>JANCRA010000004.1:18058428-18608520 GCA_024362935.1 Setophaga petechia
CCTGTAATAGGACATTAGTTTTTACTCTATTGTAATTTTCTTTATACACCATAAGTTTTTGCTGAGATTTGGTCCATAATAACACACACCTTCCCTGTAGTGGTCCTGTGATCTAGCTTTAACTTAAGGGACAGCTGTAGAAAATGTTCTGAAAAGCCTGTATTAGCTATGATGCGCTGTTTAGATTGTTCCTGAAAGGCACCTGTTACTGTGCATAACAAATGCAGCTGTGAAGCATGGTGAGATTTTATTGTGTTTAGTCCTGTTAGCTGAACCAGTCTTGGACTGACTTGTTTACCCCAAAAACACTCCAACTTGTATACTCCAACAACTTCCAAGGTAAATGGGTTGCAGCTACATGAGTAAAAGCTCATGTGATTATGTCTGTGCTAGAGCACATACATATGTCATTTTCACATTTTTGTGTTATTGAACAGATGATGAAGTAAACCATATTAAAGAAAGATGACACTTGTTAAACTACTTTTTAGTATTTGCTTTAGGAAAAGCACACCCTTGATATGGGAGATTTGGAATGACATGGTAGCTAGGAGGAGGAGGATTCTAGTACTCAGGAATGCAAAGAATTGTTTCCAGTAAGGCTATTCCACAAAAATGCTGAAGATGTTGCTGTATTTAGAGAAAAAAAAAAATTTCCTGTGAACTGAATCTGAAATATATGAGGTGTCTACTTTATCTAAAAGGGACTGTTTCATTTGAGTCATGTTGGTGCTAGTTCTGTTAAACATTTCCTTAATCAGACTTCTGGGAAACTTGTCTTTGAGCATGTTTATATTCAGCAAGTTGCTGATGTCTGTAGTTGCATTTGAGAAGTTGGGTAATTTACTGCTTTCGTGACAGCCTAGTTGCCAAGCAAATGGTTTAGAGTGATTTATTAGTTAGAGTAGAGGAATTGGCTTGGGCAGGAGAACTACAAAATGGTCAATCTGTTTTCATAACCTCACTTCTCAAACAATGATAGATGGGCAATATTGTTAAAACTATAAATGGTAGGTAAAGCTGTTTTGCACAGTACCAGGTGAGCTGTGTTAAATCTTGTGATACTGGATTGAGAATAATTCAGAAGTCATTCTGAGGTCTGGGGAGGGAAGCTGGGAATACACATGACAGTTACACAGGCAGTCTTTTACTGGCAAAGCTTGAAATGTCTTTGCATTGGGTGGTCCCTGGCCAGTAACTAAGCATGCACCAGCTGCTCGCTCACTCTCTTCTCCTCTTCGAATAGGATCAGGGGAGAGAATTAGAAGAACAAAAGTAAGAAAAACTTAGACTGTAACAAAGACAGTCTAAAAATTAAGGAAATAAATTAAATGAACAAGTGACGCAAAGCCAGTGACACACCATCTCCCACCAGTAGACCAAGCCAGCTGCCAAGCAGCAGCTGTAAAGGAAACATTAAATGAACAGGTGTTATTGCAGGCACAACATTCTATGGGAAGAAATAACCATTTGATGAATTCTGGTCAACTGTCCCATCCCAGTCCACTCTGTGCATCTTTCTCAGTCCTAGCCTACCTGCTGAGGGTGTAGAGTGAAAAACAGAGAAGGCCTTGATTTCACTCCCTGCTCAGCAAGAGCTGAAACACTGGAATGCTACTGACATGCTTTGGTCACAGATACAGGGAGCAAAACCATAACAGCTGCTAGGAAAAGTCCTAGCTGGATCCACTACAATCTTTCAGTGTCTAAGAGAATAAAAATACATTAATTTTTAAACAACTGTACCAGGTTAGGGGAATTTGGGATGCTGAAGATGGCATTTGAGTATGGAAAGGATCATGTTCAGATTATACTCTTGGCAAAACAAGATATAGTCTTTGCTTCCTGAGAATACTCATTCTGTTCCAGTCCATTGTGTATGAACAATACAGGTGCTATTTTTCTGTACAATTGTGGACTTGAAGAATTGTATAAAATATCTGTTGTCTGATGTAATAGGTCTTACTTGTTTTTACTTTATTTTTCAGTTGAGTGAAGACTTTCAAATTTTCAATATGGCACGGTCACAGATTATTTTTTCCGGTATCTATGATGTTTCAGATGAAGAGAGGGAAGCAATGAATATAAGGCTCAAGTCTCACCTTTATTTTTCAGCTGAAGTGACTTAAAAAATGGTTTTATACAGTTGGCCTGTTAAGGAAAACATTAGGATGGTTAACTCAAATATATCTGCAAAATGCAGCACTGTAATATTCCACTGTACATTACTATTAACACTTCTATGTGTTTGCATCAACCACAACAACTAAGTGAGAAAGTAGGAGTTTGTTCTTAATGTCCACTTTTTATTTAGTTAGCTATGGCAAATGCTTACTCCATGCCTGTAATATGTAGTTAACTCTGAACTTCATCACCTTCATCTAATATGGGTTTAAATAACTGAAAGTTACTGTTTCAATAAATTAAATATTTCAACTCTCAGACATTTATATAGCAGATTTTAGTGTCCACTCAGGAGTAGTGTGAGTAAAAGTTAAATATCCACAAGCTTTTTTCCAAATTATGCACATCTGAAAATTTTAGGTTTCTCAGGTAGCCATAGTAAGGATAACTTGGGGTGAATGCCTAGACATCTGTAGCCATAAGTAGCTTAGAGTAATGGTAAATAGAAATGGCTTTGTGTCTTGCTTCTCTGATTAGTGAAACGCTATCCCCAGGAGTTGTCATAGCAGCTGTGTTTCTCATCTAAACAGCATTGTACCAGTGTGCATACAAGTTTTGCCATTGACTATCAGTCCTGTTAATGGAGTGCTTAGGGAGACTGACCAGTATTAGTATAGGTATACTTTTGGGGCTTTGTGTTTGTTTGCATGTGGGGTTTTTTACTAGTTACTGAAATATATTCGTCCTAGATAGGAAGTTGAAATTTTTTTGTGTTTTATTTTAGCCCATTCAAGCCTGCTCTTTGGCTTGATTATGAAAAGAGTAATTTTTTTAATTACTTTTGCCTTGTAGGTTAATCTCCGAGCCACTGATGTGAAGCTTATGCGCCAGCTCCTACTCATCAATGAAAGTATTGAATCAATCAAGTGGATGATTGAAGAGAAAGCCATTGCCAGCAGAGGCAGCAGTTTGAGTGGAAGCCTGTGCAGCTTGCTAGAAAGTCAGGAGACATCACTTCATGGCAGCTGTAACAGTTTACAGGACTGTAGTGATGGACTGGATGGAATATCAGTGGGGAGTTACTTGGACACCTTAGTGGATGATGTTCCTGGTCACCAAACCCCTTCAGATCTGGACAAATTCAGTGATTCTTCTGTCACAGAGGACTCACAGTCTCTGCATAAGCATCCCAAAATTGATTCTGATGAGTACTACTGTTTTGGTTAATAAGAACATGTTCCAGTGGGACACAAATGCACTTGTACTTACCCTTTTTCTTTGCTGCTATTTTATTTCATGTGCAAAACCCCCGAAGTCCTCTTGGAAGGGGAATATAATATGATTCTTCAATTCTGTTGCTTTACTTTTCTATTGCTTCTAATGCATTTTCTCCTTGATGGGTTGGGTTTGTCTCATCCTCTTTCTCAGATTTTCTTAATTTATTGTCACAATTATTTTTGTTTTAATTTTTTACAATGCTGTATTTACAAGTCTGTAAAACTGGTCAAGGAAAAGCTTTATCTTTAAAATTAAACATCAGAGAATGAGTAAACATGAGTAACAATTTTGTATTTGTTGTTAATAAAACATCATCGGAAAAATATATGTTGTCATAAATTTTCTTGACTACCGTGTCTGGTCTTTCCAAAGACACTGTTTTTATTAAGCCTTAAATCTGAATCTTGAAAATACCTCTACAAAATAATTTTCCTTTTTTAAGCAGTGAAATTTGGTTCTGTAAAGCTGTAAAGTCTTCCTTTGAAATATCAAGTATTCTAAACTTTTCTATGTGGGGTTTCTTTCATTTTGTAATGTTCTCTTATCTCTTGTCTAATTATTTGGTTTTTGGGTTTTTTTAATTCAGAAGTGTTACCCTGCTGTCTTGTCCTTTCCTGTTTTACAAATAAGAGTTTGCCTTAGCTTTTTTGTTCCTACTAGTGCCGTAGAGATCTGCAGCTAATCAGTTGTATTGGAAGTACCTGAGAAGTAAAACAGTAACTGTTGCATGTAGAACCTCTGTTTTTGAGACTGGTCCCTGCTTTTGTAAAGATTAGGAGGTAGATTTTAAGTGCTTCAGAATCATAACAAACCTGCCAAGATTTTATCCTTCTATGGTAAGAAGATAATTAGAGTAAAAGACGTAAAATTCAGCAAGACACTCTAACAGATGATGAATTTATATTTCCAGCATACTAACAGCGAAGGAGGTATTGCTACTTACACATCACTTAAAAGTGTTCTGTTTCACGAAGTTTGACAGTATTCCTATTGCCAGTGAAGGCATGAATTCCCTCACCAGAGTAGTGTTTGCTAAGTGTAAGGCAAGCTCCCATTTAAAAACGATTGTACACATTCTGAAGGAATACAAGTTCATGCAGCAGTTCATGTATGTGGATTTGGTTCATTCTGAGGTAGTCCAATAAGGTTCTGTTCATCCAAGCCATGATTCCAGGGATTCATCTTGTCCTGTCTTGAGCAACATCAAGTGTAAAGAAAAGGTAAAAAAAATCAAGAAATTGAAAGTGGTAATTTGTGCTCTGTGACCAATTCCATCATTTCTCAGTACAGGAGATGTCTGTGTCTCTCAGAATTAAAAAACAAGATGTATGCTTTGGTCATCATGATAAAGAACTTGGCAAAAAATTCTTCCCAGGATGATGTTAAGTAGAATATTGACTGGGAATTCAAAATAGATTGTATTATTTGCAGTCATTTTAATCTAGGAAACAGAACTAAACAAAACTCCCTGATATAAAACTGTGACTCTCTTGAAAGTTTTTCTACCTTTATTGCTTGGCATGGAAGTTGAACATCAGGAAGTATACACTCTCTAAATGAAATGTGAATGTGCAATATACAGCCTTTCCTTCTCCAACTGAGATTTTGGGCAGTGAGCCAACAAGTACATAAAATTTTTCACTATGAAGAGAATCAAAGAATATTTTTAACATAGCTTCTCAAATATCAAACTATGCTGAAATTACTTGAAGGAAAATACAGGCTGTATCTGTCACCTACTCACTCCCAACTGTAACACTGGATAAAGAGTAATTTAATCAGTGATAGATTTATCACTTTGTGATTTAAAAGTCCATTTAATGGGAATCCAAGATAGGGAAACAAAAACCCTACCAGTAGAAGCAGTAAAGCAAGAGCTGTGTGTGATTAGAAGCTTTTATTCCTCTGTGTCTCTTGACTGGAAGTGGGGAATGAGTACAAATGCCAAAACAAAGATGTCAGAAGACTGCTAGAAGGAAACAAGTGTTTCCATGTGTTGTGTTTCTGATATCCAAGAACATGAACACCTTGGTTTTGATTTTTGAAACATAAAAGCTTCAAAGATTTAGAGTGACTTGTATTTTTTAATGGGAATTAACAGGGTTTCATAATCAAAAGATGATGATATACTCTTGGCTTGCCATGTAAAGACAGACCATGAAATTTGAACATCTAAAATTAATCAAATAACTTTGAAGTGAACTACAGCTTGACTGTTTAGACATTAGAAAATCCAATGTTCATTAAACAACTATTCTTACTGGCTTGTTAACTTTGTTTTTAAACAGTTTACTTTTGTTTTTCCAGCTTCCTCTATACTTGGCTGGCCTTGGTCTTGCAAAATCCTTGTGTAGCATCTGGGAATCTGGATGCCCTCTTCCAGCATGGACTTCCTTTTCACTTTTGATCTATTAACAGAACTAACAACATTAAATGATTGAGTAGAATAGGGAAAAGTATCTGAAAGCACAAAGCTATGTCTGTTTCAAATGGATAAAAGCAATAGAATTTTAAAAAAAGCATGGATAAATACTGAATTTTATTCATTTATTCTGTACCATTTTTTATCAACTTAGCTCTTTTGAGACTTAGCTTGCTTTCAGGAATGACAAACAGTTTCAAGACACTGTAAAATCACAGGTGATGAGCAACACTCAGTCAATTCCTGTTTCTATACCTCTGACTGAAGTTTTGTCTTTGAATGACATTCTGCTGTGTAAGCTGTGTAATTCAGAGACAATAAGGGACACTCAAAAATAAGGTAAATTCAGTATACTTTCTATTTTAGGATGCTTATTTCCTACTAATGGAAACCAGCTAGTAAATGGATGTGCTCTAGTCCACAAAAAGCTATTGAAGGAAGGGAGAAGAAAACCTAGGATTTTCACATCTGAAAACTGCGACTTTGAAGATTCTGCCAGGCCAGTCTTGTTATGACATTTTGAGACACTTTCAAAAGACCAATTAAAATTCTTTGAAATCTCCCTGCTGGCTGCCAAGTCTAGTATTGATCTCAAGGTTGCATTGGCTCATGAAGAACCAAGCAGGAGCTCTTGAATCATCCATCAGGAGGCCAGAGACATTACACTAAGAGACCAAAGACAATAAAGTATCTCTGCCTTAGGAAGGTGAACTACCATTGTCCTATAATAGAAACAGGATTCTTAGAAAATACAGAAATCTGGTGTATCTTCTTAAAGCAAACGCTGACTTTTGGAGGAAGTGGTAAAATGCTGGAAGTGCTGTTGAATCACTTGAAGTCTAAAAACTCTTTCTCTGTATTTCTCTTTGAAAAGGAGAACTGGTTAGTCAAGGTGAGTGAAGTCTGAAATAATGTCTGGTAGCTGCATCTCATGTAATCCTATGTAATCAACTGAGAAACTGTGGAGGTTTTGTTTAATAATCTTAAGCAGTTACTAAGCTGTTGAAAAACCTTTTGCTAGTATTTTTCATCTTGCCAACACTTCTGAACCAAGGCTAAAAGATGTGTCTTTGATATAAAGAATTGGCGTATACCAAATAAACATGAGATCAGTAGAAAGCATCAATCACCTTACAGCAAAGGAAGCTTTGTTTTGCCTAAATGCACTTACAGCAAGTTTGTCTTTCTCAGAATACCTATGAATTTACTATAGAAACAGTTTAAGGGCATCCTACCCTGAAACAAACAGAAGCTTTTCCCTTACATAAATTAAAAAGAGATTAATGCTGCCTGCACTTGACCTTCCCATTGGCCAGAGATTAAATTTCTCTACTAAATATCTCTGGAGTGAAGATAAAACAATTTCTTTCCCCCCATCATGGAATTTTCTATGCTGTGGCATACCACCAGTTGGGTAAGCAATCTTTATGAAGCCCTTTTAAAAGCCTACTCTTGCAGCAGACATGTCTGGTCTTCTAAACTGATATTTCCTTATAATCTTTCTTGGTTATGTTAGCCGGATCTCAAAAGAAGGATGTTTGATATGTCTTTTGGTTACTGTTAGGGAACCACATAATACAAATACCTAGTAATAAATACCAGCAACAAAATTTTTCTTTAGGGCAGGGAGGGAAGTGTTCTTCTTGCTTTGTAGATGGGTTTTTTCCTTGTGTTCCTTTTTCCTTTTCTTTTTTTGTTTTCGAAAGCTGGCTGCAGAAACCAAGTTGATGGTTATGAGCAATTTTGAATTTTTTTCCCCACATTTCTTGACATGCATACAGAGAGAGAGCAGCAAGCTTGAGCCCAAAAGTTTGAAATCATGCTTTTACCTGTGAACACTTATCCTCAGCAAATTTTCGGCATTGCTGGGTCCAAAATTTTATGGCTAACAGATATAACATTATAAGACTTTTAAATCCTTTTACACAATGATTCCATTGTTCATCTTCTGGAAAACTGTAAGAGCACGGAAACGTTTCAAATATAAAAAGGATACTGCTTTGATTTATTGAAGGAAAGTGTTATTGTTAGAATACAGTACCTTGTGGGTTATGAATTATGAACTCAAAGAATAAAGTACACAACAAAAGCAAAAATGTTTTTGTCTTACAGATCTAACTTTTTTGTGTATAGATCTGCACTGTAGTACCCTGTGTTTCTCTTCTGTATTGTTGGAGACTGTTTATCTTCAATGCATGTTTTATCCCTAAAGAATAAAATGTTTATTTTTCTCAGATGGTATTATGTGAGGCTTTTTCAGAACTTTTTAAAGTTGTAAAAGCATTAAAACAAAGCCTAAAATATTGTTATATTTTTAAGATTTAGAATTTATAACTTTAACTGTGTATTTTTGGTAATATGGTCATTGCTACTAGTTTCATTTTAAAGAAATAAAATATCTTTTTGGCTCTACAAATATTATTTTATTTTCATACCAAATAAATTTCCATGAAACAGTACTAGGGAAAGAGAACAAAAAATGCTATCTGTGAGATAAGTTGTAAAAAATCACTTGGTTAATTCTTTGTTCAAGCTTTACTGTCAGAAGTGTTCCCATCATCTTACTGGGTGGATATTTAAACAATAGCAGATATCTTATCAGGCAAATCAGAATTAAGCAATACAGCATAAAGAAGTATTTGTAATAAAGTGATGATGCTGCCTTTTTAGGGGAAAAAAAATACAGAAAAATTCCCCAGAAAAAGAAAAAAAGGCAAACCAAAGACATTTCTCTAGGAAAGGAAGGAAGAGAGAAACAATAACAGAATAGTTATCAGTACACCTAGTACTGTGTGCGTCGAAATGATAGGGAACCTCAGTGTTATGGACAGATCTGACCCTATGGCCAGGCTTGCAGGAGGCAGCCTAAATGTTTTATACATAGAAAACAAATCTGAATACTTCCTCTGCATTTTCATTTTACTGAATTCTGTCTAAAAGTGTTTGTTATACCAAGGGAAAAAAATATGAACCTGGCATTTGGGAGTCTGGCTTTCCACATTGCTTATTCTGTCGTTACGACATACTGATTTCCAGGGAACTGTTCAAATGTTTGAAGAAAAACTGCTTCAGTTATATTAAAGTAGTGCATGAATATAAAGTGTAAAGCTATTTAACAGTAGTTGGTATTTATTTGTCTCCTATTCGTTCTCTGCGACCCACTCTTTTCTAAAAGGCAGGTTTTTCCAGTGAATATGAGAGGACTTTCACAATACGTATATATTTTACAATCCAGTTATTTAGGCGGAGTTATTAACTGCCAAGTTGATATCATAAGTGATCAAAATAGGGAGATCTTCTTAACCTTTTGTGCATCTCTGAGAATCTTGATTGCTCAGACTATTTCTTTCTTTCAGAAATACAGTGCCCTTTGTTCCTGACAACTGGCTATCACAGTTTGCACAGTCAAGTAATCCTAAAAATATTTTGATGAGGGGGGAGGAGAAGGGTAATTAAAATGCTCCTCGCTTTTTGCACAGAGAAGCTGTGTTTGGAACAGTGACATAACTCTTAGGACAAATATGGCTTTCATTGTGCCACCCCACCTCCTCGTTGTCTGAATTAATGTAAATATTTGCTTCAGTCCATGAAGCTACCCAGAGTCGCTGCTGGGTCACTTTCTTTCTGGTATTCAACATGCTGATATCAGCACAGAGATTTTCAGAATGAGTCACACGGAGCTACCAACTTGTTTAATCTTCACATAGAACTGATTGCTCTTCAGCACACCATCATCAGGAAAGGTAGAGTTGAGAAATGCTTTCAGATAGTGTTTTTAAAAAAATAATGTAAACTTAGGGTTTTCAGTCTTATCATTCCACTTGCCTTACGGTAGCTTAAATTACTCTGGCCACTGATGAAAGCTGAAGAATGAGTTTCAGTTTTTAAAAGGAAGACTGATTTATTGATGATCCTTTACACCAAAACACATACAAAAGTGAAAGATACTATCAAAAATGTTATGAAAATATTACCATGATACTTTCTGCTCTGAAATGAATTACAATTTAGAATGTTCCACTGGATCTGCTGAAGGACAATTTTTATCATACTTTTATCTCAGAGAGGGACTATAAACTATTCAGGGAGTGCAGTTTTTTGGTGAAGTGAAGCAGAGAGATGGACTGACTGAGTATGAGAGTATTTGAATAAACAGACTATACCATTGATCCCAGTTAAATAGGTGCTAACAAAGGTCCTGGAAGACAATTACAATTGGATTGGATTTGAATCTTACAAACAACAGGGAATTTGAAACTGTATTTGTGGAAACTTCCTTATGGACAAATGTTTGGTGGCCGTGGGTTTTGGGGGTTTGTTTGCAGGGGGGAGGTTAGGTTCTTTGTGTGACTCTTTTCTACCCTGTGCAATGGTAAAGTAAAAAACTTATATTTGAATTATCTATGGTTTATGAAATCAAATACCTTCTTTTTTTCTGTCTGTGCTTTTAAGTATTTGGCAATTTGAACCACCAAGATATTTACTGAATAATGCTAACACCATGCCTGGAGTTGGACATTCTGTTAAAATGCTGGCATTTCTGTACCTTTGCATGCATGAAATATTTTAGTATGCATTTGGATTTCCATGGTAGGAAATCAAGTTGAAGCAGTTTGCTTAGGAAATCAATCCAGGACCAAGGTTTCCTCACATTTCTGCACAATATGAATCCATTGATTTTTGTAGTTCTCTTTTCCATAATGTAATAAATCCAGGATACAGTAAATTATAAGGCAGGTGGGGGGTTCGCTTGCCTTTTTCATTCGGATCAACGAAATTCTAGCAAGGCTTTTAAAGTTCTGTTGTTATTTCTTGAAGATGCTGGAATTATTTAGAAAGATCTATTTTTTTTTTTTTCAAAGAGCTAAAAATTAGTATAGGAATTATTAAGGCAGCATCCACAATTTCAGATCTTTTACCATGGCAATTAGGGGAAGTTTGGTTTCCTCCACATTTTTAAGTGAAGGCTAATCCTGACATTATAACACGAGTATTTAAAGCCTGAAGTGCTAGTTTTGCCATGACATCAGGCTGATGAACCACTGACAAGGTAAACAGAACATATTGACATGTTTTAGGACTAGGCAGCATATGACCTAGCCTGGGAAATGCTTTCAGTGAGGCATCCTGGGAATGGCTGATTTGTGCTGCAAATACCAAACTGAGTTTTATGCTTCTATACTGATGAATATTAATTAGTAGGACTTGAGGTGGTATCTGGAATGTACAGTACACAGAAGACTGTACCATTAAAGACTGTCATGAACAATGTACAATTCATTACATTTATTAATGCTCTGTTTCCCCTTCAGGCAAATCATTTCACCACTGTGTGATAATAAAGGGCTTCAGTCAAACAATTTTGACGAACTTGACATGTTATTGAACAGAAGCCATCTTCTCAGATAAAAACTGTAGCTTGCTCCACAGGGTTTTCTCACAACCAGACCTGGAAAAGGAACACACATTTCCATCAGCACCAGGTTATTTGATGTGAAACTTAAAGTTGGCATTTGTGTGATATTGAAGGGGACTTAGTGAGAAAGATTAGGAGTTGGAGAGAGAGGAGAGAAAGGATTATAACACAGCCAATGTCAATAGATGCTGGTGTCCTGTCAGTTCCAAATGCTGGTTAGGAACCAAAATCACAAAGCAGGATCAGTCCTGAAAGACAGGAACTGGCAAAACAATCTCGTCTCATCTGTCCACTCTATCTCCACTGCAGATCTCATGGATATGAACACTCACAAGACACCTTTTCACATGATTTTTCTAGATGTATATGGGATAATTTGACAAACCACTTAACTACATCTTGCTTGTCTCTTCTACCTCTTGTCCCAGGCTACTTTCCTTTTTCACCTCGGAAAGAGCCTGTGAAAAAAGCTTTTTCTCTACATTTTGACACTCATGATAGGAATCCTGGCACAGAAAGAGCTGTCCACTACTCAACCCACCTTGCCCTCTCAGAACTGCCCTCCAGGCTTTACCAGCTGCCAATTTGTGTTAATCAGTACAGCAAACAGAATTTTATTAGCCAAAAGTGGTGAAGGAAGAAGTTTAAAGTTTACAATTCCATAATTCAGCTGCAGCCTGTATTCTGGGGTTTTTTTGGCAGTTTGTATACAAAATGAGTCTTTATTGTATCAAAACATCAAAATAGCAGGCCAGAAAGTCTAGCCTCTTCCACAAAGAAATTAAAAATAAATTTAAAAACAAACAAAAGAATTCTCTTTGTTTTTTATACAGAGCAATAAGTTTAAAAGGTTTGTCACTTTTCCTTGATAGTGAAGGAATTCAAAGTACAGATTGGAATAAAGCTCAGAGTACCTAAATCACATAACATTTTCAAAGACTACCTTTTTATTCTGACAAAATACTGTTCTCTGCTTTAGGTATCTCGTCTTCAAACATGGCTGATGGCTTTCAGCTTGTAAGGAAAAAAAGTTATACTGTATATATTTTCATGTTTTTTCTATGTATTTTATGCTTTATGTGTAGAATTTTTGGACAGTTAGCCTCATCTTGAAAATTAGGAGGACTTTTGTTCTGTGTACAAGTTCATTGTTTAGTAATATTAAGCAGTTACTGTTTATATTTTAAAATTGTTTAAAGTTATTTTAAATTAATGATTCATTTTTTTTTGAGCTTCTAATTTTCATAACCCAAAAGCATGAACTGGTTTCTCCCTTTCATTGAGCTAATTGAATTTAGATAAGACTAATATAAATAAATATTATAATATATAAATAAATAAAATCTTCCCCTTTAGCTTCCTTTTCTTTTCAACTGAGAATGCTCATTTTTCACACTGATAGGAAACTTCCTTTCAAACTTTTGGAACAATGGTGTTGGAACAAAATTGGGGTATTTCTGCCTTTTTGGAAAAAAAACAACAGATGAATAATATTTTGCAAATCTTGCAAATCAATCAGCATTTTAATTTCATTTTTAAGTGCTTCTCAGGAGGAGCTTTTGCTACACTAATAAGCTCACTCATTAAGGTACAAATACAAGAAAATTTAGTCTGGAGAACAACTGGCTTTCTTTACACACTAGGCAAAGTAGGAAGAGTTTACTCAATGCCACAGCATAATCTTCTTAAAGAATAGGGCAAAGGACTATTTAATTTGTTTTACCTACTTGCCCCTAGCTGTTCTGGCAGTTCAGCAGGGTAGAAGAAGGTACCTATTCATGGGAAAGTTCTGACAGACTTTCCAAGCAAACATTACAAAGCTGATTTGTAGCCAGTCCCTGGCAAACCAGTTTCCTACAACCGTTCTTCAAGTGTAGGCATCCATTAGGCATTCACTTCAGAAAGATACTTAAGTATGTGGTTAACTTCAAGTGAGTGAGTAATCTCATTGATTTCAATGGGAGTATTCATGTCCTTAAATGCCTGGCTGAATCAGGAGCTAATTCCTTCTGGTTATCCTTTGAGCCTGCATAGAGACAACTCTGTGCAGACACTGAATCTCTCCAAAGGAAAGTTTGCCAAATGGTTTTTGCTTAGTATCCAGAGTTCATTGTTTTCACTGCCCCTAAAATTCCTCTGTTATCTCCACATTACTGACAGACAATTCACCTTTCAGTTGTCTTCTTCTTAATCTTTACAGACATCATCATGTAGTAATATATTCTGATGATGGTGTAATTGAAATGGTGGCTGTACCAGGATTCAGTCAAAATGTAGGGGGTTTATTAGTCAGAATAGGGCTTAGTTTTCCTTTTTTTAATGCCAGCACTTGTTTTTAAGGTTTTTTAATCTAGGCCAACATTTTAGTCAGTCTTTCAAAAAGAAGGGGAAATATGCATTGTGACAGGAGTAGGGTAAATATTAATCATTCAGTCATGGTTCATTCAGTACTACTGTATATCATGGCACTTGCTTAAGATGTTTAACAATCCTGATTTCTTTGTCAACTTGCCAGATATCTTCAAATTATGCTGGAGTAGGGGAGAACAAAAAAACACACACAAAAACAAAAAAAAAAAACCCAAACAAATAAAAAAACACAAAAAAACCAAACAAAAACCCAAACATACATATGGCTTCTCCCTCTCTTTTTTAGGAATTAGAGAAGCTGTTTCATCTTACTGAGTAAAGATAGCACTTCCTATTTCCTTCCCTGCAGATAAATCCCGAATATTGCTAGCCTGTGCTCCCCTGAGTTGTCTGCTAACATACTGCAGTGTTCTCCCTGAAGACAATAAAAGTGTTATTCAAATATGGAAGAGTGAGATCAGGAAAATGGAGGGTGACTCCATTGTAATTGTCTATCTGTTCTGTATGAATGCTTTTCCTAGGTCCTGATAATATTTTTAGTCATATTCTCATTCCAGGAATTGTCAACTGGTTGTGACTCAGACTATAAGCAAAGGCTGGATTTTCCTTTTGCTAATGCTGGTCTTATGCTGGAGTTACACTGTTGCCTGTCGATAAAGAATAAGCAACAAAAGCCTCTTCTCTTTATTTTCTCCTAGGGAGTTATTAGACTATCCCAGTAAAAGGGAGATAAATGCATCAGAAAGTATCCTTCTAACAGGGGCTGTATAAGTGTACACAGTATTGTTGTGGAGCACAATTTGTGTCTTCTGATCAAGAAGTTCAGACATATTATTCAACTTTTCATAAAGTGTCTCTGAGACTGGGTATGGATTAACGAAAAGATTCCTTTTTTCTCTTAAGATGAGTAGAAAAAGTTAAATTTGGCCTAACTATCTCCATGCTTTCTCACATGCCCCATAAGCAGAAAATAAACAGACTTTATGGTTCTAGGGATGAGACAGCACAAATAGCTCACATTTAAAATGAAAATATAACAGTAAGATCTTAATATTAACAGAATCCATTAAAAATGCTTGAAGACTAACCTTCTTCCTGATGAAAACTGCATACTTGTTGAGGTTTATTTATCCAAATTATTCCAGAATTTTTTCCAGAATGACTTGTGTGACAATATAGGACACACAGTATCCTAAATATTAGTGCCACATAGTGTGATTTTTGTAACTTTTTCTTTTTGTTGTACTGTCTTCTTCTCACATGTGTGTACTGTGACTTTTAAATAACCTAGACCTGGTAGGAAGAATCAAACCCTAGTGTGAGACCACAAACAGCATAAATCCAGAAGGCTGGTAGGCTTGGAACAAGCAGTTTTGCAAAAGAGGAGAACCAAACCATCATTTTACAGATCAAAAACATTTCTAATGTGCTCTGATGAGGGTTTTTGTTATTTTAAATGCAAAACTGTCATGCAAGAAAATTTCCAGCTATTTATTCCTTATTTTTTAGTATCATTTACAATTTAATAATAAAAGTGGTTCATGTTTACCAAAATCTGCACTTTTTTTGGTTGGTTGGTTTTGGGTGTTTTGTTTTGCTTTGTTTTGTTTTTTTTTTGTTGGAAATGCAAGATTGTTTAGGAAATGATCATTTGACTCACTATGAAGCTCAAGGACACTCAGACAAATGGTTGGCTGGATCACATTTAATGGATTATACCAAATAGATTGCAAGAACCAAAAAATCTGTATAATAGGCTGTGGAATTAAGTATTGACCAGTGCAGAAGAATCAATGGCTGTTGAAAAAAGAATAATTACAGTATATTGCATCCTCAGGGTATAAGCATATAAATACACACAAGTGTTTTAACTTTCAAAGCTTTGTTCTGTTTAAGCATAGGAAAAAGCCCTTGAAACTATTACCTAATCTAATTGCTACTTTCTTTGAGAGAGAGAAGCAGTATGGGGACAGTTTTTCTTGTCAAAATATGATAATATCTCTGTGGCAAAAAATACAGGTGGAATAAATACTTTCAGAATTGTCTAAATGTTTAGAAGGGCCCAATCTAGTCTGACAAGAGCTGGAATGCCTTTAATTGCATTAGGAGTAAACCATCAATTTATATTCACTTCACTCTGTAAAGCTATGTAGCAGAATAGCTGCAGGGGATGATTCCATGCTGATTACGTGGGAAAAGCTTCCAGACTGTTGTGGGAAAACACAAATATTTTGGGCAAGCATCTCTCAGAAGTGTTAAACTGGATCATGAACAGTATCAGTGTACATAGACAAATACAACTTTCTTTTCTAAAAAGATGGAAACAGAACTAGCAAGCCCTGTCAAAAAATCTTACATAGAAATGTCCTTCAATTTTTTTTATTGCTTTTTGGAGATATTTCCGTATGTGAAGCTCATATTTATGTTTTCCCTACAGAAGTATGTAGCCTAGTGCTTTTAAAAGTTTATGCAGCTGCAGTCAATTCTTTTTCAATGTGAATCTCTTATATGGTGAATTTGCTTCTTCTGTCAACAGAAATAGATGAATATTGATTTTCTTGCCAATATTATAATATAGCTTAGCTGCTTTTAACAATAACTACTTTTGAATTCAGTGAGAGTTTGATAGTTTGACTTGAATAAGTTGTCTTGAAATAAAAGTCAACAGCTTAAAAATGTATTGCCTGAAACTCAGCAAATAGATCCATATTTAGGTAAACATGAAATTAGTCCAGTATCCCACAGCACCATGGAACTACATGTTCCTCACATTTATGCTCTCTACTTGGCAGGAGGTATTGACAACATCTTAGGAGAAATGTGTTAACATCTTAAATTCTGTGTTTGTGTCTTAAATTGTGTCGGGAAATGTGTAGTAGATGCACAAATGAGGTGCATATGACGAAGTCCCTTAATTCAAGAAAGTAGGCCAAAATTCTTGCTCTTCCCAGTCAGCTTGAAGATTTTGGCTCAAATATGTTTAGAGGAGTCCTACCAAGATGACTCTGGCTATTGATTTAATTGTGGCTTCTTGCTTTACTCATACCCAGATCGAACATCTTTCCACTAAAGACTGATTTTACCACCTGTAAGTCCACAGTGGTGAAGCTAAGTTCAGAACACGCATTAACTTCATATTAATCAATTAAATGTGCACATGAGTGAACACTTCCATTAATAATTTAACTCTATCAAATTTAAAATTGACTTGGACTTCATGAGCATCAGTAAAGCTGTGGATATCAGTTGAATAAACAGATCTGCACAGTAAGTACTTATAGCCTAATGAGTTCTAAGGTAGAGAACTATTTTTTCTTCATGTTCCTTTTAATAGCTGTCTTAGTTGAAAAATGTCAACTTTGCCACAGTAAAACTGTTTATAAATCCAGCCTTTACTCAGTTAGTGGCTTAGATTGAGCTGAATGAAACATTAGTTTGAAATAGCAAGAAATATCATTTTAATTTTTTGTGAACATACTATTTCAAGTTTCCTCTCCAGCCTTAGAAAGGAGACCAAACCCTGTCTCCCAAATTAATAAGAAGGAAGTTATTTTTCTTCTTGAAACCTATTATTCAGCCTACAACTAAGATGTGAAAATCCTGACTCAGATCTATTCTACCCCTAATTTCCGTTTCTTTCCCTCTAGATATTCCCCCATTCAGTGATATGGTTTATAGTTTAAACCACTCCTCTAGGAACTGACACATCTGAGTTTCAGATCTGTTGTCAATGAGGTTTTATTTTTATTTTGTGTAAAATAGGGCTACATCATCAGGAAAATTTGAAAGGATCATCTTCTATGAAAGAACTAACTGTTCTCCTAATGTCTTCTATAAACCAAGATAAAAGGGACATAAAATTAAAACAATATTTTAAGTTCAATGAATTTTTTTAGTTTTACAAAAAACATTTTTTTTTAAAATTTTGATCTCTCTACTGATACATCAATTTTTGAGAGGAATTTGATGTGAGAAGAAAGAATTCATCTGGAAGACAATATAGAAGTTGTTTTCAAGCATATGAACATTTTGAAAGTAGATGTAGAGCCAGATCTCCTATGCATCCTATTTATCTTCTTCCTTGATTCTAACAGTCCTGAAGTGTTTGAAGCATGTAATCATATTCCTGCCTAGTAACTACAAAGTCAAATCAAGGTATTAATTTGATTTGAACTTTCCTCATAAAATACTCCCTACAACCGTGTGTTTATTTCTGTTGCTTTCTCTGAGCTGCCTCCAGCGTGCTGAATTCCTTGGCACAGAGGTGCTTGTTCCCAAAAGCTCTATGTGTGGTGTGGTCTCTCTCATGCTACACAGACCAGAGTGATCTTCTCCCGAGGCCACAGCGTTCTGCCTCTACACATACAGACTAAATTTACACTGGCTTTTTTTTTTTGTTGTTGTTGCTGTGTTCCTTTGCAAGATTCTCATAATTTGCTATCTGGAGTCACCCTGAGGAATTTTGGCTGAATTCTTCTTCTGATATTTTTTTCAGGCTATTCTTCCACTAGAGTAGCCTGCATCTTTTCCAAATTAGATATAATTTTCTTTTTCTACGACAAAATTTCTAACTTTTCTTATTCCTTGTCTAGTTTTGGTGTTCTTGTTCTTTTTTTACCAGATTAAACCTTAACATTTGTAAATATCACTCACATTCCACTTATTATTGCTTTAAGTTCATCAATTAACAAAATAAATTAAATAAAAGGTAAGGTGGATCTCTTTGACATCCACTGCTCTCAATTATCAATTATTTTGCAACTTAAAGCATTACTTTTTAATAATATTTTCACTAGAACTCCTAGTGTAATCTGTATACGGGCTGTCTGATATTTTTTTTGCCCAATTTCCTTCCTTGGAGTAGTTGGTAAAAGAAGAGTTCAGATTAGTAAAATTAATTTGCAACTTAGAGTCATATCTATGTCAATGTCTTTGCCTTTGGAATTTATATGTACATATTATTTTTGTGGATAAAACCCTCAGAATTTCAAATGTAATTAACTTGCCATTATTAATGTTCTAAAGTAAATTCAGAACTAAAGTACAAAAGGCTGAAATTATGACTAAGAGGAAGTTTAGGTTTGTTGTGCCTTGACCCTAACCTTGACATCATATTAAGTCCTGGTCCTAAGTAACCCTTGCAGAAATTTAAAGTATTGGAAATAAAAGAAAATATTGTTCGATAAAAACTAAACAATGAAATAATTGAGAAAGTTATCCTGTAAAATGCAAGAATGAAGCTTCAATCTGATTATAGAGAATTGTTCCAATGATGTAAAATCTGGGTTCAGTTTTAGAAAGAAAAGCATTGTTAGATTTAATCTTCCCATAGGAAGACTAATTCTAAGACTGCTTCAAAGTATTTTTTCTTTAATCACAATATTGTTGAAAAAGGAGGCTGGTACAATGCAAAATCACAACAATCTGAATTGTTCTGAGCAAGTATGAAAAGGAATTTAATAACAGTTCTTGGAAAGAATTCATACATGACTAATAACCTTGGAAAGACTTGCTGCTTCTTAAGGAATGAGAAAGAGCTTAACACAGCTTTGTATGGGAAGTCAGAAGGCAGTTTTATCAAGCACAGGTCTGAACGTCGCTTTCTTGTCAATGAAGGACCACTGATGCTGTGGTCTTTATCAGCTGAAGAGGAAATAATATTTTACTTGACATTGTACTACAAATAGTATGTAGAAATACTCCCACAAAGTTTTTCAATGCTTAGAACATACCAATTGAGAAAATGACAAAACAGGATGATGCTTTAAAGTTTCAAGGTTTAGATTTATTGGATACAGGGGTTTGGTTTGGGATTTTTTTTTTTCCTTTTA
Source organism: Setophaga petechia (assembly GCA_024362935.1). NCBI lineage: Eukaryota > Metazoa > Chordata > Aves > Passeriformes > Parulidae > Setophaga > Setophaga petechia. The sequence goes on from JANCRA010000004.1 coordinate 18,077,870, forward strand.
AGAAAAGAATCAAACAAAACCCAATAAAAACCCCACATCAAACAAAAAAAGCCACAAAAAAAATGCCCCAAAACAGAGCAAGCCTTGGAAGGGTAAAATGGTATATCTGAAAACTGGTGGTCTGAAACATTTCATAGACTCCTATGACAGAGTTTGATCCAAGGTGTCATGGATATTGACAAAGACCTATCCTATGTCAAAAAGGACTTCAGGAAAGTGAAGTCTTTTCTGGAAAGACAATAGTCCTAGGAAGTTAGATGTCAATATATGTTTGGTAGATGCACAGTACCTACAGGTATTGTTGAGGGCATTCCATGCTTCAGTGGGAAAAGCTGGGTTCTTCCTTGTGTTGCTGTATATTTTTATCCAATCATCACGTGTCCTCTTTTTTCAAAATCTATATGGAGAATCCCATTTCCAAGACAGTCTGGAAGCAGACTGTTTCAAAATTCACCAATCCTGCAAACCCTTGTGGAGAAGAAGAAACATCACAACAGGTGCCTGGAATCCTTTCTGGCTCATTTGCCAGGTCCTGTTGATTTGGTTTGCAATCTGCCACATAGCTGGGGACAAGGTGACTTTGAATCCTGCTTTACAAAACAGGTAAATGAAGTCCTGCTGATTCTGCAGCAAAAATTCACAAAAGAAAAATATTTCCATTTAAGAAAAAAAAGTCTTTTTCAGCAGAACCAATCAAGAGAAAATATTTGAGCCAACTTAATGATAAATAGCATTGAAATATACTTTGGTGGGCTTGATTCTGTAATGAGATGGAGTAGGGGAAGTTCAGTCACCATACATAAAATCTTGGGAGACATAGAGATCATTTCAGGAATTCTACAGTGAAAATTCAGACATATTTTTCTGTGATTTCACTGAATTATTCACTGTTCTTGAGAAATGGTTTGCATGCTGTACCGTCACATATTTTTAGGTGTTCACTGGAAAACCCAAATATAATTATTCTTTTGTCAAAATGTGTTAGATGCTTTTCAGACATCCCAGAGCAATGCTCTTTTCTCAGGGGTTTAAATCTTGGTAATTTACATTCTCACTTATAGCTCTCAAAGGAAGGTACACATGCTTGAATGCTTGTGAAACCGGCTCTGTCTTAAACATTTTTTCAGACCTTGGACAAGTAGTTCCATCTCTATAGCTTCAATCTGGTAACAAAAGAGCTCATATCTATAAAATACTTTGGGGTAAAATTCAAAAAGCCCTTTTTGTTATGCTTCCATATGGATGGTCTCACTTTTTCTTTCCTCATGGCTTCAAAAACCACCTGTATTTAGTTCAACATAGTTATGGGTGTACATGTGGGGCACTGCCTCTTGCACTATGCAATATATACAGCAAGAAGCTCTTGTCCAACAGATACAGGCAGATACAGTCACTGCCACATTCTTTTACCTCTACCCTTCCCAACCATATGGCAAAATGGGGTTGGTTTTCTTCTCCTTTCATTTTCAAAGGAAAAGGGAGTGCAATCTGTTTTCCACACTATTTCAACTAAGTGCAGTGTGGAATACTGCAGGCCCGGTGTTCTGTGCTCTAAAGCCCTGTGTTTGTCCTAGCATTCAGAGAGAAAAGATGTTTGAGGGAAAGATTGCACCAGGTATGCGTAGTGACATGTAGCATTTTGTTTTTCACATTTGTTTGAGCAGCAATGTTTGAAGAAATATTTATATCCGGTTTGAGAGGAAAGTGCTTCAGAGTACAACTCTGGTCCTCTGTCGACTGAGGACCATATTTTTTAATACTTAATACAGTGCTGCAGAGTAGGATGATATCAGGCCAAGAACACTTTTGGCTCAGTTCGCATATTCTGATTTTAAAAACACACCACCAATTAGTATAGCCTCTATTGAATGGACAAACTTGGTTGAAAAGGTACATGGAAAAATTTCATCCAAGGATGGCATGCTTTTCTAAAATTTCCACCTTTTTTTAAGAGGGTTTGATTTAAGAAGAAGCTAGAGAAACACCTCTCAAATACTGTCTGAGAAGAGAGCAGCTGAAGAATATTAGGAGAAGGTGGAAAATGCTCTTACACTTTATAGCATCAGTGAGGCTATTACTATGTCTGAAAGGCATATTTAAAAGCAATATATAAAATTGGAAAAGGTCTAGTGAGATGTCTGAAATCTGAATAATGGACTATGAAGAATAAGATTTAAGATCCTTCTCCTGTGGAAGATTTAAGGTATCAGTCCATCAAATAATCTAACAGGAGGTTAGCCTGTGACTTGATCTCATTTTCGAAGTATCTACATAGGAAAGATTTATGGATTTTAGCAGAAAAGGAAGCGTAAAGAGATCAAGAGAAGGAAGCTGATAGAGGTGAATGCCAACTAAAAATAAAGCACTGTATTAACAGTGGAACTATTTCCGTTCCACCTGAAACTCCTAAATCAATACAATATGTCTTTTCAAAAGAAGCTGTGTAATTCAAACAGAAATGATTAGTTTAGTGCAAAAATACCAGTGTTGCACTGTTGCTCAGAACTTAATTTCTCCTTTGTATACTGGGAAAGTTTTGGATCGTGCTTCAGAGCTCAGCCTATTATGGTGCTTGTGGCTGAGATTTCTTTATTTTTGGTGTCAGCTAATTCAGGAGGCAAAAAGCCACAGGCCAGGGGTCCTACACATTTCTGCCATGCACAGTGCAGTTTCTGAGGTCTGCAAGCTGGCACTGGCAGTATGATACAGACTCTGGGCTCTTCACTGCTTCCATGTCACCTATTAGGCATTCCAGAAGAAAAGACTGGTCAAACTATATGAAATTCCTATAGGCTCTGAGACATGTTGTGAGCTTTGCTCTCTTGAACTTGAGAGAAATTTAAGAAATTAGCTCTTCAGTCATTCAAGCTTATATTCCCATATTCCAGAAAGCTGAAATAGTGTAGGTGAAATATGGAAAAGCTGTTCTGAACTTGAGAAAACATGATTTCTGTAGGAGCAGCAGCATTGTATCCCAGGGTTTTTCCTGTCCCCGAACTGCTATTTGTTTCCCCAGCAATGGGTAGTTTCTTTTTATGCTTTAACCTTTTAAACAGCTTGAGCCTCCTGAGTGGCTTCCTCCAGGCTTCCTGGAGGCTTCCAGGCTTCCAGGATCAATCCTTGCTCACAATTAAAACATTTTTGCTGTTAAACAACCCTTCATTGTTGTTTCAAGAATAGCTGCTGTATTACCTGTTTGGAGTTTCCTGTTTATCAGCAGAGAGCCTTGCTATCACAAAGTATCTCCCCTGAGTATTAGGAAGACTAAAATGCTACTTTCTAATAGCTTTCTTTAGCTACTGTAGCCATGGACATCTTGCACAAGTATAAACCATTTGGACAACTAATCTCAATAATCAGTTTTACGTAGAACCTTTAAAAAAAATCTGTTTCCATGTCTTTTTAAACAACTCAGTTAAAAGGGACATTAAAAAGTTCTAAAAGACAATATCCCATAGTCAAAGCATATATTAAAAAATAATTTCCTCTTTTCCTTATGAAGTGTTTATTATCTAAAAGTTTGTGCTCCTAACCCATTTATTTTTATATTATAAACCTTTTTTTTTTTTTTTTTTTTTTTTTAAGCAGTTTGGGTTAGAAGACAGTAAAATTTTCCAAACATGTAAGGATCATTGAATTCCTGGTAAAATGTGTTGGTCATAAGTCCACAGATAATTTTAATTATATGGTAGGAAGTGAAGGAATGAATAACATAATATATATAAGGAATTAATACTGTATTTCTATTTGCCAGTGGCTTGGTGTTGGCTTAGTATTCCAAATCAGTAATAAGGATGTTAAAAAAAAAAAAAAACAAAAAAACCACAAACAAACAAACAAACAAAACCAGTTAATCCCCTACTCATTTGTTCTTATTTATGAATGCTTGTTTGTAAATTGCTCTGACACATGCAATGGAAGGCACAATTATTAAAGTCAGTAGAGCAAATCTTTATGTACAAACAAGAATATAGCAGAAAGGAAGGACTGACAGGTAACTGGGCTCTTGAGGCTGCTATCACAACTGTTTATCAGAGAGCAGTAGAGAGGCCTTTCCTCCAGTTAACAAAGTATAATTATCAAAACTTGGCATCCTCAGAGCTGGTGAAGGAGCTGAACAAACCAGATTCATTGCATTCCTTGGTTCCAGCCAGGGGATTCCAGTCTTATGAAAATCGTCATTTTAAGCAAGGTTAGTTTAGATTGGAGTGCACACATGAAGACACTTAATGCAATTCTATTTCCTATTTCAAGGTTTATCTTTCCTCTGTTTCTTTCAATTGTTTTTGTGTGATTATTATTTTGTCCTTCTACCATTAAAAGAAAAAAATATCTTATATAAAAAGAAAAATATCTAATATATAAATAATTCTTAATTTTGTAATTTCCTTTGGCATTTAGAGAGAAAAATGTTTTTGACAAGACATTGGCAAGGAACAACAGAAATTTTGTTGCCAATTTTTCCAAGTTTAATGCATGTACCTAGGATCAGATAAAGAAATTTTTAGAGGACATCTTAAAGAAGATGTTTATCTTAACTCAGTAGAGAATCAAAACTTGTTTAGTGCTTTGAAAGCTTTCCCTTGATAGCCATTTAATAAATGAGCAAAGGCAACTCCATTTCTTGTACCATTTATCAGTTATCTGTGTACAATACTTTCTCAAACAGTAGGTTATAGAAGAGAAGAAAGAAATCCGCTGCACTGTCATAAACAGGTGTTTTCCCCATCTACATTCTGCTGACTACAGCAGGAGTAATTTGTAGATGATCTTTACAAATATGCACAGTGTTTTCACTTTATGATTGCTCAAAACTAAGAGCAAAGCCTCATCTTAATAAATGATCTTGTTATCATTAAAAATACTATGAGTTAAGTCTTCATTCCCTTCCTTTCTGGGTTGAAATTACTTGTGCGGGTTAAACTGTCTCTGTAACCACGAGGCTCCCTGATGAAGTCAATATTACAATCTTTTCTGTGGTTCAATTTCCTTTCTGTTCCCCAAGCACACCTAGGAGACATGAGGATTTTAAAGTCCAGTGATGACTGAACACATTTCACTCTACATCTCTGTAGTAAATACAAATGTTTTACTTGCTGAATCTGCAAGAAGCAGAGCAAATCTGAAAACATTATAATTCAAAAATTCATTGAATGTACCATGGGAGTGGTCCTTGTTTGTTACCTGCCTTAATGCAGAGTACAGCAGCCCTGAACAGACACAGAACTATTTATACTTTGAGGAAGAAGGCTTGGGAATATTTAATGGGGAGAATACAACCGTCAGAACACATTGCTATGTGAGTGTGCTGCTGTCCTTTACATTCTTTCCATCCTTTCCTGCCTTCATTCTCCCACTGGCTCTCACACCCCCTCACTCCATTGCCTTGGTTTGCTGTAGCTATTTAGATCTAGACCAGAGTGAAACTGTGGATATTCATGCTTTGGGGTTACTTTGAAACAAAGTCTTAAATGCTCACCTATGCAAAAATCCTCACTTCTGAAACACATGCATGATAACCTGGAAGAGCCCAGGTCTGTTCTCCATGAGTAGCTATCAGTAACTATTTTTTCTCTTCTTGATTATATACCTGTTTGTGTCTGTAATTCTCAAGGATTAGCCTAAGCCTAGGGTAGCAAGTAGTTTTAATTAAAATAAGATTGAGTAGACCAATGAACTGTAACAGAAAATCTTTGTGAATTAAGAGCAATAGTAAGACTGAATAAGATTTTTCTGTTTTAAACAGGAATGGATTTGCTCTTATCACTGATCTTTGCTTTTAGAACACATGGTATGCTTCTTTATTATGCTTTGCTTTTTATAATTCATTCCAAAACTCAAAATGTTTTGATCATCCTCTGGAAGGCTGAATATTCAAAGCCCCATATGTCACCTCTGTCATCTGCAAAATTGTGTTTCTTTGTTCAGCCCTGTGAAAAGACAAATAAGATATGGGTTTCTAAGGCTACGCAAGGCTTGGTCTATTGTACAAGCATAACAACTAAAGCATAATATATTGCTACTTATTCAAAGAATTGTACAAGGCTGGAAATTCCAGTCACAGTATAACCTCGAGTCAAAATCTAGAAATACAAAAAAACCCCAAAAATCACTACAAGATTAGCAAAATTCTCTAGGTGATGACAACAGCCACAGGTCTCTTCTCCTTCCTATGGTATTTCTATCTACCACTTTACATAAGACAATTATGTAATAACATGATGAAAGGCTTTCAAAGCAAGAGTTATTCAGCCATCTCAAGGCAAGCCAGGGTTGGTTTTCTATTCCCCAAGCTTCTATACAGCCTATTATTTATCAGTTTCTGCTGTCTGCAGTTTCTTAAATCATGAGTTCTGGATCTCTAAACTCAGAAATTAAATGAGTTGATGGCAGTATGAAGATGTGGTCTCAAAATTCTTCCCTACAGAATGAACAGGAGAACCTTTGCCTGCTCTTCAGCAATGCAGTTGGGTCAAACAATAGGTGTTTTAAAAAGAAATCACAAAATACATTTCATCTGTGACAAACAATCCTATTTTAGCTCATGGATTCTCCTTGTAAAAGTAATTTCTATCTCCAGGAAACCCTACTGAGCTGTTTTTTCCTGCAAAAGATGTCTGTTTTCTTTTATAACAATACAGATTTTATAAATTCAGATTTGTAAGCAGCAAGTTGTATCCCTTTCTAATTTTTGCCTTTATAACCAGTGAACTTTGTTATTTGCTAAATGGCACTTTCATTTTTCTCAAACTTAAATGAGCCTCTGCCTTTAGCATAGGAGATCCTATGTTAACCAGTTAGCTGCATTTTCTGTAGGATGTCAGATAATGTAAGTTACTGAAGAGCTTGGTACAGTGCTTTACAAGTTTTCTGTCATCTGAACAGGCACAAATTATTAGGGAGAATCAGACTGAGTAAGGTCTTGATATCATGTTTTTTAAAAAAAACTCTTGAACTTGATAACATAGTCCCCACACTCTGGTTTAGATATTATAAAACTTACTCTGATGTAGGATTTGGGGATAAAGAATGCAACTGTGATTCTGGAAGGAACTGGTAGCAGAAACAAATTGACCAAATCAACTAGAAAATGATGACTGCCCTTACTACCAATGCTATAAAGCAATAATTGTATTTCATACACAGCTTTTCTCCTTGCTGGTCCTCCCAAAATTCCTTACCTTATATGCATAGCATGTTTTATCTGTTTTAATAAATAAAATGCTTGCGTAATGCAAACTACACTTTAACTTTTAACCCAGAAAAAGCATCTATCTTTATAATTTATCAGAATTCCATTTCTTTCCTCAGTAATCTGTGAAGATCTTGTTCTTGAAAATGCTAGCATCCCATACCAGCTCACTCAGGAAACCTCTAGACAAGGATAACTGCAATATTTCCTTCAGAATCAAATATATAATCAGGAAAAAAAATCATATGGAGTCCTATAAAATAGTTATTTCTTTCAGAACTCATTTTTTTACTTATAGATCTGAACATAAAAATGACACATTTTTATTTTCCATTTTACAATTCAAGTTAAGGATTTATCCTTCATGGAAATATTTACTATTAGTAGTAAAATTAGTAAAAATTTTCAGACTCTTTCTCTGGATTTGTTCAGATTTCATCATGCTGATTTCAAGAGCTAATGGCAAAGACTATGGGACATTTGTTTTATAGGCTCTCTTAGAAGATGCTCATGTCATTACAAAGGGAATCCAAATGGATTTCTGCTGGCCCATTAGTACATCAACACATGGTCAATATCTTTACTAATATGGAAGAAAGGAAGATAAATTTAAGACAAATATACTCGTTCACAGGTTTCAAATGGATTTCGATTTTTGAAGATTTTTATAGGCCAGAGGACTTATAAAAATCTTCAAAAGATTTTTGAGGAGAGTCTGAGGACCATGCTGCACTTCTGATATGCACTTCTAAGAAATTTCAGTGAAATTAAAGAACGCATCAAGAACCAGTTAATCTTGAACATCTTTGTGAAGTTAGATTGCACATTTTTAAAAAAGCAACCATATGCTGAAATACATCCTTAAATACTTAAGCATTTGGTAGGCATAAACTTTATTTACTCAACAATGTTTGGACTGAAAGAGCAGAGCATCCAAAGTTACCTTTCATTTTGAAACTGCTTTTCAATATATATGTAAAAAAGCCCTGCTTCCAGAGCCCTCCTCCTCCACCATGCCTGAGAAGCTTCCATTTGCAGCCCCAAAAATCCCATCTACCACATGAAGTGTTCCAAAGCCAGTGACTTTTAGGAACACTCGTGTGCACTTCTTGCAAATTTATTTCTCCCTGTTTCTCCTTTGTCAGTAGCCCCATAGACACACACTATTTCACAAAACATAAGGTAATGGAAATTATATGCAAAAGGACTAAGCAAGTGCTAAGAAGGTAAATCTTCACCAAATATCTCTTTAAGGATTCCTTCAAAGCGTTGCTGCATTTCGATATTTGATGGCTCACCAGCCTCACAGCTTAACAAAGTAACAGGGAAAAAACCCTTCTGCCAGTAGGATAAATGCAGTGTTTCTTTTTTATACTTTGTTTTTGGATAACTAACAAACACATTTCACTGTGGGAAACTGAAGGTCTGAAAGGCGTACAGCCTCATTACTCTTTTCCATTGAATCACATGGGCTGAAACTCCACTCTCTATATAAACACTAAAATACCAGAAATGCCACTGATGAGGAAGCTTATCCATCCTGAGTTTTACAGTGTCTGTCTGACTGGTTTGTCAAAGAGATTTGCAGATAAGAGGAAAGCGGAACAGTTTTGATGCCAGATTTCTCAAAAGAGCAGTCAAACAGTAGGGATGTGTGTGAAATAAATCAATCCTAACTTTTCCCTTTCCACTTTTTCCCCTTCTTTTCCAGCTCTTTGGCACATTTATGTCTCCTGAGAAGATTAAGTTGCAGGTTCCTCAGTTTACAGGAGAGGAAAATCTAAACTTTTCCACATAGAAAGGAGTTTTTGCAGTCTGCAAATGAAGTGTATGTGACATAGTTGGTTTCTCCATCACCATGACTAGAGAAGCCTGAATTTTATGAATATTTTTTTTGTATTGTAGTATTTGCCAGAAGTTTCCAGTTTCCCTAATTACTGAAAACCTGGAAAAGAGGCAAACTTTCAAGATGGCTCAGAAGCTAGTCTCAATCTGTGAAGGGAATGTCTCCAGTGTCTGAGAAAGGGGAAAATGTCAGGAGGAAATAAGGAGTAAGTTGAGGAAACTTTTGTTTTTGTCACTTGAGATCATCTGTCAAAAAAAAAAAATCAGTGTAGTCTGTGCTTGCACACAGCAGGGTATTTTGTAATTGCGCTAAGCTGTAAACAGAGCTGAAGGAGTTGTCTGGAGATATGAAATAGTAAAGTAGCCTTTGATTTGTAAAGCAAGATAGAGGAGCTGAAATGCCATGACTTGATAAAACTTTTAAGTAACCATGAGGTTGTGAAAAACCGTAGGATGGTTTATTCAGACTTGAAGAGTGTGAAACAGAAGAGGCACCAGTGACATAAGTCAGGCAGCTGCCCTGGATGGCCTGGCTCTCAGTGCTGCAGCAAAGGGCACAATGTCCATCCTCTTCCTGACAGCTGATGAGTGAGAGACTTTAGGGTGAACTCAGGTAAAGACAGGTGGGAAGCATCTAATCCTCTAATAAATAGATTTATTGAAAGGATTCTGTGCATGGTGACCTCACACTTTATTCAGCAGTTTGAAAGTACAAAATTCTTGTGTGAATCTTTCAAAATAAAGATCCATTAATAAACATTCTTTTTTAATATTCACATGCAGGAATGTTTTCTAAAACTCTTATCCTATGCACCATTAAGTGAAATATTAATAACTATAGTTAAAATTGTAGTTACTTATAAGATTCATCTTCACAATATTCATTGCTCTATGGTACAAAACTAATGACTGAGAGCAGGATAAAAGTGGCTTTAAAGGGATAAAAACTACAATGTGCCTGAGTCCCTTTTCTACTTTGGGCTAATTAGAATATTGAGCAGTCACAGCTGAAAAACTAAAGGCAAAAAATGAAGTTTAACATCTGTTATGAAAGAGTTTTTCTTCTAAGAATCTTAAAAAAAAAAATGGGGCATTCATTGAAACTAGCAGAACCAGAATCTAGGACGCAGTAATTGTTGTGCTGCAAGAGCACTGATGTGGATGAAATGCTTTGCCTTCATGTGAGCCAGTGGTGAAAGTATAGACATAGAAACATGTCTGGGTAGCCGCAAAACCTGAATAAACTCTAAAATTTCTCAACAATGATCAACTTTGAAGAAATTTTGATTCTTTGCTGACAAAAGGAATTAAACGTATGCAATTTAACATAGATATTTCTCTCCATTTTATACTATGCATTTTGCTTGCAGAAAGAAACATTAATGTTGGATAAAGATTTATGTGATTTAAAAAAACCCCAAAATTCTGTGAAAAATTTTCCATTCGTCTGAAGTCCTTTCTTATCCACAGAACTACGCAGTCCAAACCCACAGACTCAGTATTAGTACTCTAGGTTGTAATGGTCTAATACAAGGATTTTTAGCACTGATTTTTCCACTCCCCCACCCCCCCTCCCCCAGTCCTGCCCCATTCTTAATACATGATCCTTTGAAGATTCCTCTGATTTTATTGTTGAGAATGAAGATAGATTATGATATAGAAATATTCCTGGGGTAAAACCACCATTTATGATTTTATAGATTATCATCTATTATTATGATTTTATAGATTATCATCTATGAAATCAGACACAAGTTAGCAAATGCTAGACAGATACTGGTTTAATATATTTTGGGATATCAATTCCTTCAACTGTAGTGATTTCTGCACTGAAATAAATTTTTTTTAACTGTTTGCCTAAAGTTTTGACTACTTGTTCTTTCTTTATGGGACAGTTTAGATATTTATTTGTCAGCAGGTTCATCACAGATTAGCTTATGTTGACGTTTTGTCTCATTACAGAGTTTTCCATGATAATAAGCCTGCAATCACTGATGACCTCCAACAATACGCTTGACCTGTGTTCTGTATTTTTGCTGTTGATTCTTTCCAGTTCAGCATGCATCACTGAAGTTATAAACAAAGCAGAAAGGATGTACAGTAGGGCAGATAGCTAAGTGGAATATGTAATCAAAACCAGAGATGGTTTTTGATGTCATCTTGCATAAGGAACCTGAACTGGTTTGGGCTGCGGAACCGTTAACTTCCTTGGCTGGTGTGGGGCCGTGTTTTGAGTTTGTGCTGATTGATAATACAGGGATGCTTTTGTAATTGGTAAGCAGGACTCACATACAGCCAAGGCCTTTTCTGCTTTCCATACTCCAGAAAGTTGAGGATGCATGGGAGACGGGCAGTAGAGACAGCAGGACAGGTGACCCCAGCTGACCAAAGGGATGTTCCATACTACACAATGTTATGCTCAGTGTATAAAATGGGGAAAGGAACACAAAGCAGAGAGGGAGCATTTGGAGTGATAGAGTTTGCATTCCCAATTAACCATTATTCATAATGCTGCCCTGGTCTCCCTAGGATGGCTGAACAACTGCCTGAACATGGGAAGAAGTGAATTAATTCCTTGTTTTCCTTTGCTTCTATGCATGGCTTTTGCTTTTGCTACTAAACTGCCTTCATCTCAATCCATGAGTTCTCTAACTTTTGCCCTTCTGATTCTCTCCTCAGTCCCATTGGTGGGAGAGTGAGCGAGCAGCTGCAGAGGGCTGTAGTTTAAAAAATGCCAGTACTGTAGGGGCACCAGCATTGGACAAGCTAAATATTTTACTTCAGATTAATAAATAGGGGAACTGAAATTATGCTGCGCATGCACATGCATATCTACATAGGTGAAAGACAAACTTGTGCCAACTTCTTGCAAAACTTCCAGAACTGTGTTTTATTATGCTGACATTCTTTCAGACAGTGAGTGGCATAGTGTATAGGAGCCTTACAGCCTCACAGAATATATTTATTTTTTCTCCAGAGATTTTCTTTTGTAGATGATTACACCACATGGTATGAAACCAGCATACATTACTGCAGTGCAGCTATGGAGTGCCTGCACATGGTAACATGACACTGGGGAAAATGGCAGGCAGTACCAAATCTGAAAAAAAAATTTGCTCCGTTTAAAGAAACTTCAGTAACTTCTGAGAGCTAGGTATTGCTTTATTAACTTGACCATGAGCTTCAGATACATAAATCATTTCGCTTCTTGGCACACTGGAAAGACCATAATAAAGTATGATGAATCTCTGCTTTGTAATTGTTGATCTACACAACTTTATGAGGCCTGATGGGATTCATCCAAGAATCTTCAAGGAGCTGGCTGATAGCTTTGCAAAACCTCAATTGATGATTTTCAGGCTGCCTTGGGAAACTGGAACAGTCCCAGCTGACTGGAAACTGGCAAACATTGTCCTGATTGTTAAGAAGGATAAGAAGGAGGGCCTTGGAAACTATAGGCCTGACATTCTTACTTCAGTGCCTGGTAAAATCATGGAAAAGGTTGTTCTAGGCAGTATTGAAAAACATCTGGAGAACAAAGAAGTAATTGGTTAAAATTTGAGCCAACACAGTTTCATGAGGTGAAGATCCTGCTAATCAAATCTGATTTCTTTCTACAGCAGAGGAACCCACCTAGTTGATCCAGGAAAGTCAGTTGTTGTAATCTTTTTAGGCTTCAGCAAAGCTTTTGATGCTGTCTCTCACAGGTTCCTTCTGGACAAAATGTCCAGCACACAGCTGGATAAACACATCATATGTTGGGCAAGAAAGTGGCTTATGGGTGGTGCACAAGATGTTACAGTGAGTGGGGTGACATCAGACTGGGGACCTCTCATTAGTGGGGTTCCACAGGGCTCCATACTTGGCCTGGTGCTCTTCAATATCTTCATTAACAACCTGAATGCAGGACTTAAAGGAATACTAAGTAATGTTGTCAACACTAAATTGGGTAAAGCTGTTGACTCCCTGGAGGGCAGAGAGGCCCTGCAGAGAGACCTCGACAGAAAGGAAGGCTGGGCAATCAGTAACCATATGAAATTTAACAAGGGAAAGATGCTGCATCTGGGCCAGTCCTGGATGTACAAACACACTGGTGAATGAGAGGCTGAAAGCAGCCCTGTGGAAAGGGAGGAGGGAGTCCTGGTTGATGGCAAGTTGAACATGATTCAGCAGTGCCCTGGCAGCCAGGAGGGCCAACCCTGTCCTGGAGGGCATCAGGCACAGCATTGCCAGCTGGGCAAGGGAGGGGATTGACCTGCTCTGCTCTGAGCTGGGGCAGCCTCACCTCGAGAGCTGGGGCTGGTTTGGGTGCCACAATGTAAAAAAGAAATTAAACTGTTAGGTAGTGTCCAAAGGAGGGCAATGAGGATGGTGAAGAGCCTTGAGGAGACACTGTATGAGAAGTGGCTGAGGTCACTTGGAGAGAAGGAGGTTGAGGGGAGACTCACTGTAATCTTCAACATCTTCATTAGCAAAGTGGAGGGACAGGGACCAATCTCTGTATTTGTGACCAGTGACAGGTCTTGAGGAAATTGCATGAAACTGAGTTAGGGGTGGTTTATGTTGGATATCAAGGAATGATTCTTCACTCAGAGGGTGGTTGGGCACTGGAACAGCTCCCCAGGGAAGTGATCACAGCACCAGCCTGACAGAGTTCAAGAAGCATTTGGACAATGCTCTGAGGCACATGGTGTGACTCTTGGGATGTCCTGTGAAAGGTCAGGAGTTGGACTTGATGAACTTGATTGGTCCCTTCCAACCCAGCATATTCTGTGATTCTATGCAATTACCAGTCCATTGAAAAATACAACAAGAGATGAAGCTAAACAGGCATCTTAGTGGGCATATTTACTACAAAAGTTGTTCTCTATCAGAATTGGAAAATACCTAGGTATATAGGGTGACATAAATAATTGCTCTTTCTAACATTTTAGACTAATATTTACAGCTGTTATTATTATATGTACCAAACTCTTTGGGTTGAGTGTTTTTTTCTAGGGAGCGTATTAAAAATAAGGGTTTTTTTTCTTTCTTGGTCATTTACATTTGACTAATATGGCTGATGTAATAGTTTTTTTTTCTTCATAGCACAAACACGTTTTCTCTGATCAGCTATCCATCAGAATTGCTAGTTCTTTGGTGATGAATTATTGGTTCATTGGTAATCACAATTACCGGAGTTTTTTTGTTTTTACCTAGGCCATGATTTAATTGAAGAATTGTTTCAAACAAGTTAGACATTCTGCTGATAGTCTTTCCTGCCAAATTTACAATGACCTCCAAATATTATCAGACATCCAAAAAGCAAAAAACAAGTAAATATTACATGAAAGCTAGTAAAAACTTATTATTTTTAACATGACTGTATTTCATTTTCAAACACCAAAGAAAAATCCCTTTCTAATACCATTTCTTATGACCATAACTTGAAACAAACCAGGAAGAGTTTGAATTTGGCTATATCATTATTTAAACAGCTTTACCCTTTGGGTAACACAACACACTACTTTGTATTTTTTCTCTGCTTTTGTCTCTCTGCAGTAAGACTGAAGAAATTAACACTATAAAATAAAGGAGATTTTGTTCTGGCCACACAAATACAAGATCCCAGTGAGCAATATTTGGAGGAATGCTGTTGTTATAAATGTTTCCATTTATAACTGTGACATATACATATACAGAGAGCCAGGGCACAGCAATAGCAGGTCATATGAAAAACTGTCCATGATAGCTATTTTTGACTACCAAAACCAAGAAAAATCTAAGGGAAGAGCGCCCAAAACATGTAAGGTGCATTTTGGCCAGAGAAAATATTCTTTTGAATATCTGTTTTTATGTCCTTTTAGGGAAGAAAATACTATATTTTCAAACTTTTCACATTTTCTTTCCTTTTTTTTTTTTTTATTCAGAGCTGCATAGAATGTAATTGTCTCTAGGGAGCAGATTTTACCAGGAAGATGTGCAGATGGAAGGAGCAAAGGTTCCATGAGGGAAAAAAAGTTATTTACATTTTCTGGCAATTAAAGAAAAGTCTTAGCCATAGATTTCAATCTGCAGCTGCTTTTATGTTATTTTCATTCTTTACTTGAAACAAAATTGACCACCTTTGCTTTCAAATGAGTTTTACCAGGGCTCCTCTTCATTCTATTGCCATTTAGCCTGCTGACATCTCTTTGACAATAAAGTATCTGGACCCAAAATTAACATTGCTGCTCACTAAGGTATTTATGACCAAGTTTAACTGTCTGAAATAGCCATGAAAACCGCATTGGAGAAAGAGGAAAATATGAAATCCAGTCCTATGATTTAACCTAGTTTAAATAAGAGTGTCACAAGTGTAAACTACTTATACTGATCTAATAGGTACAGTAAGAAAGTGTGGGAAATGTCTGTATTGCTCTGCAGTTTTGCAGTTTCCTCATGGAACCGTTTATAAGGAATTCTGGTTTTACAAGGAATTCTCAGGGTCACAGATGTCAGTTCGCTTTGAGTTTTCAATTCATTACCAATGTATGCAAAGTTTGCAAAAATGCATGTAAGAGTAATAGTTGGACTCAATGGTCTTGGAGGTATTTTCCAACTTTAATGATTCTTTGTTTCTGTGAACACTTATTCTATTCCTCATATTTCTGTATTTCTGTCTTCTGCAATGTTATTTATGCTAGAACCCTTGGCAATAGTGACTCAACCTTGCTTTCTACTTTGGACCCATTTATATAGATTTCAGTTTGCTGAAATAGGAGAGCTAATGCTAGAATTAATCACTGGTTTTCAGCTGTCTCAGAGCTCTATTTATTAGATATTTTATAGGCAAAGTGGAAAGTTTCTGCATGATCAATAAACATTCAAGCAATGGTAGTTTATATTATTTTCTTTCTGTTTTTTTTTTTTCTCCCAACACTTCATTTAACATCTGAAGGTGATCTGTTGTAGGATATCCTGATTAATAGTATTTCTGTTCCTTTGGAAATCTGGAGCTCAGCATGAAATGAACTGCTTATAAAATGAAGACAATGAGATATAACTTCTTCAGAGTTGATTTTATTTGGAGCAGCCAAACTCCTCCTTGCCTTTTTTTTAAAGTAGATAGATAGATAGATAGACAAATAGATCAGAGTACATAATATATTAAATATTTCTTGCACATATATTTATATATGTATTTATACGCTTATATACATGCAATGGGACTGTATCCCTATGCCCCCTTAAGCACTGGCTGCCAATTAAATTCCTCAGGAAAACTGCCAGTATGTGAGCAGTATGTAGGGAACAACTTACGCTGAATTTCCTCCTAAGCCAGTACTGAAAGAAGTTTAAAGGGTTTTAACACAGATACTGATGCTATCATGTTGCTAAAGGTTTGAATTTTTGGTTCACTTGAAAATTGAACTCTGACCCTTAGAGCACTAAGAGTTTTCTAAGGTATCTTTCCTGAGATTCAAGGTTCAGTGGTCCACATCTTTAGGCTCAATCTGTGGTGTTTTCTATTACATTCCTTTTTTCTTCCTGGTATTTACCTTACCTCTATGAATTTCAACATTACAGTTAAGATGGCAGCCAATACCACAAATTACTTTGATCATGGAAGCGGAAGAGGTCTTTGCTTCTCTATTCATGTTTGACCAGAAGTCTTTTTTTTTTTTGACCTCAGCACATTGCTGACTATGGGACACCATAGACAGATGTTCTAAATTTCCATTCTTTTTCTGGTACTCTCTGGGGAATCTGATGCTTTGTAAATTATGGCCAAGAGTGAATATTTCCTAAATTGATTCCTCATTAATTATTTAATTTTTCTAAATATTATTTAAGTTTTTAAATTATATTAAAGCGAGGTTTTACCCATTCCAGTAGGATTTGTTCTCTCCACATGAAACAACACGTGGCAATCTCCACTAGCTATTGGATGTATAGTGCCTTATGCATCATCTTTGCAGAAAAACTATCCTATAATTGTGCAATATGCCAGCACAGATCAGTAGCAATTCTTTACTCAAAAATTATGACATTTCAACTTGGGGCCAAAAATTCCCAAGTCCCTTGTCTATGAAACCACAAATATAATTTTTGGGACCATTGAAATGCTACTTCAGTAGTTATTTAAAAATTTCATCCTAATTTATGATATTACAGTAAACTTATACTTAAAGAAACCAGGTTTAAATGCAAAGGGAAAACTTGCTGAACACAATTTAATCCTGGTAAGGAAAAAACCTGTAAATGCAATAATGTAATAAAATCTGTAATAAAATCTTATAGATCTGGCAGGAGAAATGTACAGACTATGAGACCTAGCAGTTGTTAAGCATAGCCTGAAGAGTTACATTTGAATATCGCATAAAGAAAAGACATGGATTTCCCACCTGCCTCTCCCCCCTTAAATAAGCTTTCTGAGTCAACAGTTTTGGAAAAAATAACTTCCAAAATTTTTGTGTCCAACTCTGAAGCTACGTTTAGTGCAAGTGTCCTAAAATGCAGTGAAATCAGATTTCCTTAGATGAGCAGGATATATATAAGATTTCAAGACTGTATTTTTTCAAATGCATGTATATTTTTTGTTCATGATTAGGCATCTAGAGATTCCTATTGACTCTATTAAGAAGTTTTTAATATATTTGGATATACAACTATATATATATATATATATATACACATACATATAGCAAATTGTACACTTAATTATTTGCTTTTATTTATTTTTTTTGTTTTGATAGATGATATATAATGAGTTAAGGAGAATTTCTCCTGTGAAGGAGAGAACTTACTTCTTACTACAGCCTGAACACATGCTGTTATCTTACTCCTTTCCCTTGCAGCTGTCAGTTACTGATAAACTGAGTTGGTTCTTGTTTGCAAACAAGCCCATCAGCTTTTTTAGCTAAAGCATTCATGAAACTGAGCAAAAGTCTGAATCTCTCTGATATATTGATGTACTGATGCACTTCTTCTGGGATATGTGCCTTTCAGTGCAGAAACCCCTGTAGTGACCTTAAGAGATATCAGCAACCTCGTTAAAGCAATGCAGCACTGCTGTCAGTCACACGGAAACACCCTCGAGACATCCTCTCTTGGATGTCTCCTAAAACTCCCTGGGAAATTTGCACTTGACAGCTCACAAGTTACAAGCAACTGTGGTACCTACTAGTATTCCATTTTGGTACATCTGTCTGGTATTTACAATCCTCTGCCTAGCTAGTGGTAAGGGCTGATGTGTTTTGATGACAAAATTCATTAAGTCTAGTCAGTGAAAGCAAGCAGCACTGCTTTACTTGCAGCAGTTTGCTCTGTGTGAGCAGGAATACAGCAGCTCAAACTGTGTCTGGCTTACAAGTTACCAGTGATAGATTGAGCAAGCAAGGTCTTATCAGTGATAAGATCAAGCAAGAAGGGTCTGCTGGTTATAGTGCTGAAGAATGCTGAGACCTGCTTGACCATCCATCAAACCCAGTTGTGAGGATATGCAAGAAAGATGCTCCCTGACTAAGCCTGTGAGCAGCAAGGATAAGCAGGCCCTCATATGGAAATGAGAGTCAAAATTTTCAAGCAGCAAAAACCAAAAAGCTGGTAACACCTTTTTCAGCAACAAAGAATATTTTGCTGAGTGAACATGACAACACAAAGTCTAAAAATGTATAAAATAATAAAAATTTAATTCACTCTATACTTTAAAAGGCAAGTGTTAATTTTGCAGAGTAAGATTTCTCCCAAACGTGAAAGGATTCGAATAAATCGTTTAATATGTTTGTAAAAATACATTTTGTTTGACATTCTTAATTCTGTGGGTAAAATCATATAAAGGTCCAATTAGACCTGTATAATCTTTAGATATAAATTGTTGACTAAGTCTGGGGCTAGGATTGGACTTAACTAGACTGCTCTCTAAGAAGTTCATAGAACAAGGGGATTCTTTCTAGACCATGCGCCTCAATGGAAAGTCTTTGCTAACAAACTTTATTTGAAGGTCCCTCTCTGCCCACCACTATCCTGTGAAGACCTGTCTTGCAGCCTTTAGCAGTGTGGGAGCCGTGCCCAGCCCCTGCAGAGGTGGGAGCAGGGCAGCAGCAAGCACTGCTGGCCTCAGTGACCTGTGCCCGCAAGGCGCACCCCAGCCGCGCAGGGGACACCCCGTCCATCCTGACCTTTCTGAGCAAGCCAAAGGCTGACTGATGTCAACCACTGTAACAGTGACAAGAGGTAACCTTTGCAAAGGAAAAACCTGGGATCAAACTGATTCCCTGGGGTCAATCCTATAACCTGCCTTCACCCTTCATGAACAAAGTTTACTTCTAGCAGCAGTAAGAAGAAGCTCTTGATTTTTGTATTGGACAGTAAAGGCCACAGTCTCTGAATGATTCATGACAAGCAGTCCCAACTAAGACACAATGAGTGTCCAAAATTTTCTCAGCAATTTTCAAACTGTGCTTACCTAGAGGACTGAAGGAAGAATAGTTTTTGTTTTGGATACCCACAATGATATCCATCATTAAACTTATTTTGTTACTGAAAGTAATGCAGATTTAAAATCTGCAAATCTACAGTGGAACAACCCTTGTGTTGACCCAAATACCAAGATCAGCATCCATTCAGTGCTAAATCTCATCATTTTTTAAGTTAAACTTGCAATAGATAAAGGCCTAAACTCATTTAAGAACATGATCAGTGTTTTATAACTGTTAAACCCAAGTTTTCTGCCAAGTAACAACAGTTTCTTTTTCTCAAAGCTGAATGCAGGCTGTTCTATGATGCCTTTGGTGATTTCACTTTCTCTTCTAGATCCAGTTTGTACAGAATAGCAACAATAAATGGAGAAGGCGCTGAGGTACTTAGGAGGACTGCTAGATTTTTTCTATTTTAGTATTTAATTCTTGTGGTCCAGTCTGCCTTTCCTCAAAATTAATAATACATATTGTTTTTCCCTCAGCACTGGCTATATGGCAACATAACCATGTATTAACATAGGGCTTAAGATCAGTAATAATTTACAACTTGTGATACAGTACTGATTAGTACTGAGTTCTCTTCAGTGACATTCCAGTTACCTGTGGGTCAGTTTTAACGGGCCTGAAGAGATTTCTTAAATCCAACACTTTTCACTTGGAGTGGAGTTGATCTCACTCAACTTTAGTTGTATAAAACATTAACTGCCTGCATAGATTCCCAATTTAGTCATTAGAAAACATCATATTCAGTGTCTGATTCATTCCATTCTGAGGTAAATCAGTCACAGGAAGTGCATATCTCAGTGATTATCTCCAAAAAAAGCAACAAGATCTGAACGTTTGATATTGCTGAGAGTATCTAGTCATCCTGAAAATGCTTTTGAGCAAACACCACAGGTCTACAGTGCTTTTTTAGATCAGCTTTGAGAACAAAGATCCCAATGCACAGAAAGTGGTCCCTCAGAAGGCCTGTCTGCCAGCTCCCACTCCTGTTGAGCCTATCCTTGAAGGAACCTGTCATAGCTGAAGTAACATTCAACTTCCAGATTTTCTACACTTAAAAGCATTCAAACATAGGGAATGAAATTCTTTTCTGCTGGGTTTGGGATGAGTGTGAAATAAGTTTTTTCCAGAATGGAATCTCATTTCCATACAAGAACTGCTTTTATGGTGCCAAGGAATAAAATAAATTGGTAAGGATTCAAAGGGGAAGGTTTAATATGCTATTCACAACATAAGGCAGAACAGCAACAGATTATTTGAAAAATTTATTTACAGAACTTTATTTTTAGTTGACCTTTGAGCTCTTTTTTATCAGAATATAGAAGATCTGTATTAACTTAAAAATATGAAAACCTTCAACATGATGTAATAGAATTTTTAAATAATTATTCAATTTTTATAAAATTTTATTTAAAAATAAATATTTTACAGAAAAGCAAAAGGTAAAAATAAGCAAATACCCTGAGGAGTTTTCAGCTGCTGACAACAGAACCATTTGAAAAATTACAATCTTGCATATGGATTTCTGAATACTAGAAGCAAAACTACAGGCAAAAGTTGTAAGTAGATGATAGTCAAAATATATGCAGAGAGGAGGCTTTTTGAATGTTCAGTAGAAAGAACAATGACTTTCTTATATAGACTTATGGTCTCAAAAAATTTATTATGGACATATATAATCCAGACAAATTTCAGTATCAGAACTCTTTGAACTATGGAAAATTTTGGGTTTTTACATCAGTGTCTTCTAATACCAAAATACATGGAAAAAATTTATGGAAAATAACTGGAAAAACAGCTACTCATAGATCAAGACTTGAACATGTTTGCTTACATTTAAGTGCTTGAATAGCTGAATTTACAACACATGAGTATGTTTTCATCACTGTCTTATAAAAACATACACTGGAAACAATGGGAAGCCATAATAATGGCAGAAGATATGATGCTGGTGTTTTCAGATGAAGTTTCTTGAGCACTGAGATGCCTCTCCAGCCTCAAACATGCCAGAAAAATGCTAATAACATCTAGCCATGTTTCCCAACATTCAGCTTTACTTAGGAAAACATACTTTTAGTGAGCTAATTACTTCTTAGTATTTACTGTTGAAGTCTTTTACTCTGGAATTGGTTTAGAAAGTAAATCCTGACTAGGAGATCAGTAAACTGGAGATCATTGCAGTTTGCAAATACTCTTGTAATATAAACGTGCCCCTTAGCTGACTTCTGCTTTGGCAGCGACAACCAATATAGCATAGATCAAGCCATTGGAAGAGAAATCCATAGGATATACCATAAACCTACTGTAATAACCATCATTTCCAATGAAAAATAGTTTTCTGATAATCAGCTCATTTTGTAATCTAAATGGAAGGTCCTCTCTTCTCTCCTAGCAACCATCATGCAAATCATTCTCTGTAACAACTGATCCATCATCTGCTGTCACTTGGATGTGGGTTTTCTTTACACATTACCAGGATTTACTTCAACAAGGTAAATCTATACTTTTTGGAAAGAAATGCAACTTTTTTTATTCAGAAGTATTCGCTCCCATTAACCAAGTTTCTACAAGAAATTGAATTTTATTTACTGGTGTCTGGAATAATTTCAATGACTCATAAATTTTTATCTAAGACACTATCTGAGTAATTACCCTTAAGGAAAATCTGGCTGTGTTCTTTTCATACTTGGGGGTTTTTTTTGTACTTAGAGTACATATGAAGTTGCCAAACTGAAAGGTACAGTGAGGAGGTAGTAAAATCCATCCTGAAAGCCCTGTCAGACAGAGACATTCCAGTAACTTTAATCTCCACTGTCATAAATCAGAAACCATTTTTAAGACTCAATATCTGAAAATTCCTAATGTGTAACCTTTCAAAGGTGGTGAGAAATTGAATGATGGGCCTCTTCAACAACGACCTGTCTCATAACTCTTGCAATAATCCATTGACTATGCAGAAAAGAAGTTTTAGCAACAGAATTATCAAACTCCACAGAAGTACTGGCGAAGCTCTGTTCGCTTCTCTTCTCTGTACTTTTTCGAGGTATGTCAGTTGGGATCTAGGTCACTCCCCAGGTCATATTGTTGAGAGTTCACCAACAGTCTCTGGAATTACATCTGCAGATTTTTTGGCCTTAAAATAAAACCGTCCTCTGACCTTTGTATCTAAAGAAAACTCCAGCTGATGAAGTGGGGTGGTCATTTTACATGGGCAAGAGAGTATTCAACTTATTTTGTCAGTGAGTGAGGAAGGCATGAAACAAGTTTTTCTTGAGGGTATCCCCCACATGCTTTCTTAGCATCAGTACTCAGGTTTTCATTACTTCAGACTTCTGAATTATTCATACTATTATCAGGATGTAATCAATCTCTTCCCTCCAGAACTGCCTGCTGAATATCTTCCTTCCCTTCAGAACATGAATGTGCCAGCTCTGTATTACTGAGAATGAAGAATGTGCACTGAAGAGAAGTTGTCACATAGAAAGGCTAACAAGAACAGAGAACCAGACATCTCATTTTGCTTCTTAAAATGTACAGTATAAAAATTATAGAAGTCACTGGAGGATAGTATTTGATAGTTCTCCCGACCTTCAAAATGTAAAGATTTTTTTAAGCCTTCAAAGTGACTGAAAGCTTCAGCACTGAAATACATACTAGATGTAATTAAAGCTCTCTTTTTCTTTCAGGGCTGTATGTCAAGAAACCTTGGAACCCAGCAATGCGCATCTACACAGTTCAAACATGGTTAGCTTCTTAGAGCACAGGGGGGCTTTGCAGCGCATATTGATGCTCTGATCTGAAACTATGTAAAGCTCTTCTTCATTGCAGAGCACACCTTTTCCCTCAGACTAAAATAAATCACAGTCTGTATATCCCAGGCCACGTTGTTACACGCTTGGCTGATTGTCTCACTTTAAGGCTCATCTATGGCTAGACTGCTGACATGAGTGGTACCTGATTCTCAAGATTTAACCTTTGATCTGTCAAAGCAGCCCAAGGGCAAAACATATGCTGTACTTCCAAGGCAGCCTCACCCTTGACATCACTGGCAAATAGGAAGATTCACCTGTCCCATGCTTCCCTAACAGTTTAGATGAATATGTTAAAATCTACATTGCTTGAAAGTTTTCTTCCATCTCAGAGAGTTTATGAGGAAAAATGAGCTAGCTGACATGAGTTGTGTGTTGGCCTCATATATTTGTGCTTTCTTTTTCTCTTTATTAGCACCTAAAGACAGTAGACTTCGGGACTAGTAGCTCTCAAAAAAAAAAAAAGAGCAAGAAATATAATTGGCCAAGCTCAAAGGAAGATAAAACACAGAGTTCAGTTCAGCTTACTGAATATAAGAGAAGGATCACACAGCAATAGTTGAGGACTGCCACTCTCTCAGTAAGGCCACTAACAATAAATGAATTTCTGACTTTTTTTAACCACAGTTTTATTTTGCTTGTAAAAAAGATGATGTTCTTGTTTTATAGAGAAGTAAACCACAGTGAGATACCTGCTCTCGAACCTAAGGATCAGAAATGTTCAAAGTCTTGCAGGGTGTACATGTGGCTCTCCCTATGTCCCCATAGGCATAAACAGACTCACCAAAACTGTTACTGACAGATTCCTGCCTGGTGTCATCATGACATTAATTAAACCTCTAGACTGGAACGGAATTAATACTCTACACTTTTTCTTCTAAGCCTCAGACAGGTCTCAAAAAAGTTCAGAATTTTCTCAAACTTTAAAATTTTCTCTGTCCACATCTGCAGCAACATATTCAATAGTCCTCTCTACAATGGAATGTACAGTCACTGGAACTTCTGTGGAAGATGCACATATTGAAATAATCACAATAAACTTCTATGCTTCCAATAAATAACTGAAAAAGGAGGAAGCAACTGATATATAGCAGTGTAATATTCACCTGTTGTCCACAGTAAACATGGGGCAAAGCCTTCACCATTAAAATGATTTGTTTATTCACACTTGACACTTGGACCCAAGTGCTGCAATGAGTTATACTAATGTAAATTTTAAGTAGGCTCCATATGATTGCAGCTAAGAAAAATTCACAAAAATGAAACTGAAGGTGAAACCTACCAGGCCAAATTGCTTTTTTAAGCTTCTTTAGATTTCTATTTGTCTCCCCAGATCATTCACTAGGTGTGACCTGACTGGAAAAATCCCATGAAAATGCTGTCAAGGATGTAAATAAGCCATGTGGAAGAGACAAATTCTTAAATGGTTGTACATGCCAATGCCTTGGGTTTTCATCCAATTTGGATTAAGGCCTAACATCCTGAAGTTTGGCTTCCAATGTCAAAATATGTTCTTCTGCAATTACTTCAATTCCTTATAGTGACTTCCATGTAATACCATGAACTGTACTTTTTTTGTATAATCATAAAATCAACTCTACTGAAGCAATAGCCTTTTTAACCAAGAAATTTGATGTAAGCTCATGAAAAAAAAATTTTCATTTTCTTGGGAAAGCACCCCATCTTACTGGGGAGTATGTCAAGAAGAGACAATTAATTCAGGGTTTACTCTACCTTCTCCCCCTCCCCCTGACATATTCCTTCTAAAAGGGAACACATAAAGGGATTGTGTGTAAAATATTAGTATATTATTTCCTCAAAAATTAGTCTTAGCTATGGCTAGTGGGCTTAGTTGCCACTAGAAGTCTTAGAAAAAACCCGTAGTGTAGTTCTATCTCCCTTTCTGGAGTTTTAAACCAAGATTTTCTCACTGTATCTTTAAATCCATAAATCCATGCCATCAAATACCTTTAGTGACATCAATAATACAAATAATTATCTTAAACAAAGAGCATATCCTTGAAAGCTGCCAACCTACTTCATGATTGTGCTGTCTTCCTTTGCAGCAGTGCTGCTCTTCCCCCAATGAACATAGTGTCATACTGGGCTGGATCTTGGTTTAGTCTGCTGCCTATCCTGAAGGAATGCAATAAACATAGTGCTGAAATAACTTACATGTCACTCGTGAATTTTGTTTTCATTTTGTCTCTACTATAGGGCAGTGCTCAAGAGCAGCAAGAACTTCTAAAAGAGGAGTGTTTTCATAGTGATGTAAGAAATAAAGTTATCAAGTATGTAATCAGAATCTTATTGCTGCATTGAGGAAAAGAAAATACTGAATTAGCTAAAGTAATTTTTAAAAAGCTGGTGAGTATTTGAATATCAGTTGCTACTTTGCCACTTGAAGTACCCTGGAGAGTCTAAAGACAGCATGTTTTCCAGCCTTAAGCTATTTAAAATTGAGGGTGGTTTTTTTCTCATCACTGTTAATCATAGGATGTCCAGAGTTCAACTTTCTTTTCTATAGGAAACAGGAATTAAAGAATAGTCTGGGTATTTTGGAGAATAGAAGTGCGGTTACTCCATGTACTAACCTCTTTACTTGAGACAGGTTGTGAACCCTCCTCTGCAGATGGTTTTTTAACCTATTTTCCACAATTAATTTGCAAAATCCAGAGACAGAATCACAAAATCATCAAGGTTCAACAAGATCTTCAAATCTTCTAGTCCCGCTTTCAACTTAGCACCACTATAATCACTCTTAAACCTTATCCCCAAGATCTATGCCCCTTGAACACTTTGACAGATGGTGACTCTCCACCTCTACTCACCATTTCTACTGTCTAACCAATGGTGACTCACCATTTCTACTGTCTAACCTGGCCCCACTTGAGGCTGTTTGCTACTGTCCTTTCACTTGAAATGCACCAGAAAAAACTGATCCCCGCCTTTTTACAATCTCCTTTCAGGTTATTGTAGATAGAGCAAGGTCATTCTTGTAGTCATGGGTGTAACACTGAAGGCAGGATTTGGGGTGTGGCCACATCAGTGCTAAGGTACAGGGAGACAATCCCTGCCCTGCTCCGGCTGGCCATGCTGTTGCTGACAGCAGAATGCCATTACTTTTCTTACCCACCTGGGCACACCCTGGCTCACCTTCAGCCATTGTCACCAGGACCCCCAGGTCCTTTCCCAGTGAACAACTTTTCCAGTTACTCTGCCTCTGGCCTGTGGCACTGCATAGGATTGTTGTCACCCAAGGGCAGGACCTGGTCTTAAACGATCTTGTTTGAGTTCATATTGTTGTCCTCTGTCCATCAATCCAGGCTGTCCAGATCCCTCTGAAGAACCTTCCTGCCCTCCAGCAGATCAACAGTCCTGCCCAGCTTGCTGTCGGTGAGCTCACTGAGGGTGTGCTTGATAACCTCATCCAGATCATCAATAAAGATATCAAAATGAACTCGACCCAGCAGTGATCCCACGGAACACCACTGCTGACTGGCTGACATCTGGATGTAGCTGGATTCCCTGCCACCCTTTGGACCCACCCATCCAGCTAACATTTCACTCAGCAAGGAATGCACCCCTTCTCAGCAGGAGAAGCCAGTTTCTCCAAGAAGGTGCTGTGCAGCACACTTTACTATAAAGTCCAGATACACAGCATCCCCAGCCTTTCCTTAATCTACTAGGTGAGTCACTCTGACATGCAAGTTATTAATTTTAAATTTTGGTGCTTCACTCAAACACACAAAGAAGAAAAATTAGTCAGGGCCTAGTTATTAAGTCCAAGCAATAGAAATAAAACTGTTCCTCCATTTTTACAACCGAGGACTTCTGTTTTGCATAACTAAAAACATGATGCCTGAGGTCCGTGGTTAGTTTCATTCATATTCTTATGATTTTCTCAGAAACATTTACTGTTAAAACTCATTTAGAATATATTTTCTAATATCTGTAGAAGAAAAGTAAACTGAAATAAGCTTGTGATTGTTAGATTTAAGGCAATAAAATACCTTTCTTCAGAAAATTTCCAGTATCACAATATTGTCATAATAAAGTTGAATGCAAGTTTAGTGGCAGAAGTGTAAATTCAGCATTGGTTTGATTCACTAGAGGAAATCTTGAATAATAGAGCAGAAAAACTTGGAATGTCAAAATATTCCCTCTCTTTTTTTCTCTCTTTTGGTCCTTATCCTGGAGTGGTCCACACAATATTTGTTTTTATCCCTTTTTTTCAAAGTCTAGACATCTGCAGTAAAAAACAATCTTGAAAAATACTATTATCTTTGTTTACCCATATGCTGACTAGTACAATCTCATTTGTCTCTTGTGTTTAGAGAGATGAAGAACTAGAATCTCTATTGCATAAAGTCAGATGATTAAGGGATTTGAAAGAAATCTGAAGAAACTGTACATTTTGGTTTGTTGCATTAGTCACTGTTTGTAGTTTAGTGCAAACTTTTCAAGTCTCACCAGAATAAGTGAACCATAAGACGTTCATACTTAGAAGTGAACAGAGAAAATGGAAATACAAAAGAAAAACTATAAATCACTAGTAAACTTAGCTCTCTCTTTGTTCATAACCTTTATCCCATCCCATCCCAGTTATGTTAAAAATGTTTCGCTTAATCTTGAGCATGCAAAATGGAAACTGTCAGCCTGAAAATACTAATTCTGCATTTCCTGCAGACTCAAGTTTGTGGTAACAGTGGCCATAGGCCAGTAATACATCCACATCAGCTTCTCTCTTTAGGCACATAACTAATCCCACTGAAACAAGTATAGCTACTTGAATATTTAATGCTTTGTTGGTCAGATAACTCCAGTATATGGCAGTTGTCTTTTATCATGAGCTAACTAAAGGAATATGCATACCACCTTAATTCTACCTAGATTATAATATTAGTTTGATGAACTTCAAAAAAACCTGGCATTCTGCTGTGAGCAGAATGAAACAGATATAGGGCCATAAGTGAAGACACCCATTATTATAAGGCAAGGTATGAAAAGTGTAAATTTAAAAATCTGTCTCTGTTTGATCTCTGAGTCTAATCATCCTGCACACCACAAGCCCAGGAGAAATATCTGGCTTTGTTGCTCAATAAGTCTCCTAACACCTTAGCATTCTACACATAGGAAAAGTGAATTGAGAACATACACAAGTTATGTGAAGTCAGTTCAAGCTAAACAGTGTCCCAATGAGTTGGTTTTGTTTCAGTTTTGACCCACATATGTAGTCAAATTAAATAGCTCCAGCATACATGCTCAGCACTTCCCTCATCTAACTCAGAGCCCTTGGGCTTCCAAATTTGCCTCTTTGAAGCAAAACTCTCATACATCTGCCCTTTGGAATTTTGTTGCAGACTCTGGGCTTCTCTGAGCTACGCCCAATCCTAGACGTAAGACTGGAATTTTTTATTTCCTAGATGAAGTAGGCAACATCTCACAGGTTCTTCAAACAGGGAACTGAAAACTTCACAACTGGCTGAGTCAGTTGGCAAAGGGACTCTACCCAAACCTGTGAGAGTCCGTGCAAGTGCAGATAACCTGGAACTGTTTAGCTGAGCTGTGACTACTGTATAAGCTGGTCTCCACTGCCAGAGCTGTTCAACCTGCCAGAAGTTCCTGCTCTGAGGAACTGAGATACAATAATGAACAAGTTGGAATGTGCTTTGTGTAAAGCTGCACTGACTTGTTCACAGACTGTAGGAGAACAGCTTTTCAGGATTCACATGTCTACTGAACCAGTTCAAGCATGAATTCTTAGTGTGTTCTTAAAATGGATTTTCCTGGAATATCATGGTGTGATGCTATCACATAATGTGTTGGAAACAAGTTTTTTCTCTGAGAAAGGCTCTCCCCTATCCATCCTAGACCATGTCACAAAGACAAAAGGAAAAAATCACTGTCTAAAAATGACTGTCTAAAAATCTCTGAAACTGTTTTGGGTTAGAATTACAACAAGTAACCTATAACAGACTAATAATTCTGAAGACAGTGTTTTTACAGCATTGCTTCAGCATGACTCAAAAGGTAAAATAGAAACCAGTCACACAGCGGCAGTTCATTGGGATCTGCTAGCCTGAATTAAGACAGCAGAAAGCATAGACCTCCAACAGGTCCTGAGCCAGCACATCCTAGAAGCTAACCAGCTTGCCATCTGTATCCTGTATTCTGAGCTCTTCTATCCCTGATTTATCTAACTGCATGCTATATTTAGACTATATACTAAAGAACAATGACTGTATACCAATCATAGCCTTGGAATCCCCTCATAGAAATACGATGCTCTGTTGAGAAATGGAACTGTCCATTGCCATATGCATTAAGAAAACACTATGAGAAGTAGTTGCTGAATCACATGATGTTCAGAAAATATTATGTGAAGAAACTGCATGTGCTGTTCTTTTGTAACTCTGTTGATAGGTAGAAAAAAATCTACTGGAATTTTAAGTTAGCAGAACAGGATAACATTTTCAGAAAAGTGTTAGTCTTTTTCTTAACTGCTTGTTTGTTGATAAATTTCACCACTAAGTAATCACCTATAACGAGGATTGAGAGCAGCCTGCAGTAAGTATCAAAGATCTCAAGGATGAACTGGTCCAAACTCTCTTAGCAAAAGCACAGTCCAGACAAGATGGCCCTGTACTTTGTCTGGATGAATCTTAAAAGTGTTCAATGCTGAGGAATCCACAATTTCCTTAGGGAGATTATTACAATGGTTGGTTGTTATAACTGTAAAAAAAATTCTCTTTTGTCTAATTGGAATCACCCCAGAAGTAACTTGTACCCATTGCTCCTCATCTTCCTCTCTGACTCCTCATAAAAAAGGGAATCTCCTTCTTCTTTGTAGTCATCCTTTCTGCATGGGAACATGGTGATAAGGGTTCCTCTAAATTTTCTTTTCTTAGCCTTTTCTTTCTCAAGCTAGAAAAGCTAGATATAGATATACTATAGCTATAGCTAACCATAGGTTAGGTGGCCTTTCATGCTCCTTAAGGCATTCAAAAGCCATGTCCTACCTTTCCTTCCTCCCTCCCTGCCTCCACAGCCAGCAGGCTTGTCCATGGTGAAATAGACATCAAGAGGATACTCTGTAAAATCTGCAGCAGGGAAACGCACACCCATGTGCTCCTCAGGGAGCCACCCACAGTTCAAGGTTACTTGGAAAGGGACTTTGTGGGCTGAGAGGCAGAATTTGCTGAAAATGGTTCAACTAGGGTCAGTTAAAGTTTTAGCCTGGTGTTGAACTGAAGCTCCCAGGGGAGCAGAGAAGCAAAGTCATGAGCCAAGACTTAATTTACTGTGCAGAAAGTCAAACAGTGGACTAGTTCAAACTAGATAATGTGAACCCCTTTTAATGACCTGCCCATATGTTGCTGCATAGATCATCTATTATTAAGTAAATATGCTCTCTGGGATTTGAGCTCCAAAACAACACCAGGTAGCTATTTATTAATGAAGGGAAGTCGTACAGTCAAAATTTACCGAAGTAAGGTCATATAAGGTAAAATCCATGAACAATTTGCTGTTTAGACAATAGTGGAGTGAAACACTATTACTTTTAATATGTGTGGAGGAGATGGCTCAAAAAATTAATTTGGAATCAGGAATAACAGGACGTAGCAGCTACAGAACAAGAATAGTAGAAGAAAAGCATCACCTACTTCTGAAAAACATGCTGTAGCTCTTTTCGTCTTCACCAGCATTGTTGGGAGGAATCTAAGCACTAATGCAACTCCAGCTTTGCTGCCCAAGGACCTATGTTGCCAAATACAAGCACAGGATTTTAAAGAGTGTAACCAAAATCATAAGTCCTTGCAAGGGGATTGTCTGCAAAGCGTATCTCAGTCCACAACTCTGGGACACTTTCAAACAGCTGCAAACTCAGGTTAGTGCTCAGGTGTAGGTAAGCACTTACTTTCACTCAGGTGAAAGTAAGTACTTGAAGGCAACTTAGACTTTTAAACCATGTTTCAGATGACATGAATTAAATCTAATTTGCTACCATATGGCTGAAAAGTGAGCTGAGGTTAAACACAAGCCTTCATTTTTGTTAAAATTCTTATGAACTCAACAGCACTGCTCTTCCAGAAGTACCAGCACCAGTAGCAGAAGCTGCTGGAGAGATGTGAGCAGTGTATTGTGGTTGTGGCTGCATTTGAATTTGGATAACTTCATCCTGTATATTAGTGCTGAGTGCTCATACCTGGGCTGTGTGAGCAGGCTGGTTCCTTCAGGACTTCATCTTGCTGTGGAAAGCCACATACACCAAATACAGACTCAGAATTCCAGGTCAAGCACCAATCCTAGTAGATTCTTTGGGATGTGCTGCCAGCAGAGCAGGTTCCCCCGGGCACATCGCATACTCACCTCCCTTTGGTTGGCCACAGGACTGTATCTGAAGTGAAACATCCCCCTACATCCTGGCTGTGGCACAGTAATCATCTAGACCATGAATAAGCACAAAGGCTGCTCAGGCATGGCTGCAACTTTTTTAAAAAGCTGGATAATTAGTCCTGGTAACAAGTTGGTGACAGAATGTTAGATCTGTTGTTTGTAAATAGAGATGGGTTGGTGGGAGATGTGGTGGTTGGAGGTCGCTTGGGACACAGTGATCATGAAAGTATGGCATTCTCGGTATTTGGTGAAGTCAGGAAGAACATTAATAAGACTTTTAAATTGGACTTTTATACTGCCCTTCAGAGGGCAGACTTTGGCCTATTTAGGCTTATTAAAAGAGTTTATTGGGAAGCACTCCTTAAAAGCAAAGGAGTTCAGGAAAAGTGGATGTGCTACAAAACAGAGATCTTGAGGGCCCAAGATCCCTCAAGATCTGTGTGCTGAAAGACAAGGTAACAAGGAAAACACCCAGCCTGGATGGGCAAGGAGGTTTTGGAGGAACTTAAGAATAAAAAGAGGGTATATCATCTTTGGAAGGAGGGTCAGGTCTCTCAGGAAATATTAAAGGGAGCTACTAGACCATGTAGAAGAAAAATTAGGGAAGCCAAAGCTCTGTTTGAATTTAGAATGGTGACTTTGGTAAAGGATAATAAAAAATGGTTTTACAAATATTAAAGATAAAAGGAAGTGTAAGATCAGTCTTTGTTCTTTATTAGATGCAGGAGGGTACTTGGTAACTGCAGATGAGGAGAAGGCAGAGGTGCTTAATACCTTTCTTGCCTCAGTTTTTAGTGGGAAGACAACTTGTCCTTTTGCTCCACTCAGAAGGAGTTAGAGAGTTCAGGAGTAAAACCTGGCAAGAAAGGAGATGTAGGGGGAAAGGAGTTTTAAGATTTAGTTTTTATTTCTCATTATCCTGCTCTGATTTGATTGGTAATAAATTCAACTTATTTCCCCAATCAAGTCTGCTTTGCCTGTGACAGTAAGTGGAAGTGATGTCTCCGTGATGTCCTTATCTTGACCCATAAACCTTTTGTAGTATCTTCTCTCCCATGCTCATCTGGCAGAGTGACTTTGATGGTCACGTGGCATCTAGACAGGGTCAACACACCACATATCTGTTTTCCTGTCCCAGGAAAGCTCCTTAACTCTTCCCACTGCATGACACACAAAATTATCAGTGACAATCTTCCCAATTCTCAGCACAATGTAGCTACATGTTCCCCCACACCCCATTTTCCCCCCCTAACTTTCTCCTCCCTTTTCCAGGAGCACACTAACTTGTTATGTTTGCACTGTAGTCAATAATATGTACTGATGTGTCATTGGCAGGTTCCAAATACACATTTCGATGGCCTCTGAAAATTCCTTTGCAATTCAGAAATACAGACACCAACTTTAAATGGAGTTTATCGTAGCATTACTGATGGTTTTGTACTGACAGGGTAAAGCTCTTTTTGGGTAAACATAGTTCTGCTATGTAAAACGATACTCCAGACAAAGGATAACTTTTCTCAGACAGAAATTGCAACATTCCATTCCGTTTTGCAGTAACTCTGGTGGCTGATCAATTCCTACCTCAAAGAGAAATATTCCTCCAAACCAATGTTATAGTAACACAGTGCTGATGAACGAGCAAAAGAATATATCCCTATTGCTAACAAAACACCTTCTTTACTCATGTCAGGATGTTCTAATATCTGAAAGAACAGAAAATGGAAATTTCTCATGCATGGGCTGATGGCAGAAGCATCTGAGAAGGGCACCCTTATTTCAGACCCTTCACTGAATTCAAGATTCTTCTTAATGTTCTGCTGGTGCTGCCAGTAATGGGTGTTTGCATGTCCACCAGTCACACAGACATCATAGCCAAAAGTTTACAAAGTTTTTTTCATCTTTACTGAAAACCATCCTCATCTGATAGGTTTCCACACCATCAATAGGGAAACAGCTACATTTAGAAATTGCACAGCATCCTTGAAGATTAAATATGTGATCTAACCACTGACAGAGGAAAAAGGTTACTCCTCTTAAAGCAACAGAAGGAGAGAGGATTCCTGTCTTTTGTCATGACTTGGATGTGAATAAAGGCTGAGAGGAGAAGAGGTTACTGGAGCATATTTTACCACAGTCTGTTGCTGCTGTATTGTGCTGGAGCACAGTTCTGCTCTAGTCACAGAAGAAGGGAGGCTTTTGTCAAGCTGATTTGGGTGTGTGCAGTGTACAGGTGTTTATCTTGCCTTGTGCTCAGTGGGGAGTGAATGATTCACTTTGAGTCAATGTTTTTTCAGTCATTGAAGAGAGGTGCTGTGTATTTCCTTTCTTTACCAAACACCAATGTTTAAGAGTTGTTATGGAACAGTTTGTACCTTGCTTGGAGATTGTGAGATATTAAAGGAGAGAGAGGATGTAACCTAGTACTTCACAGTGTAGAAATGCTGTCACTACACTGGCTGCGAGCCCAAAGCAATAAGATGGAAATTTGAAAAATTAAGATCAAAGTCCTAAAGTTTCTATTTCATTATGCCAAAAAGCTGAGGGTACTTCATAACCCCCCATTCTGCAGTTCATCACACAGAAAACAGAACACAGAGAGTCTGCTTCCAGTTGTAACATGATAATCCACCCATTTATCCTGAGTACAACTCCTAGATCCAGCTGACAGTGGCAGAAAATAAATAGAATTTTACATTACATTATGTTTTTACTATTTAGGGAGAATTTAACCATGCCTCTGGGCCTATCAAAATTTTCTACTCCCTTCTGCAGCCTGTGCTGCCTACCAGCCTCAACTCTTCTCAAACACACCTTTTCATTCAAAGGTTATGCCACATGGCTGTGGAAGATCATTATTTTCAAACTTCATTTCTATTATATTTTAAAAGCAGTCCCTGATGCTCTCAGAAGGGGAGATAAAGGTTATAAAGAATAAATATTTGAAAAAAATGAAAAGATTTTACTTCACCACACAGAGTAAACAGCCTGGAAAATACATTGTATTTTTACTAAATACCAGGTTTCACTCAGGGGAAATCTATGGGAAAAACAAAGGAAAAGATTCTCTTCTGCCATTCTGTTTCTCCCAGTAAATCAACATCAACATTTATAAAGAGAGAAGAGACCACATGCTAGTAATTCCACCTTCATTTGACATGAAAATTAATCCCATTCATAGGAAGATTCTTATCCATTTTCGTACAGATTGCCAGTGCTCACAAGTGTAAACTCAGCTCAATACCAAACTTTCCCTGGAGAAATGTCTTTAATCTGAAAGAGCAGCAGCCACTGTGGGTTCAGTCTGTTTTACCACAGCATTATTACATTGTCCCCTTGCAGAGCACATGATTGTCTTGTATGTCCAGCATTAACCCACTCCAAATTGTGGAGCTGCTTTTGTACTCTTCAGCTGTGCAGGATGGGCAGATGCTCTCATGGGGTTGTTATGATGTGGTGTTTACAGTGCCAGTGCTCTGAACAAAAAGGCTCAGCAGATGTTGTGCTGCTCTTCCACAGGTGTCAAGAGGTTTGCTGGAAAGGACAACTGTACTCTACAGCCCACTCCATAGACATCTTGCTAACTACCTCAAAACCCCTGATTTATTTTAAAGAGTGGTTTATGAAGCCACAATGTTCTTGAAGGGATTATGTCTAAGTTTCCATAAAATGTGTAACACCATACATTATGACATTGAACAAAATATTCAACCTTAGTCTAGTTGTCTATTTGTGGAACAGCTGCTACAATGAAGTGTGAAATACAGAGCTTACTATAGCTCTATATTTAACCATTATGCTTTGGCAGTAAAACTGTTGTTATCCTGTTTAAAAAACTCGAATTACATGTGTATTAACTTAAATCACCAATATCAAGTCTTCACACAGCTACACTGTATCAGCATCAGATACTGGTCACTTGAATAGTTTTTTTATAATTTGCAAGGCCAGCAATAAGTTTTTATTAACATGGCAGTGTTACAAGAATTAAATTATAGAACAAATTATTGAATCCATGACATGCAATCTCTGTTCAACAGGAGTGAAATTGTTTATAATACAAAAGCCAAGCCTTCCACAAGAAGGGGCTATTAACTATGCCTTGTTTATTTGTATCATTTTCATATGAAATTACAGATGTATTTTAGTGCTGCTGGGTTGAAACACTAAAAAGTGATACTAAATGTCCTGATTATATCCCACTCAATACCATAGAATTTGCATGCCTCTGAAAAGAAAGAAAATAAGGGGCTACTGTTGTCAATTACAAAAGTCAGTGTGCAGATCCTAGGAGGAAACCTGATTCAAACTGTGGTGGCAATTTTTGAGGTTGCCACCGTTTCCTCATGCAAAGCAGTATTGTGCTTCATACAATGGTGCAACTGAAGCTCCAGACTGAGCAGCCTTGCCCTTTTTGCAGCCCCCTCACTTCCAGATGGAGCACATGGTCTTTTCCTTCATAGCTCTTCACCCACACAGCAGAGGATTCTCAGGGAAGGCCAGAAGAAATGAGCTGCCCCCATGGTGCTTTCACCCTTGCAGCATGATATTTGAATTGATTTCAATTGTTTATTTCATGCACAAAGCTTTTGACTGCAGCCCTCAGGAAGCTTTGATGCTGTTAATTTATCTTAGTTTATCTACCCAATTCTCCTTTTTCTTTGATTTGACAGTCCGTATCCTGGCATTTAAATGTTCATTTTTCTGTCAGTGTATTCCAGTTGCATGTTTGTAAATAAATATTCTTGCTACAGTAACTGAACAGAATTGTCTTCCATCATTGAGGCCTTCACACAGTTTAGGGCCTCTAGCAAAACAGGGTTCTAATTTCCATAGATTTGGAGTTACAGAGTTTTTATAAATCAGTGAGGGAAATACCACAACAACGACTCCCAATGTAATGACACACATTACACTGGCTAGTGAGGAACTTCTATACTTGTTAACAGTAAAATATCATTTCTGGAAACACAACCTGATAACCTTGGATAAAGGATGCTTGAAGACTAGTTATTTGCTCTGCCTAAAAATGTTTTAAAAACTGATTTTTTTTATTCCTGGCAAGAGGTGGAATCTCTTGCCAGGAATAAAAAATCTCTAAGAATGTTGCATCTGAGATAAAGTCAGCAGACCTGAGATTCGAATCCAAACACATTTCTCCTTTTCTCTCCCACACCAGGCTTTTTTTTTTTGTTTTGTTTTGTTTTTTTCCTTATCCCATATAAAATTATTGGGTTTTAATGCCAGGAGAATTATGAATTATTTTTAATGAAACAGGGAGTTGTGTCCACTAAACCTGCTTATAATCAGAAATTTACACGTTAAAGGTCATCAGCAGGAAAAGGAATTATATATAATAGAACCATAAAAATACAACTCCTCGTTGCTGTAGTGACAAGACAAACAAAAACGAGGCATGGAGAAACACTTTCAGACTGAGATTTTTTTCTGTCCAAAGTACACAGGAGATTATTTGGCAGCTATCTTATCACTGGGGTGCTCTAAGTGGGATGGGAGCCTGAGTAGCCTGTACTCACCGTGGCCACACAACAAACAAATTACTGCAGCCAGCAGCCTCAGATTCTTACAGCCACAATCAACAGCTGCAGGTAGCTGAGGGATGAAATCTGTGCACAATAGAGAATTAGTTTGCATTTTGGCATGTGAGAACAAGGAAAAAGGAAGCCAAGATGGAGTCCCGCATCAGATTGCCTAGCAATCAAAATGGTTCATCTGCTGTAAATATCTCTGGGAAATGAAATCTCCCTGTTGTCTCTATTTGTTTGATTATTTTTTAAATCCTTTTATAACAATGTAATTATCAGAGATGACATTTTGCCTAGTTT
The DNA here is from genome assembly GCA_024362935.1 of Setophaga petechia. Taxonomy (NCBI): domain Eukaryota; kingdom Metazoa; phylum Chordata; class Aves; order Passeriformes; family Parulidae; genus Setophaga; species Setophaga petechia. Next base: position 18,115,404 of record JANCRA010000004.1, read on the forward strand.
GAAACAAATGCACCTTATAACAAAGACAGTGTGCAAGTCAAATTTTCATTGTATGCTTACCTACATGACTGATTGCCAGAAACTACAGTCAGTAAGCTGACCTTCATAACTTTATAAAAATGTTATTCATGTGATCTGTTATCGTTTGTCCAGTAAATCATACTTAAATTAATGTTGTCATTTTACTGCATGCAAACTATTCTAAAATCAGTTTATTTTTATTTCTTTTTATTTGATTTTTCACTTTTAGAAGAATTGTCGTGGTATGCTTGCCTTCCTCTGGGACAGATGTAAAAATTTTTTAAGAATAACTTAAAATCTTTTAGGAATAACTAGGCTTCAGTTACATCTGTTATTATTTAAAAAACACTTTGATTTAAACAGAAAAAAACCATGTAAATATTCATGACTCAAAAATCAAAACTGAAAGGAACTAGAAAATTTATGATAGTAAGAATATGGCTAACAAGTAGGATTTGTTTGTTAAACATTTGTCTCTGATTTAAAAAACATAAAAAGTTTCGGACTCATGCCTGCTAGCAAAGTTCTTCCATTTAGCAAGAAACTCTTATTAAGATATTTCAGATATTCACAAATCTTCATATTTCCACATATGCTAGTCACCTTTCCAAAGTACAAGAGACTCCTTCTTTTATCAGAGCACGAGAAGAAAAATGCACAGTATGGTGCACAATTAATGGGGAAAAATGCACATAAAATACACATAAAATGTAAAGGTATTGAGGAAGCAGGTGTATATGTGAACTTTTCCAAAAATTGTATTGTAAAAATCCTAAAGGTGGTCATTCTCCTTTTCTTTCATCTCAATAATATTGCATCTCAATAATATTGCTGTTCTAATATTTTGTTGTCAATTTCTATTTTAAAAAAAACCAAGGCAACAGATCTTCTCAGTAATGCAGGCATTGAATTGCCTGTTTCTAAGCAGCAATGTGAAAGAGGACTACTAAGAGATAGCATTTCGAAAATTTAAACCCTCATAAATTTAAATATAATTTTTAGTATGTTCTATGTTATAGAGACATTTAGTGTCCTGTAATCCTTTCTAAATATTTTTAGAATTCATGCCAGGCAAACTTAAAAGCATACTTTATCTATCAGACATCTTAAAAAAATTATGGAGAGATAGAAATGAGCTATAAAAACAAATAGGAAAAATTCAAGCATTCTGCTCCCTCAGCTCATGGCAGATTATGGTGCCAAACAGACCGAACAAAATGAGTGAGGTGAGAAGTCTAAAGCATCCATACAGCTGCAGAAAAAAGCCCCAAATTAAAACAAATGAAAAAATGGAGAGTGTCAATGCCATTGACCTGGTGGTAGAACATGTAGCATGGAGAAAAAATATCCACCTGCACCCTGTCAGTCTGTGCAGCTGGTCAGGGGCTGGCAGAATTCATATCAACAGCCAGCAGGTAAACAGCAGTTTCTCTGCTTGGCATTTGGAGGAGACCTTGCCTCCTTACTTGCTTTCCTTTTCCTTCACTTGTGGGCAGATACAGTGCTTTTCAACCTCTTCAACCTTTTTACCCATGCGTGTGTCTTCTTCTCCAGAGCATCACTTCCCACACTTCCCACACAATCAAAACTCATTAAAACAGGGCTTTTGTCCCTTGAAGCCCCAAGTCTGTTCATTGTATTTATATTATATCCTCAATACTGCTCTATTGAAAAGCCTTAAAAATAGTGGTCCCAAAGTCCTGTCTGCAACAGACCACTGCTTTTTGAAGTGTTTGCTTTAGTGCTCATAGGAGCAGGGAAGTCAGAGATGGGATGCCAAGTAGCACTACAAAAACATGTATTCTATGGCCTAAATCAGAGTATATACAAACACCCAAAGCAAAATGAGCAAAGCCTGTCATAAAAGTACAGTATTAAGCACTTTGCTTTCCACAGAAGTTTTCCTTGTCAATGTTTACAAGTGAAGTTTTCCATTTGGTTAACAGCAAATCATTTTCCCAATATGTATCAGCTTGATGCAGTAAATTGGAAAAAGTTGTTGGACTCCAAACAGAAACACAATATAAAAAGAAAAACAAAACAAACTCATGTCAGAAATTCAAACCAAATATTTGTTTTTATCTCATTTATTCACCAAGCCCATGTACCACTGTTCCTATATCATTATTTTTTTTCCAGTCCAACCTATATGTCTGCTTTCCTATATATCAACAGTGATTTCTCCTGAGTGCAACTTATTCAAAAAAAGCTTCCTTCTTTTCACCAAGCCATATTTATACTAACGAGAGCTGGTAAATCATTCTGAAGAGCCTCTCACCAACTTTCATAGGGTTTTTTAACTTTCTAATAAAATTATCAAGTCAGAATTAGTCAAAAGTTTCATAGCTATCAAATAAATTTATAGGGGACTGCTATTGCAATATTTCATACAGGAAAAGCTCTTGAATTTGATTAATCCCAGCAGAAATCTAAACTTTTCTGCATCAATTTCAATTGAATAACTTTCAGATATGATCCCAAGTCACAAACATGTTATATTGTATTTCAGTTACACACCAGACTCCATTGTCTCATGCAGATGATCTATCTACAGATATCTAGACATAATATGTATGTATATTTATATAAAATATATCTCACCTTAAGTATAGTTTCAGATGATTACCCAAAAGGTATTTTTAATATAATGATGCTTAAGTAGACTAAGATCCAAATACTTTCATGAATTTATACTCCATGTGAATAAGAAGGAGAGAAAGATTCAGTGGAGCAAAATAGCTCAGACCGGTAAAATCCAGTCAAAGTTAAAACACTGTTAAGAAATTGTGACTGTTTTCAGAAATACCTGTAGTAAAAAAAAAAAAAAAAAGAAAAAAAAGAAAGATTTCTACTCAAAACTTCCATCTGCTCTAGTATTAAGGCAGTCTTGACAGTCCTATTTGACTTTTTCACCCATAAACATTCCCAACATCTGCTTTTAGGATAAAAATCTAAGGCTTGTTTCCCTTTTTCTTTCCTCATATTAAGAACTTTGATTTTCTCATGTTTATGCTAGCAGATATTGAAACAAAAAGTCTGGCAAGCTGTGTTAGAGATATATTGTGTACATCTTCTGGTGCATTTTTCTACTGAAGTCCCTTGCTGCAACTAGCATCTCCTGGCAAGCACCAAAAGTCAGCATGTGCTCCATCTCTGTATTCTGGGCAGAGCATTGAGAGTGAGGGAGTCTGTTCTTCCCCACTCCACATGGATATTAAACCTCCTCCACAGACTTCACCCTGAGACACCCTGTACTTCTGAAAGGAGCAATCAAAATGACAGATTTCTCCCTCACGCAGCACAATCAGTGAGTTTTTGAAAGGTATATGCACGAATCATGCAGAGAGGAGATAAAACTACCCAAGCAGAGGACATGGAGAGTTGCACCTTGGCAGGTGAAGGTATTAGGAGATGTCCTGATTTAGGAAAGCAAGCATAACCTCTTCAACGCATTTTGGAGGAAGACTAAGACTGACCATGACTATGCACACTTCCACAATGACAAGGCACTTACAGGATTATTTCAGATCATCTCTGAGATCACAGTAACTGATCCACAAAGACTTTTTGCAAGGTTTATCTCAATCTTCTCTGTGATTAGCAATGTCTTTACTGTAACAGCACCTAACTTTGTCTTTTGCAAGGACAAGGGGGTCACGTCACAAAAAAGCAGAACTCAAGAGCAGAGGAACACAAGAGGCAACAAAATGAACACCTATTCTCTTAAGTATAGACAGTGCTCTCTTCGTAGTGCTGAAAAGTAGAAGTGGTACACATCTTTAACATGGAAACTAAAATTGGCATGAAATTCAACAGCAGTGTGTCCAAAAATAAAAGTATGGAAGGCATGACATCAAATGTACCAGATGTCTTTGAGTGTTGTCCCTGTCTTAAGCGTAAGTGTTCAGCCATTTGGTCACAGGTAGCAAGAAACAGATTTTTACACCTTATGCAGATACTTCTATGTTGACAATCAATCTTTTTCCCCACTGAAATTATTTCTTCCTCTCTAAGAAATAATTTTGAAAAACTTAACAAAGAAAAAAAATCTTAACTTGGAAGTTTGCTCTTATTTCATTTCCACATCTAAAGAAGACTATCCTGTGAAAAATGAGGTGAAGGAAAAGCATATTTGTTACCTGCTTCCCTTTTTTTCCCTTATATATTCACTGTGGTACATCATGTCATGACTTGATTTTTTTAAATATTCTTTTGCACCCACACAACAAAGGTTTTTTATTGTTCTCCAAAGCAAATTACCAGAACCTTCAATCGTAGTCTAAATTAAAGAAAAACCTGTTAGAACATAAAAGAGCAGAATCACAGTTGAAAGAGACCTTTAAGATCATCAAGTCCAACTATTAATGCAACACCACCATAATCACCCCTAAACCAAGTGTACAGAGGACTCTAACCACCAAATAGCCCCAAGTGCCACGTACAGAGGACTCTAACTCTTGAATCAACCATATCCTCGGTAACTTATTTAAATGCCTAACCACTCTTTCAGAGAAAAAAAAAAATCTAATATCTAACCTCAACTTTCCTTGGCACAACTTCTCGATATTTCCTTTCATCACTTCACTTGAGACATGACTCAAGTGAAGAGCCCAACCCCCTCCTTGCTACAACCTTCTTTCAGGCAGTTGTAGAGATCAATAAGGTCCTGCTCGATCTTCCTTTTCTCCAGGATAAATACCTCCATCTCCCTCAGCTACTCCTCAAAAACTTCTGCTCCAGAGCCTTCACCAGCTCCACTGTACTTCTCTGGACACACTCCAGCATCTCCAAGTCCCTCTTCTAGTGAGGAGCCCAAAACTGAATGCACAGCTCTAGGGCGCAGCCACACCAGTGCTGGGTATAGGGTATAGTCAGTGCTGGGGACAATCCCTGCCCTGGCCCTGCTGGCCACACTACTGCTGATCCTGGCCAGGATGCCGCTGGCCTTCTTGGCCCCCTGGGCACAGCTGGCTCATCTCCAGCTGGCAGTCAACCAGCACCCTCCAGTCACTTTCTGCCCAGCAGTTCTCAAATCACTCTGACCCAAGCCTGCAGCTCTGCCTGGGGCTGTTGCAATGCGCATGCAGGACCCAGCAGGGATTAATTATTTGGAGCTAGTGTTGGAGACTGAAATGTTATGGTCTACAGCTATTTTCATGAAGGACATTTGTTTACTATAGAAAAATTGATTTAAAAAAGCTGCCCAGAAGATCATTGCACCCTGAATAGGCCTCCTGACTGAGGCCCTGGACTGCAAGTTGATAGAGATAAGAAATGTGACACTATTATTCAAAGCATCAAGGAAGTTATGGATAAGACAGGAAGAGCACCCATGGCAGGGCTCAGATCTGCAGTTTGGGCTGGCAGCTATATTCCCACGCTTATTATTGCCAGACTTGCACACTCCTCTAACCCAGGGGCATGGTGTTGGATTCACGGCCAAAAAAGGCCTCTGGTCAGCCCTCCCTCCCTCCCTCCCTCCCTCCGTCCCTCCGTCCATCCCTCCCTCCCTCCCTCTTCCTCCTTCTTCCTTTTCCTTTCTTTCTTTCTTTTCTCCTTCTTTCTCTTTCTCTCTTTTACTATTATATAAAATATATTGATTTTTTTTTTCTGGTGTCAACATCTAACCTCATTTGGTTTTAACAATATTTTTGGGAATATTTCAGGGTCCTTTCTGCTTTATTCACAGAGAGTTGGTTCTCTTTGCTCTACTGTGATTAGAGTGGATTGCAACAATAGGCCATTGCATAAAACTCCAGTAATAAAAGGGTTTACAAATTTTGTTTTTACTAACCGCCAAGTCCAGAGCACAGTAGAAGTTCTGGCAAATACTCTCTCTGAGTGGTGTGGTCTATCACAACATGACTACTTTATTCCTCTGTGTGGTGTGGATGTTACTAATTAGTAGCTGCCTAAAATCAGTATTAATAAAGTAGTGTCCAAGCATCAAGACATTTAGCAGCCACAGGATGATTCCAACGCTATGCTGCTCGAGTATATTTAAGACACCATTGCCCCTAGAGATGGCAATTTTCTGTTATTATTTTAATACACATCATGATCTCACCTCTTGGCTCAGAGATTTCTGCATTCTTCCATAAGCTCCCACACAAAGACTCTTGTGCTTCAGAGCAGATGCCAAAGGGACTGTGTCATTGTCTCGCGAGTCTGGTCTATGGAAAGGCAGATCCCTGCAGAGACTGAGATCCTGGTGCTAAGTGTGGAAGCTGTCCCCCACTCTTCTGAGGGACTCTGGGGCGTGTCTTCCCAGGAGCCACTGACTGGCTGACTTTGCTGCCAAGAACATGTAGGTTCCTTGTCAAGGGCTTCTTTCATGCACGCCCATTTGCAGTCAGCAATCCTGTGTACCAGGAAATAGAGCAAATTTTCCAAATTACTAGCAATCTAAACAAGCTGGGTCTCCAGTCCTCTAAAATTTAACAAAGGAGAAATTATTCATCTGTTTCAGATGAACACATCACATCTATACCAGGTGGAAGGATGCTGGCTGAACAGAATTTTAAAAAAGACCAAATACTGCCAGGCTATGGATTAGAAAGTCTTTTGCCATAGCCAAAAGAGAGGAGAGGATTCAGTATAAAATTACTGCACTTATAACGGAGGTGTCACTTGCATTTAGTGGCATGCTTTGAGCCCCTTCCAGTAAAATGTTCTAAGGAAAATGACCATTTATCTTCAGGATAGCAGAGGAATGGTCATAACAAGTTTTGAGAAATACCAGATAGCAAAAGACGCTCATACAGTTTCTTGCTCCTTCTTACCTCACAGTTTATATTAAGTGGCAAATATGGTATCCCAAAGAGTTTTTACCTACATTTCCAGTTTCACCAAAGTCTAGATCTGATTTTTCAAGATTTGTTCCTGTGAATAGCATCAGTGTTTCCAGCAGGATCATTAACACAGATGAGTATTACTCACACATACAAAATGCGCTGTATTAGGTTCTTACATGATATCATGGAAACTCCAATCTGGATTTGCCCAGATAAACACACCAAGGAAAGAATAGCTAGACAGTTGGCACAAAGACAAGAAACAAAACAGAAAAGCCAAAATCATCACTCCATATTAGGTAGTGCAGGTAAAATCCTCCATACCAGCTTTTTCATAACCTACCTTCACCATCTTGCAAGTATTCAGCATCTTTCTTAAACTGACTGCATGCTGAATTCATGCTGAACAGTTAGAACACAAAAGCAAGCCACCCATTGCAGACCAAATGCACTATGATGCAGTTTTCACAAGTTCCAATTAAAAATGGGCACCACGGTTACCTCTGGTTAACTTTATGGCACATCTTGTCTCTCCCTTCACATCACAGAAAGCTTTATTTTGTACTCCGTTTGCGGGAACGGTGAGAACTTGGGACTTTTTCCCCAGAGAATGAAGTTGTCCAAAATTATTTTATTTTTATTTTTAAATGCATTTTATAGAACTTAAGTTATTAAGCATGAGAATATAGTATGAACACAGTTATGTAGCATTCTATCAGGAATCTTCAGATTTTTGGAGGGTATTATTATCAGATAAAGGGCATACACAAAGTTCTTGTTATTTCTTACAATCTCCTACCTCCTTGTCAATTTTCCTTCTTGCCAAAAACAGCATCTGCCAACATCTCCTACACCCTGGAGGTGCTTGCAGGTATTCTCCAGAAGGCAATCATTTGCTGTCACTGCAGGCTAGTGATAAATCAAGGAGCATCACCACTGACAAAAATGTCATCACTACACCCAATACAGGAGAAGAATTTTTGTTTGGAATAGTACATGAAATGATCAGCTGTGCCATGATCTGTATCATGCTGAAGTCTGGTAATTCTTACACAATTCTATTAATTAATTGTGAGCTGATGAATAACAAATGATGAGTTCTAATGACTTAGAAACTGAGGAAAAAAATGGCTTAAAGTACATCTGGTGAAATACAATTCCAGTTCAAGGCAAGGAGGTTCAATATTTTCCCAGTTTCCATGGAATTTTCCCAGTTCCCAGAAGGATTCCCACAGCTGGAAAGGGAAACATTGGTAGCATTTGACTGATATCACTAAAATTCAAAGTGCAGAAGCATGTGCACTGTTTTCTGCAACCTGTTTTTCAGGCCTGCTGTAAGATCAGGAAGACAACACTGCCATGTGTCATAGTTGGGTATTTTCCCAGGGAAAAAGGAAGTTCAAAAAAGATACCCCTAAGTTCATGCCTAGCAAAGGGAATACAAATACATCCTACAAGCACAAGATGAGCAGCAAGCCAAACAGCAAGGAAGGGCAAAGAAGCAGTATGCTCCATATCAGCATTGGGAAACAAACAAACACACTTTCCTTAGAAGATCACTTCTCATCTGAATCCTGAATTCCAGAATCGCATTTACTCAAATCATCTGTGTGAAATTAGACAGTGAACTACAAATAAGCACTCATCAGCTGTTTTTCACATCATTCAATGGCCAAGCACTGATAATATACATCAACCAGATGCACTCAAGGCAGGAGAGAAAGCAGTTTGAACTAAATTCCTCTTTTGGCTTGAGCTTTGAGTGTGGCTCCCAAATGCTGTGGGCAACACACGCAGAGTGCAAACTGTGCTTCAAAATGCAGTGTGTTAAGAGATGTTCCAAGCACCTGTGGCATATTTTTCCACAGCACAAAGCCTCACAGAAATGTTGCATATTCTGTAAAGAGTCACTGCTGTATTTGACCTAATAGAAGAAATATCACCCTGAATCCATTGTCTTGAGTGTCATCTTATTAGCACAAAGCGAACCATGGTTTAGGATAATGTGGTAAATCACAGATCCAGAGTGCCCAGCCAAATATTTTCATTGCAATATCTTTGTTTTTTTTTTTTTTTTTTGGGGGGTGGGACAGATGATGAGTGGAGCGGAGGGCCTGCAGGGTTTGGGGAAGACTTGCCTCAATATGCAGGTATCTTACAACACCTCTTGGTCAATAAGGTACACAAGAGAAATGTCAGCAGAGAGGAAGGGTGAAAAAGGCACAGCTCAAATACATGCTCTCTGTAATGTGCAGTAGCATCTTTGTACTATGGATTTACAATAAATCTTTGTGGCTTCAAATTTACTAGTATATTTACAACTCCAGATTTTAACATTCCTCATAAGATCACAGATACATTTAAAAAAATAGTAATGTTCCTGGGACATGCTGAAGCAGATGGACTAGTCAATGCAGCTACAGTAATTTATAGAGAGGAAAATTTATTTGTTTATGCCTATACTGTAATACCACCTACCAGCTTTTTTATCACTAATTTTGTATTTCGATTAAAAATTGGTCAACAGCCACTTCTATATTTTAGCAAACTTTTTAAAAATAGGCAGTTGAATGCACAGGATTCAGCTGAAAATCTTCCAAGTAAATGAAAAAATCAAGTGAACAGGAATACATTATGCATTACAACTTCATCTAAAAAAACCAATCAATGGAGTTCTGTCTGTAACCTCAGCATGAAAGGTAATTTATGTAGAAAAGCAAATCAATGTACCCTGAATTTTCTGGAAGTTTAACTGATGCTCTCAATGGGGATCATTGAGATTGGTTTATTGGGAGAGATAATATGTTTGCCTCAACCAGTTGTAAGTGAAGATAGAGAAGAATAAATAGTCTGCCTAAACTCAAGGAATACCCTAAAATTACTTTCAGAAGGCAATAACATGTTCAGTTAAACAGAAGCTACACTGAAATTGGTATTTCATAACACTGACACAAACAGGTGTGCATAACCTTCCACGGGTAATTTTTTACATATAATTTATGTGGTGGCCTTAAGCTGAAGTACAACAGTCATCGCTAACATGTTTGATTCTTTAAAAAGTTCTTGTTTTATGTGAAATACTACTTTTCTTCTTTGTTGTCTTTGGCACCAGTACCTGCAGGAAATAAATTCCATTCCTAGAACAATACTGTCTTGTATTACATGTGCACATTCACATTGCAAATATGACCATGCTACGCAGCATGGTCAAATCATTTGGTAGTAAAATACGGAAAAAGGACCTTCATCGAGTTCTGATACCTATGAACTATAAGATCCTAGCACTAACTTTATTTTGCCATTCACTTGAAGGAGTTTTCTTGCTCTCACCTGTGATAGGTGACTGAGCCAAAAAAAGGAAGATGCAATTTCTTAATAGGTACAAGTTACCAGGAAATTTAAAGGCAAATGAGAAGCTCTTATTCTTGGAAAAAAAACCCCAATCCTAAAGAAAAAAAATGAAAAATCCATATAATGTCTCCCAGACTTCATCTGTTTCTTTAAGAATCAAACACAATGTAAATATTTAATTCAGAGTGAGGCAAAGTTAAAGGTATATATGGACATACATAGAAATTTTATGAAACAGGCCCAAATCAACATATTATGTGTTTCTCATTACCCAAAAATATCTGTTGAAGCTGAGCTTCAGTCTGATATTGCAGACTGGGGAGAATTTACTATTGATTCCAAAAATTATTTGTATTGATGGCAGAAAAGGAAGTACTTCATGCAGTAAAGTTTTGAAACAGATTATGTAGAGAGCTCAATAATACAAATATAGAATGCAAACCATGTTGATTTCTTGAAAAATGTATGCAACCTCCACTAGAATGAATGAACACCATGGCAATTAACCTATGACAGCCACATGAACAAGCATTGCACAAAGCAGGCTGCTGGACAGTGCCATCAGCATTGAAGAAAAGCAGTGTCACTGATATGGTCATCCAGTAGAAATTCACTCTCGAGAATTAAAGCTTGAACACTCAGTACCTTCCTGTTTCCTGAGAAAGAAAAGCTGTGTCTGTGTGAGAAAATGGGGGAGGGCAGTGTGTGAGTCCCTGCCAGCAGAGGGTTAGTTACAGGCTGTGTGTAAGCCTGCCACTGAAGGCAGTACACCCGAGTGACCCAGCTGCGCTCAGCGACACCGGGTCGGGCAACAACGCATCCCCCAGAGCAGTGGGACACAACTTCTCAGAACAGCCAGGCCAGGCCAGTTAAAACTGAAATATCTGGAGCTGAGCATTTAAATGAACAGACCAAATTATGGGTCCAAATTAAAAGCCATCTCACTGAGCTGCTCTTTATCTCCCAGAATGTAAACTCAGGACCAAGACTTTGTTTTCTTCTTCCTCGACCTGTAAGAATGAAGAAGAGGTTAGATACGGCATTATGAATAGGCCACACTGAATTCCAAGAAGCCATATCAGAATTAACCTATGACTTCCTACTCATTAAATCTAAGCATGAAACCTTTCTTGGTACAGCAGTTCAAACTCCCAGGCCTGTGAATGTACCATTTTTGTCTCAGATAACATAAAAGCACCATTAGACAACTGTTACAAATTAAGTGATGGAAAAAAAAAACCCAAAAGTTTTTATTTTTAGCTGTAAATCACCAGGTTTCAAAAACATAATGAAGGACTGCTAAAGTCACACCAGCTGTTTTAAATACATGAAGCTGGGGAGGGCTTAGTTAATAATTGATGAAGTACTAAGAAGAAGAAGAAGAAGACAAATCTGAAGAACTAAATAACCAAAGAACAAAAAACATTACAAGAAAGGCGGGGGGTAGAAAGGGAGGGCATCTATTTTCATAGGGCAGTTTTCAAGCAAAAAGGGCAGTCATTTTAATTTGACTGATTACGGAAATCTGCCTATTGACATAGTCAGAGATAATGATTCCTAATATATTTTTGCTGACCCAGTATGCCTGCTGGGCATTCTATGCTGTCATTTCCATCACAGAGGCATGTACAACCAGCTTGCTTCAAGCAATGTGTTTTCAGTAATCACTCAGTTCAGACATTCAGTGCATTCACATCCAGAACATTTTGCAAATAAATAATGATCACTAAAATAAGAGAACAAACTCACAAACCCCCCCTTTATTCAATTCTAAATTCACCATCTTCTGGTTGAGTCCAGTTGGGCTCCCTTAGTCATATGGAAAAACTCTGCACAGTGTGACAAGACAAGCACAAATAAAAAATATGAAACAGATGTTTGTCAGATCACATATACACAAGAGAATTCAAATATTCTTGCCACCCTGATAAGGCACTTACGGATTTTTTGCTGATGAGGAAAGCACCAGCAAACTGGGGGAGAACAGCCATTGCCTGGAGCTCTCCAGACCAGCTCTTTCCTGCTGCTCTGCCCTCTGCCACCAGCTCCAACTACATCCTTACACTGGTGGCTTGGTGGTATCAAATAATCCTTAGATTATGGTCTTGCTTTCTTTCTTTAGAGTTTGCAATTTTTATGTAGGTGTTTTTTCTCTTAGAAAATTCTCTTTGATCTTTATACATCTCATGGTGCTGTTCCAATCACCCTCCATCTGTTTGTTAATATTCCCATTTTTATTTCTCTGCAGAGTTTTTTTCTGCTCACTTTTGCTCCCTGTTGGTGCTCACACCTCTCTGAGATAGCATTGTGCAGCTGGGTGGGATCCAAGCTGAATCTTTATCTGCCAGGGCATCCCACCGAAACAGCATTGGTTACTCTGAGACAGAGCTTCCTATTTGGAGAAGGCACTTCCCCATAGAACGCAGATCACTTTTCTAATGAGTGTCAGTAGAATCATATCTGGATCCTGCTTACAGAAATCCTATCCACTAACTTCTTCACTATCTCAGGGGAAGTCAGAGAATTGGGAGAAACAGAAGAATCCCTCATTAAGAGAGTAAGATTGACAGAAACAGGCTGAATTGCAAAATATTCTTACTGTGATAGGAGGATCTTCCAGTGCTTGAACTCAGGTTTTAGGAACAGCAAAATGAACACCCCAGATAAAAGTGCAAAAGTTTTTGCATAATACATATAATGGTATTATTTATCTCATCTGACAATGAAGACTGTATAAAAATTCAAATGAACTGTTTTAGAGAATTCAAATCTGTAGGGATAACACACAGTCAAAATTATGAGAGGTAGGAATAGCTATAATTTCTTCCTACTGACTATTTAACCTTCTCAGCTTCCCAGTTCCGGACTTTTTTAATGCTTACACTACTCCTTTTCATGCATTTTGGGTTCTTTTCTATAACAAAATTAAAAATAAAAAATAAGCCAAGGGAAGAAAAAAAATCAAACACCTGCTGCAGTATCAATCACTTGTTACAGTTAAGTTTTAAGAGGAATTAACACAAAAAGGCATGTTCATTTAAATGTAAATGTTTAAAGAGAGTTCAGTGAGGTTAAAAGTGCCGCCATGAATTGCAGACAAATTTCCAGAATCACAGGATTTTATTTAGACATCTTATCACCCTTAACTTACTGGAAAATCAGACTGTAAAATTTCTTAAATAAATGTATACTGGGAATGCAGCCTGGGTATAAACAACAACCTAAAATCAGTGTCACATAGACAATGTGCCCACCACTCCCTGGAAGAAGTGGCTACTTTTTGGCTAGTGGTGTGTATGCTGCTTTACTATGAACTAAGAAGATTTGCATAGACACAGGTGCAAATCCTGCACACCAAAATGATCAGACCAAGTGCACATGCCTCTGAAATCCAGAGGCATGATGGCTCTTTCTGCCAGAGCTTCTGCTCTGAAATGTAGGTAGAAGCAGATAAATGCATTCACATAATTCAGGATGATTTCTGGCTTAAGAAATGAGTGGGAAGCATCAATAGTTTCCTTCTAACAGGAGTTTTTGCTTTTTAAGTGGAAGGCACAACAAAACATTCTCGGACAAAGCAAGCCCAGAAAATTAACTGTATTTGGTTGAATTTACTCTTCCACTATAGTAGCAACATCTGAGATCAAGTATCTGAGACTGAACAGTTGTGTTTAATTAGCTCAGTTTTACCCGTATATTTTTATCACTGATTTGTCACAGTCAAGTGTATTTTTCCATGATTCAGAGGAAAGCAACTTCTTTAGCTCAAAGAACTAAAAACTTCAGTTGAAATAAGGAGAACAGACTCAGGACAAAATGCTGTACACCATTTTATGACAGTAAGAGACAGAAAATATTTTTTGACCTTCTTTTCAAAGCATAGTGCAGTAGCTAAGCATTAAATAACAGTTCAATAGGTTTTCATCAATGCAGAAAGATAATTATCTGGGAAAACTTATATAACCTCCAACAAACAAGGTCAAGATATTTTTACCCATGGTCTGTAAGCTTCCCTCTTGCATGAAGTAACTTCTTGGATAGAAAGAACCCACCATCTTCACAGGGCTGGACACAAATTACTTGTTATTTTAGCACCAATTAATTTTCCTTCATGTTGAGCCTATTAGGGAAATTCATTATGGAGTTCCACTGGTTATTCTACTTCTCTGCTCCAGACCTATCCATGAATCCATACTGACCAACCAAACTGCATTTTTCTTTATTTCAGAAGTAAATCTAAAAGTGTTACTTTTTGTTCTTTACTAGAAACAAAATTTTATGGGCCTCTTCCAGCTCGTTTCATTGACTTGTCTTTTCTCTTTTTCCTGGAATGTGTAACTATTGCCCTCGTAACAGAAGAGATCCCAGTGCACAGTTATCTACGCCAGTTAACAGCCAAAATTCTGATATGAATAAAGGGCTGAACCTCATGTCCTTGCAGTAGGAGCCAAGAGTTTCAATTATTAACCCATCACACTTACTGCATTAAATAGATCATTATTGTTCTCAGCAACCATAATTGAGTCAACATCACACAGCAATTGTAAATGCAACTTATGTGAGGACTGCTGCTTACCTGACTCTCTGTATGACATCTTCAGGGCTGGTATGGGAACAATTCTGGCACAACCTTCTATTTCTCTGAAGTGCCTCATTTAAAGAAGTTTAATTTTCCTCTTGCTGAGATTCTGCCATTTCTGACTCTAAGCAATAGACATCCCCAGTGAAATACTGCCTTCCTTAAAACCAGAGCACTGAGATCGGTTTCCGTGTGGTCAGAGTGGTCCGGGCTCTGCTGAGCCTGGGACTTCCCATTTAAGCATGTGTAACAGGTGGTGCTGCAAATTGTGGAGCTGAAGGACTGAGAACAAGGAGTATTTTTCAGTCTTTCATAAGGCGCTTGCCAGGTTTGGGGGCAACTCTGCAGGCTATGTAGGAAAACACAGTTTAACCCAGTTGGCTGCGAGCCAACATGTAGAAAAATTTCACTGACATATCTGGGATGGTATCCTGGCAGTTGTTTCCTACCACCTTCCTCCAAACTACTGATTCTGGCAAACTGGAAGTGGATCTTGGGCTGATAGCTTGACCATACTAATGGAGTGACATATGATACATTTCTAGATAAACGGAGCTCTCCTCACCACTCCAATTAGTGTGTTTATATGAAGCATAATGCCACAGGATTCAAGCTTGGGAACAGCTACGATGGAATTTTTAGCCTATAAATGTGATCCATTTTCTATGCCACCTCCATCAAAACCAAACCCCATCTCAGTTTGTCAACAGCTGACCCAAAGTCTTTTGACAATCTCAGGAATGACCATCAATTTTAAAACCATGCTTCAGGTTTCCTTGAACATTTTAACATTTCTCTTGTGTAAATAGTTTCAAGACCAAATACAAGTTCCCTGGTCAAGTCTGTATCAGATCCAGTATCTTGCTACAAAAATCTACATTTTCCCACTTGAACACCTTTATTGAATAACATTACTACTGCCTTTCCAGTCCTAGTTATTATTAATTCTCTATTAATTTACTATTAAGAAGGGAAAGCTGCTTCCACTGAATATCTTACAATAGCTTAAATAATTTAAATCCATTAAAAATTTTATAGCTTTATAATTATCACTTATAAATTAAGTGATGCAATTAGTGAGCAATATAAATAGTCTCAGCCTCTACAGGTGCCAGCCCTAAGAAATTTCCCGTCCTTTGCATAGAGCAGAACATCATATGGTTTGTCACTAAGGCAGTTGTGAGCAGGTAAGTCCCCTGCTAGGTGCTCCAGTGGTGCTGCAGGTAAACAGCTGGATGTCAGCCTTTTTCCCCACTGTGCTGGGAAGGAATGTCTTCCTGGATGACATTTCCTACCGTGAGGAAAAGGTTCAAGATTTTGGACACTGGAAAGACTGAGGTTTATAGCCTACATTCATTTAACCGAATGAAGGTTGAGGTGATGTGTAAAACCTAAGAAATCAATTCATTAACTAGTGTGGGTGGCAAATTAATCTGAGAACTGTTGGTATAGTCTACTTGTGGATATTTGACATTTCCTTTATTCTGTAAAGAGGCATTTGGTAGTCCCAGTGGATGTTCAGACAATAAAATACTTGGAATGGTGTGTGCCAGAGCTCTTCTAAGTTAAGGAAGTACTTTGAAAAAAATCCTTGCCTTAGAAGACTATATATACATACACACACACACACAAATATATATATATATATCTCCCAGATATCTCTTAGGGGAACAGTGGTAGTGTGATAGTTTCTACAGCTAAACATTTTGCACCTTCTCTGTTCTCTTTGACTGAACTGATTTGATAATTTGTATTCTCCAGTAGTCACTGCCATGTGGAAAAGATCTGCTTCTACTGACATTTTTCTGCACATCAACCACGAGAAATGGCAAGTGCTCCCTTGTCCTTGACAAGTGTTTTGATTTTGCTCCAGTATTTGAGAGGACAAGAGGAGTAGGGTCTGAGGACTAAGACCATCCAAGTTACTTGGACAACCATTTTGATTCCTGGGGCGTAACCAAGTTCAGCTTTCTTTTAGGTTTACAGTGAATTGGTCATTTCCAGAATTCCAAGCAGTTTGTATGGAGCTCTTCCAAGTCCAAAGCCCCTG
The DNA here is from genome assembly GCA_024362935.1 of Setophaga petechia. Taxonomy (NCBI): domain Eukaryota; kingdom Metazoa; phylum Chordata; class Aves; order Passeriformes; family Parulidae; genus Setophaga; species Setophaga petechia. Next base: position 18,132,199 of record JANCRA010000004.1, read on the forward strand.
CACTGAAGTCCTTTTTTGAATGAGCTGTCCTGAGCTGTCATGTGACAACCAAAGACAAGTGCATACTGCTTCTCATCTTTCCAGGTGTGCCAGATCCAGCACACAGATTCCAGCAAAGTGCTGGACTTTGACCTGCCTTTGCTCTGAGGCACCATGCAATATGGAGCACTATGGAGGGGTATCCCTGCTGATGAAAAAAGTGCACCAGCTTTTTGGGCCAGGCCTGTCCCGTTTCTCCAGTCCGGCTGTAATTCTCTCTGAACAGAAACAAGTGTCTCACACATCTTCCCTGGCACACAGAGGCTATTACCTTGTCCTTTTCATTCCCTAAAGCAAAAAGTATGTATAATATAGATTCTAGGGTTTAAACTGTAATTTTTGACCTTTCATAGAGCATTAAAATGCCACATTTCTAAGCAGTAAGCAATAATTACATGTTAAGGCAAGATGGAGAATAGCTTTAATAATGTGCAAACATGTACCCATGGCAATGAATAGGAATTTTTACCTTTAATGGGTCAAATTGTGCAGCTGAAATCTCATCACGACTACATTTTGGCTGAAAAAATATACATTTGGATGAAAAATGGGCATTTGCTCTGGCCCCTTGAAGGCCAGGGAGCTCTGATGACACCACTGGACTGATCATGCCTTAAAGCATTTGGACTGCTCAACAATAATTTTTCCATAACAGCAGTTTCTGGGTATATTTACAATACAACTGCTGGAAACTTTTATTGAACAGATGATAAGGGGTGAGTTACTTTCAGTTGATTTGGCTATGAGGAAAATTTATACTTTGCAAATTTAATTCAGATCTGCCCTGCTTGACTAGTTCACTATCACAAAGACAGCTGCTTGCTATAATTGTCTTAATTCCAGTAGCATGTTTTGTCTCCTCAAGCAGTAGGTCTTTGGAAAAGCAAAGAAGGAAACAATGATTACATGGATAGAGAGGGAAAACGTTCCAGCTGAAATTCAGATTTATTTTCCCACATCACCTAACACAGGAGCCTATCAATAAAGCATACAAAACATGTACCTACTTCTCTCCTGAGATGTGCTTAGCTTCAAACATTACCCATCTTTTGGACTGTATGCTGCTTACTTTCAGGTCACCACATCTCTCCTCTGCACACAACATAATCCAAAGGCAGTTTTTTGGGGCCGCTACACTTTGAGAAAGACAAGTAGTTTTGTTTTATTTTGGTAGTGTACCTGGTTAATCTTAACTGTCTTCATGGACTAAAATACAGCAGTCTCAATCTCTGGTGTGTCTGTGAGACATGCAGAAGATGGTCTGCTGTTTAATGAAAACCAAATGGAGATGGTTTAGCAGATGTCACAGAGCATGAATTTCCCAAGCTATCTGTTATCAGCAGAAACACCTAGGCAGGAATGTTCTCACCCTTTCTTGAGCTGGGCCTTATTCAGATGTACTGTAAGCACTAGAACAGGGTTTACAGAGCACCAGAAAGGCAAAACCTGCCTGCACCTCTCCTGAGACAGGATAGCATAGTGATATGTGGCTTCTAAAGTTTTCAGTCAGATACCTTTGCTAATGCTTGCTTTTGTGATTGTCAGCAACCACACACAGCACTGTTTATGTCTTGCACACACCATCTCTCTTGCCATCTCACACATTCACTCTGCTTTTTTGGGAACCACATGTTGTTGACACAAATTCTGTCTTTTCCAGCTTCCAAATCCCCCTGCCAAGCACATTTTTTAAAAATTAAATAATGCTTGGCAGTGTATACAAGCAAACAATTACCCACACAAAGTTGGTGCAAGCAAGTGTAAGACCACAGCAACAGAGCAGAGGAAGTTGGGTTTAATCATTAAAATGTGTCAAGTGCGGGTTCAGCAATTGTTTTTGTTCAATAAACCATGCTATTTTACTGTGTGGTTAGCTCTTCTGGGCTACGGATTGAGTCTACATCAAGCTTTAATAAAACACCCAGCTTCTGTGACAAAATGGAGGACCATCTCACTACCACTACTCTCTGCTCTGACCTTTTCTCACAGATGAGGGCTGAATCACCTACCATTTTGAGACTTCACTGCATTGCAGATACAGATAACACAGTATTGAGGACCAAATACAGTTATCAAGGAGGTTTTGTGTCTTCCCAAATACAGCAGCAAATAGGTTAAGGAAATTAAGTTTGGCCCTCCAGCTCCTGAGTTTGTTTTGTATTCTGTCACTTCAGATGCTTCTGCATGTACCATTCTCACCTGGTCCTACTACTTCACCCAGCAGCTGGCCATTGCAATCCGCTTGATTAACTTTTAGCTACAGCAGTGTTCCTGGGATTTTGATTATGACTTAATTCCCATGCAAAAAGTAAAACAAGGAAAAATTTACCCATGGTAATTTGAGAAGCAGTCCTGCATCTAAATGAAGTCATACCCAATGCTGATGAAAGAGCACTTGAAACGAAAGGGTAACCAAATGCCTCAGGCCATTTCATCATCTGAGCTACACAGGAGTAAATATGAAAGGCCTCTGATGTAGATTAATAGGCATCACAGGTATGTAAATGATATCTCAATTTGGCATGCTATAACTTACTTGCTCTTAGATCTTAAAATACCTTAAAGTGTAACTTTATAACACAAGAAAACTGTTCTTAATTCCCTACAAATACTCCATGTAATTTTAAAATTAAGTTAATTGGAAAAGAAACCTTTTATAAAGAAAATAAATACTTTAAACTATATATTAAAGATCAGAGATTACTTGGGGGAAAAAAATCTTGCTTCAGGTCTCATTACAGATTAGAAATACTATCAGAAAAAAAAAAATCCCAAAAAACGAAAACATCAGTTTCTGTTCTCATTTTTCCTACTCTGCACTAATGCCAGCCTACAGCTCCCAGGCATCATAGTCTGGTTTACCAAAGCATGTGTGCCTTCGCTTACTACTTCCTTGTGGTAACTCCAGTTCCTTCAAAAAGAATGGCAAACAAGGCTCCAAACTTTCAAAAATAACTGGCTAGAATTGTATGTTGGCAATTCAACTAATTTTTACCACTTCTAATATGCTGAATGCAGGTTGTCTTATGCCCAAGTGTTTCATCCCTTTGTGTTTACAAGGGAAATCTTCCCCACAAGCTTATGGGCACAGCCTTGACAGCCCTCTAAACTCACATGAAAAAGATTCTGAGTGTTTTGACAGCAGGTTTCCAAAACAAGGACTCTCCTCCCTAAAAGAGTTATTGAATTACACAACTCATAATCTGCAAGGCACTGTCCCCACACCCCACATGGGAAAAAAAAAAAACCAAACTGCAATAAGCAGGATGCTGCAGATAGGTTTCTGAGATTGTACTTTACCCTACCTAGAAGTTGCTTATACACATGCACAGATGGATTCACACCGAGATTTTACACGTCTCTTGGCCTTCTCACTGTCTGGCTGTAAGTTAATGGGTGTGAGAACAATGCCAGTATGTGCCACTTTAAGAACAGCCTTTTATGTAACCCAGATTAAAATTTAACTGACCTGTCTCACTATTCAGTATGTGCAGCCTTTTCAATGGGATCTGATAAAGATCAGTTTTGCTGGAACTTGTTTTCATAGCACTTAAAAAAACAGCTTGCCTGCCACTGGCATTTGGAGCAAAACAAGCTGTGTTTGAGAATGAAGTAACAAGCTTAGTACGGTTTTACATGTGCAATAACTATAAGGCTAAAAAGGGGCTGGAAAGATTTCTAGTACAGTGTCAGTTGCCAGTCTTGCTTTAGTTGCACTGTCACACTAGTTCACCTCCTAGTCCTATAGGCTTTACTGGCCTGGCAACTGCAAATAGCTGTCAACTACTAAAGGATGCCTGAAGCAGCCTGAAATTGTGACTGAAATCCTTACGCAGCTCCATCCTCGCATTATGGACTCTTATTACTAAGGAAGTTCAGCTCTTTAAGCTGAAGTTGAGGAACTGGCGTGGGAGGAAACAGGAGAGCTGCAAAATCTTCATTTAAATTGTGGAGAAACAGATGATCAACCTTCAGTTCCGTTAAATTCCTTATCTTGTTTAAACATGTGCCTCTCACATACTGTCAAGAAAAGGTGAATTTATAGAAACTGGTAGGTAATGATATTCTGGGTGTGCTGCAAGTGCAAGCAAGCCTCAAAGACAGTCCATGCATCTCCTGATAACAGCCTGTCATTTCTGCAAGAAACAGTTCACTGGCTGAATGAGTTCACCCATGCATCAGCCCAGTCCAGTGGGAACTCTTGTGAGCCCCTATCGATGACAGTCCCCATACCTAGGATGAAGCATACCTATAGCAAACAAGCCCCAATACAGTTGCACAGTTTGATATCAGTCTGTTTAATGTACTTCAGAAGCAAGTCACAAGCGCTAGATGCCCTGAGCTGATTATTAATCTCTCCTTCAAGACAAGCATTTAGGACACATTACTCTAGGAGTTCAAAACCATCAAACTTCAGATTTTAGATCCTTGTGAAAAACTCTTAAGACATTATCAAAGGAGGATGTAGCATTCGATATAAAACCCCTGTTAATAAATAACAGAAGAATTTGTGATTACTTTGAACTTACTTTGAAACTGTATTGAGGAATGCAATTTCTAGAGGAGACACAAAGTTCTTACCTCGAACAGCACCTACAGCACCATGCATACCTGTGGATATTCCTCAAGACTGCCACAAAAAACTTTATGAATGTGCAAAACAAAATTACCTACGTGCATTAAGTACATGGTTTGCAAAGAGGACTGCAAAACCTATGAAAATGCACTGTAGATGCAGGCAGAAACCCATGCATTTCTCCTAAAACCTTTATGCCTTTCCTAACCCAAGTTCATATGGGACTTCTTGAAAGGCTATCAGTAAGGAAGTCGAAGCAGCACCTTTATAGCTTTCATAGCAGAGATTAAAAAGATCAGTCCCTGCATACTCATAGAGGTCATCAGTAAAGATTTCTTCAAGATCCTAAACTATACTTGAAAAACTAAAAATGATGAATAATTTTGCAAGGGACAAATTTAGAGACAGTGACAGACTTTTTACTCTCTCTGCAAATAAACTGAGGATTTTTTTGAGGCATATTTTTGGAAAGCATATTATCCCTAAGGATATTTTTAGAGGTGTGTTTTTATTTTAAAGCATTAATTTTGTGATGCCCAGTGTTAAACATTTTGGATTTCATGCATATTTTGTTGAAGCTTGTGGTTTTCAATGGAGTTCAAAAGCATTACAACCAGGGTCAGAATAGGGTAACTGTTCAAGCTACTACTATGTGGTTTTCTGCTTGGAAATATATCAGTGTAGACATTTTAAATACACCAGAAGGTAAAATAACATTCTCCTGACTGAATAATTTCCATTAGGCTGCTGATATGAGCTGAACACTAACAACAGGCTCCAGTGGCTTTTGTTTTGGAGTGCTTGTGTTCGTTTAAATCTCTGCAACCCATGCAGTTTGAGATTTACCTTGATTCTCTAGTGCTATCTAGTGGCTATTACCGAAAATTATTAATGTGTATAAATGTAGGAAAATACAAGTCAGCTTTTATCAACCTATCTAGGTCCTTCTTACAGGGCTAGTCTGACTTCAAAGTACGCATAAGGGGCTGTGCAGTAGAGCCAAATAGCCTCTCCCAGAAAGCTTCAGCACCTGGAGCTCCCAGGCTAAGTGCACAAGCTGAAACCAGCCACTGACTGCATGAACACCTTGCTTATTGGCTTTGTAATACAAGATAAACACTCATGGAGCCAGGTCCATGCCTATTTGTCCTTAAATAAGTGAGCACTTCCCCTCTCATGCTATCCCTTAATTTAACTTCCCCCTCTCCTGTTAACTCAAGTCTCTTTTGAATGGGATGTTCGTACTATGGCAGTTGCAGCCCTCTTTCAAAACAGAGAAACTACACAGGCTGCCAGATGCCAGTAAATACCTTTGTCTCCTTGCTGCTGGCTGCCCAGCATTTCTGTTTGGTTCACCTCCTCCCTGACATTTAGAATGAAACCAGCACAATTCAGGTTGCCACTTCTAGCTGGATCAGAGATTTGTTAGCTTGGCCAATAGATTCAAGGCTTACACTCAAGTGAGAGTCCATAATCTATGCACATTGAGTTCAATCTATCAGTAAAGTAAAACTGAGTATAATTCCTGTATATAAAAGGAACAATTGTATGAATGTGAGGTCTTCCACATGGGCCTAAACAGAGGGCTTCTATGAGTGAGGAACTGTGACATGTATTCATACTTCATGAGGTATGAAGACATTTTAGCCCCAGAAACACAGCATCAATATCCCAGACCCAAACATTTCTCAGCTTCAAATAGGACTTCATAGTCCTGAAAGCAGAACCTGGAATGTGTTCCATTGTTAAACGTACCAGACTAACAGAAAAGATGTACATTCACATTAGAAAAAGGTTCACTGGGAATCACAAAATCACAAAGAAGAAACAGATAATGCCTCTGCTGCAGTTTTTTTCTGACTTTAAAATAGATATTTATTCTCTTTCTAAAAATCCTTTGAGAACGTATATATATAAAATAGGATTAGAGTACCAATTTAAATTTCTTCTGTAAGAAAAAAACCCAAACATATCTGGCAGGAAATATCTGCAGGCCAATAGTTAGCACTTAAACAGTACTATTCCCAGATATACACATGCACACACATGCATGAGCACACACAGAGCCTTTGACATACTCCCCTCACACAAAATTTCCTCCCGCCCCCCCCAGCCCAATGCACACACTCCAATCAAAAGAAATGGGAGCAGAAGTGCAGACAAGAAAGGTTTGGCTGCTGGCATAATAGCACGCTTTGAAGGGACTCTGACTTAGAGTGGAGAGTAGAGTACATCTTGCAGCAAACAAACTGTTAATGAGCTATTTCTACTAAATGTTAATATTCCATAAATCTGTGCTTAAAGCAAAGGTCCCGCTGCATTCTTTTTCTTCCTGCTCTAGCAATTACAATAGAAAAAAAGCTTTTTTTCAGAGGGAGATTGTATACGTAGAATTCTGATGGTCAGCTTCAATTTGAAACAAACAAAAGCCCAGTTGTTCCTCGGAAGATAAGGCACAGATTAAAGAGAGCATGCTCAGTCACAATAGGAAAATCAGCTCAGAACAGGAGGTTCCTGCCTTGTCTTAAGTAATTCTCCTTCCTGCCCAGATTTATCCTTATTGCAAAGATTTTGGTTTTTTTGCAAAATGGCAATCACTGCTGTCATTCAGTGTTGTGAAAGAGGCTGTAAAAGTCTTATCATGAGAGTGTGTCCATAAACATTTTTGTGAAATAATCAACATACATACTTAGTTAGAACAATCTCTAGGTCTACATTAACAATAAATTCAAGTGCAGTATTTTTCCTTATGTATATGCTTAAAAAGGGTATGAAGTAAATATATTATGAGGTAAATATGAATCCAAGCATTTTTACCCTTCTTCTGGTCTCAGTGACAGTAACAAAGGTTAATGCTTTTCCCGTAGGACAATCTTTTACTATCACCTATCCTCAGTGGTCTGTCACAAACAGGAATTCCAGTGAACATCTGCTACCTTAACAGTTACGACTGTATTGAGGGCTATCTATCTATCTATCTATCTATCTATCTATCTATCTATCTATCTATCTATCTATCTCTTTCTCTCTCCCTGTCTCTCTCATTTGCAATACTGGTCTTTCTGCTTCCAACAGACATATTCACATCTAACAACAAATAATTAATATATTTTTTTCAGTCAAAACAAACTGTATATGTTTTTGACAGTTTTTGATAAATATTCCCCTAAAAAGAGAGTACAGCTTATTACCTATTAACTACCCAAGGTGCTGCCCCCAATGCTTTTGTAAAATTCCCAATAATGTGAAAACTTGAACTATTGGACACAGTGGCTTTGGCATCCCTGTGATGACAAGGCATTTCAAAATTACAGCCTGAAAGGACCTTTCCTGTGCCTCAACCTAAGTGCTTGTGTGAGGTGCCCAAACAAGAAACTTTAGCTCTAACTGGTGTGCAGTAGCGGAAATCCGATAATGCATCCTTTAAATGTACCCCATGCCCTCAGCACTCTGAGTCCTGGTATCATTCTTTGGCTGTGGACAGTGAGGAGCATGAACAAAACGCTATGACAACACACCAAACCAACACTCTGTTGTTGAACAGTGCTGCACAGAACTCAAAGTCAACCGACATCCCACAGAAATACTCGAGAAGAGCACTCACTCTCTTTTAGGTATAACATCTATCTTGGTTAGTCAAAGCATAGTTTTAATTAAACTGAATTCACTTAATGAAGTGCAATCGTAACTAATAAAATACCAAAGGCTGAAATACCAGAAAATGCTAACAAGTTCAAATGCAACAAATTCAAAGCCTCCCCTCTTAAACATAAAGCTTTCTCTTGTCTGCCTATGGGCAAACTGGATATCTAATTGCAAGCACTTAAAAAACCCACATAGTACTGGCAGTCACAAAAACAACTCACCTGTTTTTATATGTGATTCCAACACTCCTTTGATGTAACAAAAAAAATATTTATTATGTAATTTATGCATTTAAGCCACTTATATGAAGATCAAAAACAATGGACCAAACAGAAGGTAGTCTGAAGTGAAATAGTAAGTGAAAACCTGCTTGGCTCACTTTCACAAACCAATTTGCTGCTGTAACTAAAGAAAAGAGTCTTCACTTGCAAACTAATAATTTAGTTTGGAAAATTCTGTTGTTTTCAGCTCGGGTATATTCAGCTTTTAGAATTAATATCTTACCAGAATTTAATCTCCTTTCTACTGAGACATGACAAGCACTATCTACATTTTTTCCACCCATTTCAAACAATCATTTTCACAGAGAGTAGAAGGCTTAGGAAGATTTTATGTCAGGAGAATAAGAACACAGGAACCTCAATCTACGTGGGCATCATTTTCTACTAGGTGTATTCTTCTCAAGAGTTTGAATTGGATCTTCTTACCTGTCATGGTTGCCACTTGCATGAATACAGGTGGTCAAACTTCAGAAGTAAATGCATTACCCTGCAACACCAGCTATGGACTAAAACACATTATATTAAAGATCTGCAAGTCTGTTGAGAAGCATGCATGATGACCAGTTACAAACAAAAAATCCACACTGCAGGTATTGAATATTTTCCTGTATTCAAAACAGGAAAACACTATTTACTATTAAAAATACTTACCATTTTAATAAAATTTGTAAAGAATTTGAAAACTTTATTCTAAGTAGCTTCAGCTGAAGCTTAAAAGAGAAGTGCCCTCTACACAGGAATATTTTAGATGCCTCAAACTATTTGTTTTCAAAAAGCATGAAAAAGTGTGTGTAGAAATCTAACAAATGTCCCTTTCCAGTGTCACTCCCATTTTGAGGTAAGATTTTCTTTGCAAATCACTATTAAATGACCTAAGTACTTCCACATTACTTGCATTACTTGCAAGTCTCCATCACCAAAACAAAACATCCTGACGCTTAACAACAAGGATGACACTCTCTTCTTCTTCTAGGTCTATAGAATATACAGTTTCTTTTTTTTCCCTTATAAAAAAAGACTGAATAGAGTGAAGGAAAGGGGATCAGCCATAGTTATTAAATTCCAACCCTTCTCTCAGCTGAGAATTAACAATACTACTGCTACCATAAAGCTAACCCAGAAATAAAATCTAACAGAAGAACGAACAGAAAAGCAGCCATGCCAACAATACCTGCTCACTGTCAAGAAATTAAATATGTGGATTCCTATGAATCAGCTGTCCTTTGTTCAGACCCATGCCTTCAAAAAGCGACAGTCCCTTTCATTAATACCACTCTAAAATTAAAGAGCTATTCATTAATACCACTCTGATTACCCCTCAGCAATACATAGTTGAGAGTTTTAAAAAAGGGCTGGATATCTATCCTAACACTACTAGCCAATGGGATGGGGCCTTCAAGATGCCAGACCCTTCCAAACCTGTAACATGGTAACATGGAAAAAATGTAACCAAAACCATAAAACTTGGCACAACTGGCCCACAGCACCTAGCACCTTAGAGGACCAACTCCTGTGACTGGAAAGTTGCATTGAATACGAAACGATAAAGAAAACCAAACATCCTAAGCCTGAAAAGTCTATTATTACATGGTCCAGTGCATGGCAGCCACTAAGCAATGGTCATGCAACAATTTCCTGGCAAGGGGCTTGGGGGAGAGCCCGTTCTCTGAGCCCCAGGCTCCATGGCCCACTATTTTTGTCCCTCGTGGCACATCCCATGCCTGAAGGAATCTTTTTTTTAACAATGATTAACTCTCTGTTACAAAAAAGCAAGACAGCTTCACAGTTTCATGAATTTGCTAAGAGTTTGCAAGTGAAGATTACATCTTAAAAAAAAATAAATCAATTTTTAGAAGATGTTTTATGGTTTACATCAAGAGTAATGCCTTTTTAAAACTATTAAATTGTTTTGAATTAATCTTTCGCATCAGAATGAATAATGCAAGCATGCTATTATAAAGCAACTAGTAACAAATCCAGAACTTCATCATGACAGTTTGAAATTTATTAATTTAAATCCCCCATTGTGACACAAGAGCAGTAACAAAATAGCTGTACACTACTTCTGTTACAAATATAGATACTATTTAAAGTGACTTTACATATTCTAATGTAGGCATTTCTCACTCTATGCAAGGAATAGTACAAAAGCAATTCAATAACAGCAGCATCCAGCAATGGTACCATCTAGTTTATTGCATCTTAGCCTACCACAATGTAACTTCTACAATAGTTAAAAAGACAAAGGGCGGGGTTTTTTGTTAATTCACTTACACATAGCTATCAATTTGTTAATACTATTTGACAGACACTCCTAATACTGCTTTTGTGACCCACTAAAATGAATGCTACTCTTATGTATTATCCCCTAATAATGGCCTGACCATTGCCTGCATTTTCAGTTCATATTTTTCTTAAGTGATAGTTGAAATAATGGCGTTCTTGCTAAAATTCCATTTTTGCTAATTAACACAAAGCATCCTCCTGCTAAATAACATACTAGTTTGACTGGTATCTTCCTCTCACAAAAGACTCAGCTAAATTTTTCTGCAGGAAAATAAATCATGGGAGAAGCATGCTTTATCTGCCAGATTACTAAGAGCATGGCAGGCAAGGGCAGGTAGGTTACAATCAGCTAAGTGTTTCATTGAGTGCAGTTTTTAGATAAAGTTTAAGTAACGAGAAAGTGATGCATTTATTGACCATGCTGCTGATCAAAGAAAGCTCCACAGTTGCACTGTACTGACTAGATGCTTTTATCTGTGCCTCTAAAATTAATATCCCCAAAATAATAGTTGTAGCTGTCAAAACTCCTCTTCGGCTTACTACTGATGCAAACCCTCACTACTGTCTTACTACTCACCTCTACTGCAAGGCATTTTCAGGTCTTTACCCAACCTCAACCCATCACTCCTGGCTGTATGCCTCTTCAGTTCAAGGAGGACTCTACTTTTGCTGCTAGTGATAATGGCAGCAACACCATTAATGTCAACTCCTTCCACACTGGCAATATCCCGACATCTGCTGGCAGCTATGCAGAGCTGCTCTGAGAGGTTTGTTCAAGGCTCTGAAACAAACAGCTTGCAGAAATGTCTGCAGTGACCCTGTACGTGGTGTTGCACGTTGGAAGAGGACAACCTTTCCTTACAGACACTTCGCATTAAAATATTTGTTTTCACCCATAAGGACTATAAAATATTCCTACTTTAAAAATATACTTCTTCTAATACTGCAGTTGCTGGGCATTCTCAATCACCAGGAAGTTTCCACTAGTAATGGATTTTTCAGCCCTGAGCACAAGTCCCACAAAATCCACAAACAAAACAAACAAAAAACAAAACCATCATCACCACCACCAACACACCCCCCTGACACCAAAATAATGAGACCCTCAAACCTAAGCCAAGTGAAACAGTGTTCTTTTTTTTTTTTTAGATACACCATGACTTAGAAAAATTTAAACACACAAAAAGGCAAGCAAAAAAATCCACCCAGGTCATCAAACTAGTTTCTCCTATTGAGCATTGTGAAATAATACGGTCATTGGACAGTATGGGTTGAAGGGAACCTAAAAAATTGTCTAGTTCCAAAGAACCATCTAGTCTATTACCCATCTGCCTCCAGATTAGAGACATTTCCCCTTATCTCCCAAATCTCTGATTTAGTAATATTTTCTTTCTTCAATAACCTTATTCCTGTTTTCTGGCTACTGCTACCCCTGCAACCTCCATGCTGACTTGGTGAATTTATCATTTTTCCAACATTATTCAAATATGCAGCCTCTGCTTTTCAACTTTCTTGTGTGGTCATTAATGGCAATATTTTTTTTCGTGGTGAATTACTAATAAGAAAAATATCCATGTGTTTTCATTGTCTACATAATTTCATTCCAGAGGTTTGACAGGAAGAGAAGTACTTCTAATGTATACAAAAATATGGTTAAATGTTATTTTTCTTCAGCGTTGTAACACAGTCCTGTGAAGCTGAAAGAGCAAGAAGACTACCCAAACATTTCTATTCTCTTTACTATGTGGAAAGTAAACAATATTGTCGCATTGACCCTAGCCTGTCAGGCAACCAGTTCATGACAACACAGTCAAAGTGACGGTTCCTTTTGTCCTTTTCAGAATAGCAACTGCTTCCTCGTGGGTCACCCCTTCTAAACTTTGCCCATTCACAGCAATTATTTGATCCCCCCTCTTGAGGCGTCCATCTTCTGCTGCTGCACCCTGGAATGATAAAACAAGTAACTGCAGACTCACGCATTTCTTTTTCTCTCTGACACACAGTCCTGAAATCAGTCCTGCAACATTTTTCATTTTCAGGGATACAGACAGAGCAATTGCTGAGAAGACTGCCAATTTTGCAATAGGCCCTGCCCATCTAAGTTCCACATCTAGAAATTGGAACTACATGGTTGTTTGGTTCCCTCAACCCTGTTTTTCCAGTTAATGTAAGATTTACCCTAGTATTATAAAAGGTTTGCCCTAGTATTATAAAAGTAACATTTTCAAGACCTGCAGAACTTTTCACCAAGTGATGCAAAAGACAGCTTTATAGTTTGATATACCTTAAAAATTTAGCATTTGCGATTCCAGTTTTCTCTGACTATCTGTTGTTTCCTAGAGCCATCCAAATTATCAAATCCAGGTCAGCATCTGAACTTCTCTGAAGGTCCAGTCTGAGTTCAATAAAACACTTTTGTCTACTACCTGAAGTAAACACACTCAATATGGCAAAGGGGCTTTTCTTCCTAAGTATTACACAAGTCAGGTCTCGACAGGTGGACAAGACTCTGCTGACTGGCTGAATCATGTATATTTGGAAATTTTCAATCTTTTTAAGACTACAGCCATCAAATGGTGCAAGCACATTTTAATCAGCCTTTGCACTAAAGAGGGAAAGCTGTGAGAAACTGTAACAATTTTTGACTGCAAACACAGGCCAAGATTTAGAGCAGTAACTGCAGTGAACTAATAAATGGATTGATTGGACAAATTTCCACCTACCTTTGCAAACACTGTCTTCACATAAATGGGTAAGTCTCCATGGGGACTGCCATAGCCGCCCACAATACTGAAGCCAAGGCCATCTGGTCCTCTGTCCAGAGTAATGGTCTTGTACTGAGGAGGTCTAAGAAAAGGGAAAAGAGTATTTTGTCTGAACTTTGGATTTTACACATATAATATTGAACAAAAAACATTACTACTTTTAAGCTAATCAATATATTTTTCTTTCCATTATAACTACAAATATTTTTGTTATAAAGAACTGGCTATTGCAGTTAATGTAAAACTCTGCAAACTACCTAATGCCCATATTATTATAAGAAAGTAGCTATTTCAAACACACAACTCAGGGCATAGTTATGGCTGCTATGTGCCACCAATAGTGGTTACTAGTGAACTAGAGAGTTATTACCAGTACCTCCAGATTCCCTAACATCTACTTTAAAAAGTCTGTAAAGCCTAAAATAAGCTCAAATAGTTTATGCTATTAAGGTTGAACTGCTTCTCTCCTAATAGATGATGTGTATTTGTATATATGTATTTATTATATAGATCATTTATAGGTGTATTTCCCCACATATATTTTGACAGTAAGAAATTTTGAAATTCTACTCTTCAAAGTAGGTATGTGTGGCTAAAGAATCCTTCTTCTCTTTCCCCTTTCCTAAAAGAAAAAAATGCCTCAGATTTGTAACAGAGTTTGACACAAAACTTGTTTACATAATGCGCCTTGCAGAATACCAGAAGCAGTACACCTTGTATACCAGAAATATCTGACACTCCTGATTGCCCAGCACCAGAGAGGACAACACAGAAACACAGATACAACAGTGGAAAGAGAATTTCTGGGCATATCAATTAATCCTAGCTACCCAGCCTCAGTGAAAACAATAGAGGCTGCAAAAGAAATCAGATCACATAACAAGTCTACAGAGAGTCAAAAATAATTGCAGCACAGCAAGTTGCATAATGAAAAACACAGACGAGGACCTATGGTCCACAGGTCTTATGTATACCAAATATGTTAATCATGATTAAGGCAAAAATGCCACCCACTATTAGGTAGAATTTGTAAGGTTTATAGATTTTTTTTTTATTAACATCTAAAGTAACAGGCTATAGAGGCTGTACATTCTATAGTTACTGACCCTAAATCATCCTGAAAAATGCCAGTTGAAGTTAGTCCTGAAAACGAAAGACTGGGCGTAGGTGGATCCTGCTGCTGACCAGTTATGACACTCACTTCTCCTCCAGCTACAACCTAGGAAGAGAGGTTGGAAATCAGTGGCATAAGAATGCTGACACTAAAATAGTTCAATGTAGCAGCTGGCAAAACAGTACTCAGAAAATACTCAAAATGTCACTGAAGATTTTTTACCTGCAACTCAATAGTGCCTGAAGCATTTTTTAAGATATTAACAGCTTGGGAATGAGTCATGCCCTCAGTAGATGTTCCACAGATGCTAACAATCCTGTCCCCAACCTACAGAAGAAAATGTAGAAAATCTAACTTAGTTACATAGATTTATTTGTCACTTTCAACAACAGCAGAACTAGGAATGGCCCAGTATGAAGGCAGGTAATTCAACATCAGAATTAGCAAATTATACTGGTTTAGTGTAATCAGTGTAAAAAGTACTGATGCTTTACAGAACTGATCCTAAAACTCTAGAAATATATGTTAAAAAACAGAGATGTATTTTGCATGTCACCTAAAGACAGGCAGACTGATGTAGCAAATTATCATCAGAGATTTTGTCTGACTTCATCTTGAAATAACATTTTCTAAGAAACCTGAGCCAAATTCAACCACTTTTGATGCAGATTGGATACAGCATGCGTTTAAGTACCACTTAAAAATCTCTAACTCAGCGCCTAAAATGTACTCTCTCTATCCTAAGCATAGGAAACACAAGAGATAAAACAGACTGCACACCTACATTTGCAGGAACGATCACTACACTCAGTAATGGCACTTGTTTATAGAATGCATCCTTCTGAACCACTTTCTATGCTTTTAATTTTCACGAGCTGACTAACTCTAAGATCCAAGACTGCTTTAGGACCTCCTTTCTTAAATTCGCACATGCCAGCAATTATACTTTCCCATGCTACCAATCCGAGTTCCTTTCTCATCAATCCAAACAGCAAGAATTCTTTCCACAGCCAGAAGCATTTATGACTGTATCACTGAACTGCTAGTTTACTGTCTGTCTAGAGTAATCACATTACCCATGCAATCTTTACAGCCTTCTTAATAATTAACTTACTCTTAATTTCTGAGTCTGAGCTGCAACTCCATTCGGGTGCATCATGGCAATAAATATAGGAACATCTCCAAGAGGACTTCCTACACCTCCAGCAATGCTCACGCCTAGTGAATCTGTAGGGTTCTGTTACAGTAATGAGAAAATGATTAGATTTTTCTGGAAAGAAAAACACAGAGAACGACAGGCTTACCTCAAAAGATGGCTAAACTCCCTATTTTATAAAGATTAGAATTCCTGCATCAAGCCAGTTTTTAAGCTTACAAACTTTGCATTACCTCAAGAAAGCAGAGAGACCAGAATGGATATTTCTTTCTCTCAGTGGTAGGAGAAAATTTGCTGATTTAGTTGTGTATTTTATCTTAACCAAACAGAATAATTACAGAATTCAGTGCCTGACTCTTAATGTCAGCACAGAGGTCTGAGCAAAGAAAACCAACGAGATGGGATTGCTGTCCTTAGTACTGTCTATATGAATATCCTGTTATGAATCTTCTGAAGACTAGAATTAATCTTTATGCTCCCCCTAGTGCCCAAATGTTGAAGGGCGAAACCAGCTGCTTACCCCTGTACCACACCCAAATAACTCACTGGAAAAATTGCTATTGCAAACTGCTATTTGCAGATTCTGCTATTAAAAGAATGACTTAATACAATCCGTGTAATCAAGTGAACTAGATGCCAAGCAAAAACATATAAATATTTTGGAAAATAAGATGCAGTTTGTGACTAAGCACACATGCATAATGAAGGTGACTGAAGTTCACACTTGAAAATGTGGCAGCTGTCATGCAAGAACCTACTAATTAAAAATATGTGTGAAGAAAAATATCAAATATCAAAAAACAGCCTTCCAACTTTGGTACAATTCCCCTGACTTTACCACAACAGAATCTGCATTTAACTCAATCTGGTAACAATAAAACTAGGTCCTAGTATCTCTTCCTTCTTTTACTTTCAACATGTAAACATGAGTTGTTTACACAACTCACAAAACATGATACCATAAGTCACACTACTTCACATGAAAATATAGGCAGTGCAGATTGTACAGTCCCAAACTGAAAAGACAGACAAATTAATGTCCTGTTCCTTTCCTAAAACAATGAATAGGCCTAGACTTACTTCATTCTGTAAAGACACCTATTGAAAACACCTACAACCTATTCCTGATATATGCCACTGCATGCTACAACTTACCTTTTTTATTTCAACAGTTCTTAGTCCCTGTATTTCAGAAGCTGCTGTCAAATGAATTAAAA
Source organism: Setophaga petechia (assembly GCA_024362935.1). NCBI lineage: Eukaryota > Metazoa > Chordata > Aves > Passeriformes > Parulidae > Setophaga > Setophaga petechia. Next base: position 18,149,278 of record JANCRA010000004.1, read on the forward strand.
TAAATTTTAAAAAAAGTTAAACAAGCATTCCTAGAAAACTTTTTCAACAAAGTCATCCAAATCACTATGATGATTCTAACTTTCTGCTTGCTTGAATATACATTTCAATCTGATTTTGATAGTGACCATCATTACAATAATTGGATTGAAATACTTCTAGAGTAGGTGAAAGAATCAATAATTTTCTTCATTTATATAATTTTTGGAATAAGACTGCTAAGCTCAAATGGAATAGAAAAAAAACATTATTTTCTAGCAAAACTATGATCAGAAATAACTTCGTTCTAAATATAAGCATCACATCACATAGTTATAACATTTTAACAGAAAGATCTCAGCTACCAGTTCCCATGTATAAAATACTGAAAGCACCAAAAAACTCTACAAACTTACTGGTATGCCTCTTTAGGCCACTTTCAAAGACCTCAGGTGCACTAGACCCAGACACTGGGAAACTGAACGATGAGAGACTTCCACTTCCTTCACTGACCTACACACAATGTTAGAGGGGAATTAGAGACGAGCTTTACTGACCCAGGTACTAAAAATAAAACTGTAACTCACTGTATTGATTTTATTTTATGCAGTATTTTATTTTTTCTGTGCCCAGTTAAAACTGAGTCAGAGAACAATACAAATTTTTTGGTCACTGTAGATAGCTCTTTTTTGAAGCATCGTCAGACCAAGAGAGACTGTACTTCTACAACCCCATGCAAATCTTTGAAGTGCTTCTTCTGAGGCCAACAAGGTCCTGGTATTTGCACTTTCTATCACCTTATAGAGATCTTCTACTGAAAGTTACCTACAAGTACCACAGTAAGGACAGAATACAAAAGACAGATATCAGTACGTCCTCTGAACATTTAAGAGTGAGCTCTCAAATGTTCAGCTACTGCATCAGCTGCAACTAAGATTAGCCTCTCCACTCAACTTGACCTGCACAATTTCCAGGATGTTTTTCACTACACTTGAAGGGCAAGTAAAGGAACAACATGGTTCCTAGTAAAAATAGTCCACTGACTGTGACACACTTTTCAAAACATTCAACATTGTGAACTTCATCTTAGAATAAGATCAGCCAGAGTCTGCATGTTTTCATACTATTTAGCAATACTAATTCTGAAGATAGCCTAAAATGTCAGTCCTATTTAAACTGCTAACTGGAATTTAATTATGTCTTAAAACTATTCATATTTAATACTTGATAATTTTCATCCCCAGTTCACAATCAAGGGAAGTTATTAAGCTAATTTGTGAGCTTTCAGAACCATAGTTCCTATTGGATAGAATCACAGTGCAAGCTGCTATGCCATGGAAGATGCTTTCAAATACAGAAATTGATTTGAGATTGTAACAATACACCATCAGACCAATAATCAAATAAATAAGAGAAGTCTGATGGAAAGAGCACATGTTTCCTGCTTCTGGCAGGCAAGATTACAGTAAGGACATGCAAGGAATGGAGAAATTCCCTATGCTTACTGAAGCTGCATGCAAACTACTCAGATAGGTTTAAAGTTGATTCTAACTTCTTCTGGTATTGATGAGAATTGGAGTTCTCTATGCTTCCAAGCTGGAGTCTGGAGCAAAGTCATTTCTGGATTATATTTTTGGCTGGATCTTGTCTATAACAGATACAATTTGCTAAACTGAACATAAAATGGCTACTGAAGACCTGCAAAATTTTTCCATCTCGGATCAGGCATGTAAAAAATAACTGTCATCATAAAACCAATCTTTCTATTTAACATTATTCTTTATTTTATTCTTTATTCTTTCATTATTTATTATCTTTATTCTTTCATTATTTAACATTATTTATCCTAAATTAACCAGTTTTATAGTTACATACCTGGCTGCTCTGAGATGTTCTTCTTTCAGAGTGAAATGGCCCAGCTTTTATTCTTCCAACCTCTAGCCTTACTGTACCTAAGGAACACTAAAGAAACAGTTACTTGTAACATATCTCTCCTCTCTACAAGAGTAAAAACTACAATATTTAAGTGACTTTCTAGAAAGAGAAGGAAGAAAAAAAAACCACATGGACAGATGGAAAAAAACCCCCCATGGACTAGCAATCCTGAAATGAGTGCTTTGCAGATAGAGTTCATGGCAGGACCAGTGACACACAGAAAGCACATCAAGGTACTCAATACTAAGCAGGGTACTTTTTAATACTGGATTAATCACTATTACAATGCAGACATGAAAATCACACAAGAGGAATAATTCTATTACATTGCACTTAATAAGGAATAGCTTCTGAACTGAAATGTCAACATATAATTTTTACAATAAAAAGTAAAACCATTGCAACACATCAAAGTCCTAATCATTATTTATCTTAATATGACTGAGAACATGGTAGTTGAACTGGAAGTTACTCATCTCTCTCTAACTTTTGAAATTATCTGTTACTCTGGATAGACACCAACATAACAAAGAAATTTTGGGCAGAAAATTTCCTAAACATCTATAGTTTAAGTGAATTTTCTGCATCTGACTCCCAGCAATAAGCTGGGCGATATGGATTGACTATACATTGGAAAGTCCTTTCACTAGCCTTTAAGATTTTAACTACTCTATTGAGTATTCACACATCTACATAAAATGCATGTCTCAGAAGAAAATTCACCCTACAATTAAAATTTCAAAATCAAGACATTATTTTGAAAAAACGAGAAGTTATTACCACAAGGCTAAGAAAATTAGACTTTCAATATAATACAAGTAGAGTCAAGAGAAGACGTCAATCTGCAATGTATTAATAAAGAAATTTCAGTTTTGCTGTTATTTTGATTTTTTTCTTTCACTGGGAAGTTGTAAGAGGAAACTTCTGCATTCAAGTAATTTAATAATACATGAGGTTGCCTTCATTTGCCATGTTTTAACTTTATTATCCTAAAAGAGATTCATGCATTTGTCAGAAAAATCCATAGTACTAGGCCAATATATCAAAACCAACCAGACATATCCATTCAAACAAAGTTTCAATACTTCATATCCAGTTGCTATTCTCTTAGGAATGACACCAAAAAAGATCTATTACTAAATTGCTTTTTATTTTATAAATAATATTGATTTCTCAATGTCCTGGAAAAGATTTGATCAAAGCTCAGGCAAAACCATTCTTCTCTGCTTGTATGAATTTAGTCACATTAAACCATACGAACAACTCTTACTCAAAGTGGAAAATGGAGGAAATATGTACCTAAAATTACCACATCCTCACGAATACATAAACCCACAAACGAGATTTTAGAATTGTGTAAAAGTAGGAGGTAATACCTTCCAAAGGGATTCCTGAATAAATCAGTTCCCATTTAGTTTTACTACACCTTTCTCCCTCTTCCTGAATTCTCCCATTTGATAGATCCAGTAAGTTTAGTGAGGGGAAAAGTTTTTTACATACTTTAGGGGATACTTCAAAAGAAACACTGCAAGAACAGACAGAATTCTCAGACTGATGACACATTCTATTTGTATCATTCTACTTAAAATACACAGGAATTTTCCAAAGATTATGAAATAATTTTCTAGCAAAATACATTTTAGGTAGTTCACGACAATTCACTCTAGATCCTACTCTCATGAATGAAAACCTAATGGACACCTGGACAGGAAACAGTGACTGCCTACATGTGAGTGACCATGTTTTATTCACGTTACACTGCGTGAACAAAACAATTATTAACAATAATATGTCTGAGGTATTTTAAAAGCCCATTCCTCAGGGCTATGACAATTAACTATAAGTACTACTACGAGCAATGAGGAAGTACTTAAAACTTGAATATATGAATGGTAAGTGGAATCAATTAGATACTTCAAAATGCTTGTCAAAATGAAACAAATTTCCCACATGTAAAGGCATTTTTATTCAGAGGAGAGATACAGCACGTGAAGAAGAAATGCTGTGTTCTTAAGTAAAAAACTATCATGCAAGAAGGGAAAAGTACTATAAAAAATAGTGTTCTTAAGTAAAAAACTATCATGTAACAAGGGAAAAGTACTATAAACAAATAAGAGTATAGTAACAAGTTCAGTGGTACAACATAGATCCTGTTCCGGCACTCACTAATGGGTGCAGACTGAAAATACCAAAGTCCTCATATCTCCCTTTCTGACCACTGCTCTACCCTAAGACCCCTACTCCCCAGTAAATCCAAAATCTCAAGGACCGGCTCAAAAAATATATCTTTGAATCTGAGTGTTAAGAAGCATGACCATGTGCCTATGTATCCAAGAGACAGCTACAACTAGCATCTGGTAATTTTTTTCCAGTGGAACTGTTTTCCATTGAAAATGCTGACTCAGTGGAATCCTTACCATGTAGCATGTCTCAAAACTCTGGACTGACAAACAGACAAGGTGGTTAACCAGCTGGATTTCTTGGCAGACTACAGGAAATATTGTATATTATCAAGAATAGGTTGGCTCCAAGAGTTGCAGGTAGTTACTTCAGCAAACTCTGAGAAAGCAGTTTCTTATACTGAATGCTTGGTAACTGGAAAATGCATTGTAGAATTTAATGGATGTAAGGTGGTACAAAACATACACAATAAAAAAAAAAAAAAGAATAATGTCTCCTAGTAGACCAGGTTACTCAGAGCTCCATACAACCTGGCCTTGTACACTTCCAAGGATGGGGCATCCACACCTCCTCTGGACATTCTATTCCAGTGCCTCACTATCCTCATTTCATCTCCCTCCTCATTCTTTCATTAAAGAATTTATGTCTAACAACGAATTAAACTTACTCTTTTGGTTTAAAACCATATCCTCTTGTCCTGTCACTACAGGGCCTTGTAAATAAACTATGAAAGTAGTCATTTCTAGCACAACTACTCTGCTGAATTGTCCATCATTCGAAGTCAATTCTGCATATCTTTCTGAAAATGCAAAACAGCTAACCAGCTATCAGTGTGTTCAACAGAATACAGTCTTAAGTTTTCAGCTGTTCTAGGTAATGATATTCTATAAAGATCGTCTATCAGCCCCAGGTACATTAATATATGGCTTTCTGCACCACCACTACTCTCAGTTTTATCAGGCAAAGTATCAAAATCTGAGCGCTCTAGATTTCAGGAAGCTTAAAGCTGGATCCCCAAGTCATTGCACTGACATCTCAGTAACAGTCTCATCTCAGTCTGAATAAAGTTAAAGCTTCCAAAAAACATGGATCTCAGTTTTTCACTCTTATCCATCTTCTCTTTTCCCCAATACCTTTAGCAAAGCTGCAACAGCCTCCTGGTTGGCATTTCGGACATCTTCTCCATTCACTGTCAATATCTGGTCTCCTTGCATCAATCTCCCATCTGTATCTGCTATTCCTCCTTTGACGATGTCTGACACAAACACACCTGTGTCATTTCTGCAAATACACACATGAATTTTACATTAAAGTATCGTTTGATGGCAATGTTTATGGCTTGCTATTGGGAACACAAATAAACATTGTCTCATTTTTCTGTTGAATAACACTGGCTTAGTTCCTCCAGGGAAGACTCGTTAGCTTAAGCACAAAATAAGATGTATGGCCTTCAAGCCCACAGGATCTGAGCCCCAAACCACAAAGAAACATGATAAGCAAGTTCCAGACACTGAATCTCCAGGTACATTACATACCTTTTCCCAACAATACTCAGCCCAAGGCCTTTACCAGGCTTCTTCTGGAGCTCTATATTCAGCACATCATACATGTCTTCCTCCTTGTACTGGGCTTCATCTCTGTACACAGTCAGGCGAACTTTTTGGGGTGTCTGACGGAGGACATTAATGGCCTCATCGTGTGTGGCATTCCTGAGGTCAATTCCATTCACCTGCAATGGAAGTGTACAATGGCAAATTGTGCAGCATCTTCCAGCAGATACAAATACAAAAGCCTTAGCCAGCAATGAAAACAAAAACAACCAAAGAAATCACCATGCCTCTAGTATCTGATCACCAGCCCACAGTCGTCCATCTTTAGATGCTGCTCCTTCTTCATATACCTCATGGATAATGATTGCTCCCTGAAAACAAAAACAACATCAAAATTTCATGTTGAAAGAACAGCCACCATTTTGAACCAAAAGTAACTGATAATTCATCAGTGAAAAGTCGGAATGAAAGTCAGATGCATGATGAAAAATTACCAAAATATTTACGAAGCTCATTTTTACTTTTACTTTTAGAAAGGGTTTTTTTTTCTTGTTTTTGCTTCTTTTGTGTCTTCCTATAAATACTTTAGAAACAAATGACAAAAAATCTCTTCTATCAGACTTTATTTTCATTACTGTTATTTCACATGAGTGACCCATATTTTTTCAACCAACCAGCAAAGTGTCTGCTCCTCCAACAATGCTCAGACCAAGACCAGTCCTTCCTTTGGAGATATCAATGGTTGTTTCACATCCAGGAATGATGGGACAAGTAGCTGGGTCAGAGGTTAACATGGCTGGAGTTGAAGACCTGCTTGTGTCTAAAACAACAATGAAACAACCTGGTTACAGTAACAGCATTTTTCAGAGTTCACTGACAGCTGTATAGCAGCAACTGAACATTTGATCTACAGAGAATGATGCTCCCAATTCTCCCTCCTCCTCAGAGAAATACTATCCTGTAATTTTATTTGTCATGCCTCCTGTAGCTTTTATATGCCATCAAGTACCTGGATTATAGTCCTGACAGCCAAAGCAGGTATTCTACACAACATACTCTATTTAGGATAGAACTTCATTTAAACACCTATATGATGTGTGCATTACTTGAATTATTATTAACTTTGAAGTGTCTTGCTTAACCAATGACTATCATCCATCAGAAACATCATGACTCTCCACTCTGAAGGAGAAGAGCCAAATGTGGCCAGTCACAAAAGGCAAGACATTCTCAACCATCCTTTTTTTCCACAAAAATTGACATGACTTTTCTCCCTCACCTAAAGGAATGCCTTCCACTTAGTTCTAGACAACCATGGCAGAGCCACCTGCTGCATATCTGAGATGGAGGAGAAAATCCTTTCATCCTCCTGCCTCTACAACAGGAAGCCAAGAGGTAGGTCTTCAGTATGGGGGTACAATATTTTATTTATACATATATGAATATGTAATCTGGAAATGCTAGAAAATGCAGAAGACAACTCAGTGCACACAAAAGGGGAAAACTTACAAGCTGGGTCTTTGATTATATATTACAACCCCAGCTGTAATACAGACACACAAAAGAATACAGACACATAAGGAAAACAATACTTTTGACTGCTTCTGGTTCCGGTGAGCTGGAAGTTGGGACAGCTGCTGGTGGTTGCATATTCCTTTTCTCTGCTGGGACAGTGCTGGGAAGGGCTGGTGCTGTAGTCAGGTTATCTGCCTCTGCTGGGTTGATTGTAAGCCTCACCATAGACTTGGATGTCTTCAGGAGACTAATAAACTGAATGATAAAGAGAAAAGCCTATGAAAATTGTAACTGGATCGTTCAGTTGCAAACCAAAAATAAAGTAGAGTAGCAGTTCTGCAAACTGGAGCTACTTGTCACAATCTTGCAGGTTTTCTCATAAGGAACAAACACAAATATTGATGTTTTTTCTAAGAAAACTTTTTCCATGAAACTTTGCAAAACTATAGTAGATGACAATATGGCAGTCTTTTAATGGTTTCTCTAGACAAAATACTATATTGTACAGCAATTATAGGAGAAACAGAAGTATTGCCTTTTAATGCTGGGTGGAGCCCAATTCTGATCTCACAGAAGTCAATGCCAAAATATCTAGTGAACTAAAGAAATGTGCAACTGTCATTCTGGAAGAAAAACCTGAAAATACTACCTGAACTATGGAAGGAAGAGATAGACACCAAGGTGCAATGCAAAATCTAGTTCAAAGAGATACTGAAGACCCTCCAAAATCAATTGCCATCTCACAGAACAGACACCAAATCCTCTTGAGACTTTACACTTCAGTAGAGATATTTTCAGAAATTGCTTACTCAATCTCTGCTCTTACAAACCTTATATACCCCTACCTCCTTACAGGCAACTTCACTATTTCTTACTTATTTACTGCCTCAGAGATAACAGCACATCAAAGAGTAAGACTGATGCTCTCCTAATTGCCCTTTAACAAACAGAAAGTAATCTACTCATGCCTAAGGAATCACTTTTCTTGGTAGCAAGGTAGGTGCTAGAAAAACAGCCTCCTTGATTTACTACAGAACCCAAATTGAGTTTGCAGAGCTAGAAGCTAGAAATAAATCTTGTTATTTAGGAATGGAGATATTTTCCTCCAAAGGTTTGAAATACTATGCTTGGAATATAATGAGACTGTTACTACAGACAGTTCCCATGGATAAGCACAGTTTATGACTTGATTTACCACTGAAACAACTCACTCATGCAAATTTACACATATTAGTTTTACTGGTTCTAACACCTTTAAAGTGGACTAGCTATGCAGAGTCATTACTGAGGAATAGTTCACGGCTTTTATCACACTACTAAGTCTCTCAGTCATCAAGTCTGAACCACAGGGAAAATAAAATCACATTCGAAGCAGAGATAGGAGGATTCATGTAGTGCATTAATGTAAAATAACAGTTGAGCTATAAATTTATTAGGCTTTAGCTTATTTCGCACTAGTTTTCTTTTCCAGATAGTGCCTGCAGATCTTTGATTTTTTTAGTCAGGTGTGAAAATTAAGTATAGTAATGAGAACCTCACTAGTTTAAGACACAATCACCTCCTACATTAAGCAGTGTGCTTTCTGTAACATTCCTGACACTTCAGAAGCACCTTTTCTACAGGATATCCCACAACAATTTCATCATCCACTGCCAGAATCACATCTCCAACTTTGATACGTCCATCCTGGAAAACATAAAATAAAAAATATGAACTATGGATGCTACTCCAAAAAACATTCTTCATTCCCTTATTAGATTTTAAATGTTCTCACACCTTTGCAGCCGCACCATTATCTGTTAAGCTTTTAATAACTACTCCATTAGTTGTGTCTTCTTCACTAATGGCAATTCCAAAGCCTCCTTGATCCTGGGGCAAACAGGAAATGCAAATAGTTAAATACTGTGAGATCGAAATGTTAGAATACAATCACTAAAGACTAGTGAAGCCTGCTGATATATCAAGTCTGAGGTTTCACAATGCACCAATATTTTTGTTTTCAACTATTTCTGGAAGAGATTCTGCCAAACTAACAGTATATTGACTACCAAGATAAACCTGAAACACTTCTAGATTCAAATCCATTCCTTTGAAATCCACAAGGTAAACTGTTATTCACTTTTTACTTTGAACAATTAGGGCATTGATTTCAGCTGAGGAACCATCAGTAGAGATGGTTATAAGAAGTTGGGCAAATAGAACAAGAGAATACTTCTTCCAGAGACACAAAGCAATTAGCAAATCAAAAACAGTCTTTCTGTGAGGAAAACTTTGAGATCCATTTCCAAACAGGAAGAGCAGTTCTCTAGAAATCTCTTTTCTAACTTCTAGTAACTGAGGGTCTATTTGTTGTAAGAGGAACAGCATTACAAACTTGAATGGCTATTGACTGATGTAAATTCAGTACACACCTTAGGAAGTTCCACATACTGAATGTTTTTACATGAACTTAAGTCAGAAAATGGACTCGCGTTTGCAACACTGATGTCAATCTAAGAGAAAAATAAAATGCAACTGTAAGTGACTATATCCAACATTTTGCACCAAAACAAAGTAGTGCGCAAATATTTAAAGTGAGTCTGCTCATTTTCTAGTTTCACCTAAGCTTCTAAAACTCTCTTGATGGGAATATTAGACTTACTTCATAGAATAGAAGAATATAAAATGAAACGAAATTGATGACAGCTGTACTAAATTTAGCAACTTTACTAAAATCTCACTTGTTTTTCTATGAGTTTCCTTTTCTTTTACTGTACTTACTAAGCAGACAGGATCCTCCTCTATCCAGAACAATGTTAGTATTTTGGTCAAATAAGAAAAACAAATATTTACTTTACCTCTTGATGTTGAAGTGTCCCTGAAGTACACTGTGAAGCCTCTACTGACTTTGCAGGGCAAACAGCCATCTGATTTACTGCATCCTTGTTTCTGCAATATATTCAGTTAAAGGATGTAATAAGAAGGCAATAGTACCGCCCCATATTTCTTAGGACAAGTTTAAGTCTGACTCTTAATTTCTTGCACTCACAATACAAATACCAAAACAGAAAACTACAAGACATATTTAACAAGTAGTAAGATTGTCTTCAAAAGTACATCTATGTTACCAAAATTAAAAATAACAAATGCTATGTGAAACTTGAGCACATCAAAAATTAAACCTTTTCAGCCAAATCTTTAATCAGAACTTACCTGATAAAGATTACTTTAACTTTAGATGGTGCGCATTTGATTATTGAAGAAGCGTTCTGATGAGTCCTTCCATAAAGGATTTGGCCATTTATCTAGATAAGGAAATGCAGCAATTATTTATCAAAATATTTTAATTCCTTACACTTAAACTGATTTTTTAGCTTTAAAAAAATCCATATCACTGACTAAACAGCAACTGTATAAAAGTAAGAGCTATGTTATGTCTTACTTTCACTCCCTTTTTTCAGTAAAAATATTCACCATAGTTTGACTTCAGACTAACACTTTCACAGTGCTAAAAATGTCATTCTCTGAGTTATATTGTGTTGACTTGGCACATAATCTATTTTCACTTGCCATTGATCACTTCATGACTGATGAGGTGATTAAGCAGGGCCATGGGAAATTCTAACCATAACAAATAAATGAATTGCTTACATCCTGCAATGAGATTGCTATTCTTTATTGAATCTCAGGCACTTCAAATTCCTGAGCCAGGCACTTTATACACAGAAGTCTGAACACTGGTACATTTAGCAGAGTTTTAAACTAGATTTGATGAGGAAGAGGAAAGGGAATGTACTAAGGAGACTTCTTCTCAGAAGGTGAAGAGGTTGATAATCCAGCTTAAGTGCCTCTACACCAATATGGGCAGCATGGGTAACAGGCAAGAGGAAATGAAATCAGTTCCTTGATTGCACCAGAATCATGCAATTTTAAGTCTATAATCCAGCTAGACTCATAGAAACCTGGTGGGATGAATCACACAACTGGAACATTTCAATCAAGGGCTACAACCTTCTCAGAAGAAAGAGGCTGTGAAGAAGGGGTAGCTCAGGAGCTTGTGGGTAAAAATTAAGGACAGGATCAGTGAGGGACACCTTGTGGCTGGGGTCTACCACAGCGTGCCTGATATCTGCAAGTCTGTTGACTTCTTGCTTGAGATACAGAAATCATCATGCTTGCATGCTTTCATCCTGATGGAGAATTTCAACCACCTGCATGTCTGCTGGGAAAGTGGTACAGCTGACTGCAAGCAATCCAGAAGACTCCTGGAGCTCACTGAGGACAACTTCCTGGTCCCGGTATTGGACAAACCAACCAGAGAGGCAGTGTTACTGGACCTGGTGCTCACCCGTGCAGACAAGCTTGTTAGAAAGATTGAGATGGAGGCAGCCTTGGCTGTAGTGGCCATACCTTGCTTAAATTACTGACCTCAAGGAACACGGGCTTGGAAAAAAGGCAGAGTCAGAACTGACCCTTATCTTTAGAATAATGGACTTCCATCTGTTAAAATAATTAGTGGATGAGATTCCCTCAGAAACTGTCCTTAGGGACTGAGGACCTCACCAGTGCTAGTAGCTTTTTGAGGATTCTCCATCCCCGTGTGTAAGAAATCAACTTAGGCAAACTGGAAACCAACATGGCTAAACAAGGATCTGCTCCTCAAATTGATGAGTAAGAAAGAAATGCATAGCCAATGGAACTAGGGACAGATGACCTGGGAAGAGTAAATAGATATGGTTTGGATGGGTGTAGAGATGGGTTTATGAATATTAAGGCACAGAAGAAAGAGGTATTGGCAAGGGATGAGAGATCAGAAGGGGTTGTATAAGTAGAAGTCAGAAAAGAAAGACCAAGGAGAGTGTACCTCCCTAACAATTAAGAATGGACAGTTGGTGACAATGGATATGGAGAAGGGTGAGGAACTCCTAAAGTTCTTCACCTCATTCTTCAATGACAGTCTGGCTTCTCACATCTCTCAAGTAACTGAACCTCTAGGTGGAGGCTGGGAGAAGCAAAGTCTCTCCCACTGTAAGCAAAAGGCAAGTTTGAGACCACTTGATGAAACTGAATAGGCACAAGTCAATGGGGTTTGATGATCTGCAATCCAAGTTCCTGAGGGAACTGGCTGATGCAGTTGTCAAGGTACCCTCCATCCTACTAAGAAGTCAGAGAGGTCAGTCCCCAGTGACTAGAAAAAAGAAAATATCACTCATTTTTTGAAAGTGGAGAAAGTAACCTCCAGGAAACCAAAGACCATTGAGCCCCATCTCTATACCTGGAAACATCATGAAGCAGATCCTCATGGAAGTAATGTTAAGGCACATAGAAGACAAGGAGATGATCTCAGCCAGTACAGCCAGTGATGCCTACTTAATACTCTACAAGGCCTTTGACAAAGGTCCACACAATGTCCCTACCTTCAAATTAGATATAGAGATTTGAAGGGTGGACTATCTGGTGGATAATGAACTGGCTGGGTGGAGGCAGCCACCATAGAGTTGTGATCAATGGCAGTGTGTCCAGGTGGAGGCTTGTGACAAGTCACGGCTCTGTCCTGGGACTGGTTCTTTAGTATCTTTTTCAATGAAACAGACGAAGAGATCAAGAATAACCTCATCAGATTTGCAGATGACATGAAGATGAGTGGTGTAGCTGACACAACATAAAGATGGGGTGCCATCTGGAGAGGCCTAGACACACTTGTCAAATGGACCTGTGGGAATCTCACGAGGTGCAACAAGTCCATTTACAAGGTCCTGTACCTGGGTTGGGACAATCCAAGAGTATGCACTGGGAAGGCCAATGTCATCCTGGGCTGCATCCAAAGAGTTGTGACTAGAAGGTCAAGGAAGCTGTACTCTGCCCATGTGAGACCCTACCTCAAGTATTGCATCCGGTTATGGAGTTCTTAGCACAAGAAAGATATGGATCTGTCAGCGCAGCTCCACAGGAGGGCCAGGAATATGATCAGAGGGCTAGAGAACCTGTCCCGTCAAGACAGGCTGAGAGTTGTGGTTGTTTATCCTGGAGAAGAGAAAACTCTGGAGACACATTACTGTAGCCTTTCAGAACTTAAAAGAGGAAGAATAACTTTTTATGCAGGGTGATAGGGCTATGACAAAGGGCAATGGTTTTAAACTGAAAGAAGCAAGTTTTAGATTAGACGTCAGGAAAAAACTCTTTACCCAGACAATAGTGAGGTCCTGGAACAGGTTGCCCAGGGAAGCTGTGGATGCTCCACCCCTGGAAGTGTTCAAGGCCAGACTGAATGGGACCAGAGCAACTTGATCTCATGGTTGGCAACCCAGGCCATTAAGGAAGACTGACAAGTAGACGACCCTTAAGGTCCCTTCCAACACAAGCCATTCTAGACTCCACACTTATTATCTGAAGATGTGACCTGGCAATCTTTTTTCCATTTGGTAGAGCAGACTAGTCACTGTAACACCCTGAAATACATACAATTCAGACAGGAGAGGAGCTATCAGTGTGAATTTGCAGACTAAGGCCATTATTTGTTTGCATTTTATTAGTTGCATTTTTTCTTGAAAAAATGAAAAAAAACTTTTCAGTACTGAAGCTAACTGAAGAAAAGAAAAATGATTGAAAAAGGACAGTCTGGACCTACACAAAGGGAAAGCAATAAAATGCACATAGGTGGCACTAACAGAAGCAAAGACACAGCAAAGCAACAGATGCAAGACACTGTACTGAGGAATGAGCATAACACCAATCACCTCCTATGCAGGGTGTGTGCATCAGGCATGGTTACAGGGATTCCAAGCCCTGTCCTTTACACCGGAGTTCACAATCCAAATGCAGCACTCCCTCCAGTGTTTGCCACAACCTTATGAAAAATACATGGTCAGGCAGCCAAGTGGGGGGGATGGGACATGGCCCTCAGTGTTGGCCTTATATTCCCAAGTAGATGATGGACAGCTACTTGGGAATATAGGGAGCAAGCTCAGACATCTCCTCTCAGAAGAGGATGAGGCAATTTCTTAGCAGCAGTCTGCAAGTTTATAGTGTGGACAGTAACCAAGAAATCACAAGTCGATAGCGTCAGACAGACATGTATCAACATGTTTTCAGAATATTCCACCTCTTCCACTTTGGGATTTTAAAAACAGATGCTTCAAGTGAACTGTCTCACAATATTGGAATCTGCAACAAAGTTCCCTCCATTAGACTTGGTCCACAGTGCCAAAAATCCCTTGATTTTTTTCCTAGTCTGCAAATTCCAGCCAATGTAATTTACTTTCTCAATGTCTCCCTCAAGCTTTATATCATTCCACTCTGTACCACTTTGCCAGTACATCCCCAGATACTTCCACACAGAACTTTGAAGTTACACAAATCAATTCTGTGGGGGTAATGTTACCTACTGCTATCAGAAAAAATGGGAAAAGCTATAGTAGAGAATACATCTCCAAATACCATCAACTGGGCTATGAGAAAATAGAAACATAAATTATGCTCACACATGTACTTGAAATGTTAGTTGCATGTTTACTGGCTCAGTCACTCCACTCCACTAGAAAACAGCACCCAAACATATCATGAGTTACAAGTCTATAATAAAAATAGATCTATTCCTGTTTCCCCAATTTAATTTCCACATTCTGTGTTACACAATATAAAAATATTCTGCTATTATCACACTTCTAGTAAACAGGGAAGTAATTAGAAAGTCTAGAATGCTGCACAGATGGATGGATTGGAGGACTTCAATATTTTTCATGGCCTGCAATTCACTGCCATTCCATACAACTCAGTAACTCAGAAACAGCTGTCATTCCACATTTCTATTCAACACACCTTCATTCATAATTGCAGAATCTTCTGAGTTGGAAGGGACCCACAAGGATCATTGAGTCCAACTCTTAAGTGAATGGTGTATACAGGGATCTAACCCATAACTTGGTGTAACTATAACCAGGAAAAAATCCACTACACCTATTTGTCATAGATCAAAAGGAAAATCTTAGAGCATATGATATGAACTTGAATAAACTTGGGTCTTCAAAGTCTACTGAAAAACATGCGCATTTCAGCAAGAATCTGGTATTTGAAGTCAGTACATTTGGGCTTCAGTATAAATTGCAAAAACTCACCTCTAGCAACTCATCTGCAATCTGCAACCTGCCATCTTTTCCAGCAGCTCCGTTTGGATCAATTCCCACTATGAAGACACTCATCCTGGATCGGTCTTTATTACCAGCAAGACTAAGTCCCAGACCTGTCTTTCCTTTTTCCAGCTCAATCATGTGTAGCTCCCCTGGTAGATTTCCATAGCGCTGCACGATCTTTTCTAAATGTAGAAGTGTAGGTAGCAGAGGTTGGATTTATATTAGAAAGTTTCACAAGTCACTTAGAGTCAAGATCAGTGCTCAGTGTGCAGTATCTGACAGAAGAAGCCCAAAATGGATGATTAAATTTTCAGTGTAAACCACACCCCCTTTTAAACTAAGCCTTAGGTGATTTATAATAATATTTCTAGCTTATTGTTTTCCTTATACCTTCAGAAAATATTATAAATTTTCTTTAAAAAAACAGCATACACAACTCCAGTAACACTTTCAGGTAATAGATACTATCATATTGATCACTGCCAACAGTTACCCTGGAGTACACTGAAATTCTTCAAGTTGTCCTACATTGAACTGGAACCACGGACAAAATCTTTTTTTTTTTACCAAGTGCATCTGACCAAGCACAACTAAAATAACAACCTTAGCACCCAAACCATGATGCACATGAGAAAGAAGCAGTTCAAACTGGATGCCTCCACACCTGTGTCTTTTACAGTGCAATTTTAATACTAAGCATTTCAAATATTATCACAGAAAAAACTTACTCCAGCTGTAACCGTACTCATCCTCCTTCTCCACATCTTCTGGGACTCTGATAGAAGATGACTGCGCAACATCAGAGCTCATTCCTGAAAATGCTGAAGGAGGGGGCAGAGGCAAGTTACAAAGCGAAGTCCTTTCTGGCTCCATATCAGACTGCCCAAATGCCTGTGGAGAATAAAAAAATGAAGGGGCTAAGAAGATGCAGGCTCTCTGTAGGGCAAACTAGTACACAAAAATGTCAAAATGGCAATGACTATAGCTTCAAAGTTTCAATACCAAGCAGCTGAAACTCTAAATTAATAACAGCGCATAGAAAGGCAGAGAGATCAAAGACAGAAACAAACACCAGGTAAGGTAAGAAAAAAACATCACTCCAAAATGTATCTGGAAGCAAACAACTCACAGTAAAAGCCCAATTCAGTAAAGTTTTATGTGCCACTTTATGTTTCAGAAAAAGCCTCTAACAAAGACTCAAGTGCTTTTGTTTTAATGCCAGATTTGTAAAAGATTTATAACCAATTTTAAGAGTCATCACATATAATTTCCTCCCATCATATGCTTAGGAAGCCAAATATGTGGAAAGAGAAAGCAAAAAAAACAAACTGGGAACTTTCAAAAATACCGTCAGGAAAAAAAAAAAAACAATTGGCATATTAACTGAAAGGAGTGTTAAAAACCAAAATAAACAGGAAATCCATAGTGACTGGATCTTTTCAGTCTCATTTACTAGTTTCTTATAAGCTGCACAGATAAGATCAAACACATAAGGATACAGGTTAAATCACAAGAGACAGATACTTGATGTGTTCTATTCATATTAACACAAAGTTAA
This sequence comes from Setophaga petechia, assembly GCA_024362935.1. Lineage (NCBI taxonomy): Eukaryota > Metazoa > Chordata > Aves > Passeriformes > Parulidae > Setophaga > Setophaga petechia. The sequence goes on from JANCRA010000004.1 coordinate 18,166,102, forward strand.
GAGGTATAAACGCACTACTACTGCAATATAATGGTTAAATGCCCAAATCCACAGCCTTGAAAGCTTCCATTCAAGACAGTTTCCTTGAGGAATATGGAGTCTGATTAGGAATTTCGCTACGTGAAATTTGTATAATTTTTCCTTGCTTAAAATAAACACGCAAGCAAGAAACCTCTCTCTGAATATCATCATTCTTTACTTATGTACACCCAAGAGACTTTGACACTTGGCAGATCAGCTACTGAAGTAAACAAGAATTTTAAATAAAAACCAAGTTTTTACACACCTAAGTTTTCAGGTGTGTTGCCCTCACTTCATAATCCTATTCTCATAATTTCAGTTCTCACTACTTTCATCATAAATTTGAGCACAGTACCTCCGATTGATTGTGCCTTTTGGTGCCAAAATCACTTAGGTAATAATCTCTTCATCAGAGGCAACAGTGAAATGAATAACAACATACACCTTGGAAAACTTCATCAGTTTTCAAATTCAAGGTGTTGAGAAACCTGGGAAGTAACCAGCTTAGTTCATTTTGAAATTTTAGAAAGGTCCCACGTCTAAACAAAAATTACTTATTTTCACTCTTAACTCCAAAGATTAAGATAGTGAAAATGCCCTATTTCAGTTCTCTCATTCTGCTTCTGCTTGAGGAAGAGGAAAGAAGTTCCTTTCATGTAGGAACTTCTTAGAGGAACTTAACTAAGAAGTCACTAAATCTCAGAAGTGTGGGAAGTGACACCAAAGCAAATAATTTATCTAAGACAATGTCATCCTCCTAAGATGATACCTAACATTCCTAAGCTGAAGCAACAAAATTCTAGCACAGATATTGCCACCTACCAGAATCAGAGAACAGTAGAAACACTGCCTAGTAAAATTAAACATTATTTTTCACAATGAAAAATTCATGTGTGCACAAAAAGAAAAGTTGGTAATACCTCCACATCGAGAAGGGGCAAAAGGGAGAGAAGTTCTAGAAAAACTCTTTTTTCAGAGGTCTTCCTAGAGTTTTACTAAAGCTAAATAGTATCCTGGAAAAATGAGGAAATATGGTGTCATGGCGGGTTGATCATGTCTGAAGGCTAGGTGCCCACCAAAGCTGCTCTATCACTTCCCTCTTCAGCTGAACAAAGGAGAAAAAATATGACAAAAGTCACCCCCCCACAGCCTCCCCAACTACCACTATCTTGCAACACAAATCCAGTACAAGTGTGAGATCAAACCAGATCACCAAACTTTAGTGTTTATATTTTAAAACCAAAATTAATATATTACTTTAGAGGTACTGTTTGTAAATGACAGTGTCCAAGAACAGCAAAACTTAATGAAACCAAAAAAAGGAGCAATATATTGGTGTAAAGCATCTCCGGAAGATTTGCAAGGTGTGGATGTAGGGCTACATCCTGACAGATTAGCACTTATTAACTGCTGCCACCATAATATGACTGACAAAAAAAAGCATCTTTTTGTATCATTGTGAATGTATAACAACATAACATAATGTGAACATTTTTGAGGTTTAAGGAAATGCTGAAATGAAAGTAAAAGCAAGGGTCCTTTGTAGGAGGGTAAAATCTGTGCTGCAATGCCATTTGGGGGGAGTGGAACATGTCCTGCCTGCAGAACTCAGCCTGACACATTTGCACAGCCAGAAGCAGAAGCCAGTCCCCACAGTTTACACACACATAAGACTTTTGCTCCCTGAATCGGGCAACACACAGCAACCTAAAAGGCTTTAACTCATGAAATACTTTCAGTGTGCCACACCACAGTATTTCATTTAAAATGCAAAGCATCCAACAGCTGCTGAACTCATTTAGCTACCAGGGTCACTCTGATCACAGCCAAGCAAATACTGAAAATTGCAGCAAGTCTGGAACTTGAAAAGATGAAGGCACAGGCAGAAAAAAGAAGCAGTACTCCAGAAGTTATCACAGTCCATGTACAAACGTACAGCACACATACAGTAGGACCAACTGACGGGAATTAAGACAAACCTTGAACGGTGTGGGAGCAAAAGGGTTAGTTGGGGAACAACGGAAGGTAACCCTAATTGGATTCGATACCTCCTACAGTAACAGAAAACAGCAATCCACATGTTATAGCATCTTTGGCAATACACAGTAATATTAACCAGTATCTCATTTTCAATTACAGATTAATTTTGCTAACTGCAACAACTTTATTAACTTGATTTATAAATGGACAAAAGTATTTGAGGGGTTACTAAGGACCCTGATTCATCAAAGTTTCTCACTACACATGAACCTGACTTCAGAAAAGGGGAGATGACAAAAGGCCATTCTTACATCAACGCTAAGAAAGGAATTATGCATAAACTACAGGATCATCAGGTTTTCTCTTAAAATGCATGCAATGTTTTTTCAGAAATACTTTAAAAAATATAAAAAACATAAGTCATCATTTATGTTACATGTCTACTCCCTTTCCTCAGAACTGTAACAAACACAAAAAGATATTTCAAAATACACATGCAATTACACACCACATATCATAAGTGTTTGTTGCACATTCAATATTTTCAACAACATGGGAAAATAGACAAAGGGCACAATCACTTGCAAGATGTAAAACCAGCTATAAATAATTTTATTAAATCAAAAATGCATGCATATTAGGATAAAGTATTTTTATTAGAGATTAACGTTGTTCCTATTATGAATAACATGCAGTAAGTATGCACTAGCCACAAAAAAAAGGGTCTAACTTTTTTTTTATTTCCAAAGACTTCAGCAGCCTAATTATGGTGCATGAAAAGAATTTTCAGGAAGCAGAGGGAAAATATTTTCATGAAGTATCATAAAAAAAAAGCTGCAAGTTTGAGGTTTTTTTAATGCAAAAATAAAAGAGAAGTATCAAAGCTGGAATGTCATAACCACAAAAAACCCAAAAGAAGTACATAGCAGCAAAAGACCTTACACTGATTAGAGAGTTACACTTAGGTATTTTAAAATATACATCAGGGACTGATCTTATAATTGAAAACCTATTCCTTTGGTAGCTCTGAATAGATCAGCTTTAGTGGTTATGATTAATGGAGCTGGATTTTTAACTTCTCCATAACTTTTCTACGTATATGCATGTCTGTGTCTTTAAATTCACTACATAGAGTTCTCAAGCTCATCAGCACTGCACATAACTCAAACTACTATAAAAGAATTTAAATGCAGAGAGACACCAATGGGAAAAAAGCACACATAGGATGTTTGGTGAGTGAAAATATAGTGTGTCATCATCCAACCTTAGCAGTGTTGAACTGAGAAGAATCAGCAAATGGGTTAGTGCTGCTGAAGACAGTTGGCCTACTGAAAACACTGTTCTGCAGAAAAGGCAGGGAAGGGTTCTAAAAGGAAAGCATAATAGAAACTAAGCAAAAAAAAGTTTTAAACGAACCCTTTTTAATCATGAACCAAAACATATTCATTTTGTTGTCTGGGCTAACTGAACAAGGTCCAAGTTCTGCATTTGCCACAGATATGTGAAATTGGGCCAAAGTGTATCTGCCCTGTGTTTCTGATGCTCTGTCAGCAGAGAGGAAAAGCACCAATCCTCACACCTGTTCTAGACCACGAAGTACATCAAGTGCAGAATTATGCTGCATTTATGTGCTGCTGCTGTGATATTTGAAAATTTTTTTCCAAACATATGGGACACTCTTACACATTAATTAATTGTGGATTTTCTGGGTTAGGATGAACACGAATATCTGTAATAATGTAATAGCTTTAGTCTTATTTTGAAAATCGCAGATTCTCATAATTTGATTTAACTTCTGTGGTAATACATTCACTGTTTATTTTGTAAAAGTGAGGGCTTAGTAATATTAGGCATCACTAAACAGATTTCATATCTAATAATAAATTTCACAGAACACTTCATATATGCACATATCCATGTGTAACCGCCTGAATTTACAGTTACTTGAAACAAAATACTCCGGTCTTCCCCGGAAGCAAGGTACTGTCTCATTACCATTTACCAGAAAGAGTTTACACATTTAGACCTGATAAAAGGATATAATTTGACTATTTACATTCCTTATGCAGTTTTTGTAGTATATTCTATTCTGAGATCAGAATCTGCTTAATAAGGAGGAAACAGCTTTGATTTCAAATAGTATGTTGGAAATATACTGTGTATACTTAGAAATAATTTCTACACTGGTTGTATCCATCTGGCAATTACCTGTAAGTCTAAGGGCTGTAAATTTAACACTGCTGGAAAATAGTATGGACAGGAATGTGAAAACCTTCCAGGATCATTCGTACCAAGAGCAATTTAATCAAAAGTTACAGTGCTATTTAAAAAATTTCTTAAAGCATTTGTTTTTTTTTTTTTAATGCTCCTGAAAATAGTAAACACATCCCTAAACACTTATTTTCAAATACCAAGGTGCAAAAAAGTAATTCCATTTGGTAAGACAGCAAATGTCTTGGCTCTACTGTATCTTCAGCAGTGACAAAGTAATGCCATGAATGACAAAGGTGTCTTCACTGTCAAGTCATTCAAAGTCAACAGGCTGTTTCCCTAGGGTACAATATTTTCTGTATATGTGATTCCCATTTGATTTTTAATATTATAAAGAAAGGTTTGTGAAAAGTAAATTGTTACTGTGATCACCTATTACACTTTAAAAATTACATGTTCTCTGCATAGAAATTTAAAATATATCTTGTTGAAATTTTAGGCAATAAAAATAAGTATCACTAACACTTCATATATCAACAGTACAATCCTAGTAAAACAACAAAAGTTCAGCTACAGTCATTCAACATCTTGCCTTTTTCATTTCGTCATGACGTCCTAAAATACTAGCCCTAATACTAATCCATGCAACAGCATTGTATTAATATGAACTGACTACTATGATAAAATATGGGGCATTTGAATTTGCCTGAACAGTTCAGTTTAGCATACTTTTTTGTGCAGTCTAGGACAAGAGGAGCAAACACTAAATAAAGGGAGTTCTCTCTTTAACTATTTTTTAAAATTCAAAACACAACCTAAAGTAACAGGATTTTTTCTTTCTGTTATTTCCTTTTTTCAACTAAATTCCATTCGAATTTTATCCATGTGTCCAAGATGCTGTTATCAGAAACTAGCTAGCATTTCATACAGCATAATGCTGTAACAGTACTATGAGACCACAATCACAGTGATATATTGTTTCTTACTCAGAAATACACAGAGGGGTATAGGTATGAAACACAGATTGATGGGTAACTCCTCATTAACAAAACTATCACTATCTTTTCACAGGCCACTTGCATTATTCAGGCTGTTCTGGAGTACACACAGGCTCTCTCTTAACTACTAAACCTTGCATGAAACAAAACAGAAGAAATGGACTCATTAGCTACGTGCCACTTAAAACTGACTGCCTGGTTAAATACATAGTGGTACCATAATAATTATAGCTCATGTGTGCAGGTAGCTAGCTATGTGGGTGACTGAACACAAATGAAAGCAGAAAATTCTTATTATGTAGTAGGATCTTATTAAGTACAAATGCAAGCTTCAAAAGATGAAAATAATAAACATAATGCCATTTATGACGATCACAACATAATATATGAGTACAGGAAGAGCATTTGCAATGTTTCTGCTTACAGAGAAACCAGAGTTTGTTAGTACAATCAAGAAATAACCAACAAGCTTAATTTGAAAATAGAGAATAAAGAACTACAATCAAAAATAGCAAAGGAGCATTCTCTAAATAAAAGTAGTGATATAGTGATGGCATCATTTCCATCCCAAATCGGTCTAAACATTCAGTAGCAGCAATTCTGTTCACATCACAGCAAATACAAAAGCATTACTTTAGTAGTTTGAGTGTCAATAATCAACATTCAACATAGCTTTTTCATGCAACTTTACCTTAGATGACTGACGATAAAATGGGTTAGTAGTTTTCTGCCCACAGGGAGCAGAAGCTGAAGAAGGGCTATAAAGAGACTCTGGCTGGGGAACAAGAGTTATGAGACAACTAGTAAATAAACACACAGCTTACACAGACTCTACAAAAAGGAAGTTTAGTTTCTAGTGATGCAAGCAATTTATATTAAAGCACTGTAGCTTTTGTCTGCAACGTCCATGCAGCTTAGTGACGGAAAACTTCCGTGTACTTCTAGGTCCTTTCATTAATGTCCACAGAATTTTTTAACAGGTGCTGTATTTCTGCATGCGCTCCTCAGACATGCTGTCAATCTCTAACAGATGGTTTTAGTTAGACTCCTACTCTGCCCCCCAATAAATTATCTTTCTTGAGGCTTTTCAAAATAGTTTGAGGACGGCGTGCTGGAGGGTATTTCCAAATCCAAATCGATTTCATTCTAAATGGAAATAATACTTAAATCAAATCTTTGCTCCTAAAATAGTTGAGATGGCACTTTCAGGATTAAATATCCCATTCCCAAATACCACCATCTTGGACATTTGCTTCATCTATTACTATGTATTACATCTCTTTTCACATTCTTTATGCTTACCCTTGGTCTGCTTATAATGCTCTGTACCATAAAGACTACAGGATTGCCTGCCTTCCGTATGGCTTCCACAGCTTGTTCATGGCTGGCATCTCTGAGGTCAATTCCATCCACCTGTAATTGGAAGGCCTCATCTTAACATTGCAAGAAGCTACAAGAGTCATGAGTCAGTTCTGAGTTTTGGCTAGGAAACTTTGATTAAAACCTAAGCCCAACCCTCTGATTTTAGTGGACCTTTCTACAGACTTGGCCTGAGGTCCTTCAAACACAGGTTTGGGATTTCCAAGAGCACTAATAGAACATCAAATAAATATTTTCTTATTCCTCTGTTTTAAAAATGTTTTCCAACATTTTTAGTTCAGACTCCATAAATTTTCCCACAAGCAATGTAACAGGAGAGGGATGATAATCTGAAAAGAGTAGGAGTGTTTACCAAATACTGCTTCCTGCAAATCCCACTTAAGAAAAAACTATTATCCAGGACTTTATGAGACTTTAAACCTGAAATTTGTTAGGTGCTGGAAAGTCGTTCATGATGGGGTATTAAGCAGGTACAGTGTACTTTTTTCTTTTATCTTCTCTTTTTTTTTTCCTGAAGCAAGATAAGATTAATTTTAGCTACTAGACACTTTCTTCAGAAGTTGAATTTTTAGAGCTGAAAAGCTTTCTATCTTCTGGAAGAATGCATGTACACAGGATGGCTAAGGACAAATTTGCACCTGGTTGGTTTTTTTTCTTCCATGTCTGTATATGTATGGGTGTGTAAAATATTTTGTCCTGTTATCCAGGTAAGAAAAATGTTAAGGTGAAGTTAGCATCAGTAAAGTATTGTCACAATGACCACAATAAAAGCTAGAAGCTAACACAAAAAGGTTATTTGTTAGTGGCAATTCTAAGCACACAAACTTATATGATGAGGATTACCCCCACAACTTTTTAATAGTCTAACTCTACCTTAAACTTTATCATCCAATGCAAATAAGAGAGCACAAAAATAAACTGAGAGAAATTCTAAACCTATGAGCAACTGAACAAGAAAAATAATACTCTCCAACTTCCCATGTCTGAAAAACTGTATGCACTGCAGAGATGGAAGTTTACATATGCCACAACTTGAGAAACTGAAGCCGATCATTCAGAAACAGTCACATTAACATAACATTTTGTTTTCACTCACCCATTCCAGTTTCTGCAAGCATCACTGTCAGAGACAATTGCACTCATAAAAATCCAGTTATTTAGGTGAAATTAATGTTTTTAACTTTGTGGCCTTCAAGCAAAATTCTACCTCCCAACTTCTTATACACTGCAAAGTGTTCCATCCTGTTATAGAAAGTGCCACCCATACCAAGGTATTATTTCAAGATCCTCAATATCGGTATTGTAGCAAACAGCAAACTGCAGTTTTAGTACCACCATGTAAGTGAAACCCAGTGTGAGCCAGAATTACCAACTCCATCACTCTGCTTGTTGGGCTTCTTACTGATGGACAGTCAGCTAAGGATATCCTATGGAGGCAGTTTCTATTAGCCTGACACTGGAGATAGGGCAATGTCTGACAGGAAAGATCTATTCCCTTCAGTATGTTCATTCTGCAATATCTTTAAGTGACAAAAGCAGAAGTGGCTGCATGAGCACTGGACTAGCTAAGTAGAAGAGAAATCAAGATAAATCCTACCCTGCAATATCACTGGCTACATTATACTGAGGAATGAGCAAAATTTCTTCATGTCTCAGGTATCAAACACAGATTTCTTCATGTAAGGAGAAAAAACAATGTGCCTCCCTTTATTCCTGCACAAGATGCATAAGAACTATTTGAATCAGTTAAGATTCCTGATGGAAACAATCTTGGCATTCATTTCACATGGTTTGTACTGGCTGTTTCTATTGCTACCCAGTGAAAAGGTGCAAAAGGTGAAAAATCTTTTCATTTCACCAAACTTAAGCTTTTTCATATACCTTCTGGTTTTCAAACAGGCAAGTCAAACTGCTGGCTTTGTAGACCCCTGCTCACACAGTCAGTCATACGTTTCACGTTGAATATTCAACTTAACAGGCAGCTGTCTGCACACAAACATCAGCAGATGGTACCACAGTCTGTGTGGTTCAAGTGGTATCAGCTGTGGCAATTGCACAGCTGTCAGCCCACCATACATTCATGTCAGTGATTCCTGAGATGCCGGGGGAATTGCAGCAAAAGGCATTCAGATGGTACCTCTACAATCCGATCTCCAGTTTTCAGTGTTCCATTTTTGCCAGCTGGGCTGTCTTCCAGGATGTGTTTGATAAAAATCCCTCTCATCACTTCTCCATTGCTCAGGCGGCTTCCCATCCCTCGTCCTCCAACAATGCTGATGCCCAATGACTTGCTAGGCTCTCTCCAGAGTTCAACCCTTTCGTGAGAAAAAAACGACCAAACTAAATTAAAATCTGTTGTGATTATGACAAAGACACACACTGAAGACAACAGGATTTGCACAATTATTTTGAAAAATTCTTTTGAAAAATTGTTTGAAAATAACTCCTCCTTGCAAAGTTTTATCTTTCAGTGGAAGTCATCTACTGGATTGATCAGAAATTCTGTAACTGAGTCTAGTATTGGTCAGCTTGTTTTGAGTTCTACTACAAACTTTGAATCTTTCTCTTCTTCTTTTTTGACTTGATCCCTGCAAGTCAGCTTGGAATAAGTAGAGATAAATTACTGTAACAATCAAGACACTTCTAGACTGCAGGGATTTAGCCCAATGGCAGTAAAAGTCAATCATTAATTACTCTAGCAATTCACAACATACATAAGTGCAGAGATTCTGTTGTTTTTTACTCTTCCCAAAATATGTTTGGGAATTTTTGAATTTCAGATGACATTTTATAATGTGCAAGATTTGCACTTACTTTCTGGGCTGATTCCAGTTACTGAAAGCTGCATTTTGAAGTTCACTTTCTTCTCCCTCCCCCTCTTCACGTTCTGGAAGCTCTGGAAGTTCCCTGATGATAAACACGAGCATGCAATTAATTTCTAAAGAATCCACATAATCACTAGATTTTTCTGAAAAATTTAATATATTGAGTAACCCTGACAGTTTCAGAATTTGTACATCAGATTCAGGTAAGGCACTTCTTTTTTTGATGTCTTTTAGAATACATAGGGTGTTCAGGGATTCCCTATCCACTTCTCTGCAATGAAGTTTCTATCCACAACACAGAACAACAAAGTGCAATTTGGAACTAAAACCAAATCAAAGCTAAAGGTAATTTACTGTTTTCAAAATGGAAGAAATTACAAGAGCAGCACTCAATTACATTTACTGCTTTTGGAGATAAATTGCAAAAATCCAATTATTAATCCCTTTGAAATTTTGGACAGTAACTGCAATGAATTTTTGAAACTGAAGGAAGAGAATGACACAATTTATTCTTTCCAGTTATGTTCTGGAATAACCATCGATATCAAAGCCTTATGTTGGAAGCACTTCAGTATTTGTGGCAATCCATAAATCCAATTGCATAGTATTTTAGAGAAATTTAGGATAAGAAAGAATTCAATCTCCTTTTGATTTTGACAATTTGCTAGTCAAATCAAAAACTCCATTTTTACCAGCTTTTTACTGTTTTTGCTGCCAGTCTGAAGAAAATCATCTATCCTTCACCTCCTTAAAAATAAATTTTTTATTTCCAAAATGTGCAATGTGTGTGGAAAGCGAGCTATTTGGGAGAAAGCTATATGCCTTTCGACTCACCTGACAATATGTGAAGGAAAAAGTTCAAGTGGCACTGTTCCCTCTGTCTGTTGACCCAGACTGGCCCTGTACTCGTCTAAATTTTCTGCTGGCACATATGTAATACTGCAATAAAATGGGACATGATTAAACTAGCATAGGGAACGTCAGTCCTCCCTTTAGTGGGTGTGAGTTATGGATATGAGGAAGCCACTCAAGACTACTTTGTTTGACTTCAAAGCAACAGCGCTGGTATGCTGGGAATAAGCACTCACACAAATCCTGTGCGACTTTGGAACAAGTATACATCTATAGTCAAATTAGATAGCTGAACAGCACATAATTTTTTGTAATTAAAGTAAATGGTACTTGAACAGTGACAGTAACAAGAGATAATCCAGCTTCATTCAAAACATAGATTCCTCATGCAAAGAGAAACATAGAAGGATCTGTGAGGTTAGAGGCACCATTACCACCCTTAATGACTGCTGAAAATGTTTCTGAAAGTTGGCCTGCAGGAGGTTTTGTGCTTTTATGGGTGGTTTTGTATTTATTTTAGATTTCTATGCTTTTAGTGAAGAATACTTCATAGGTTTGGACATAAAAATGTGTTACAGCACACGACCTATGCCAAAGGGACCAATCCCCTGCCCAACTCCTTCCCCCAGATCTTCATACACTTCTAACCAGTTTAGAACAGTCAGCAAGTCGTGTTTCATCAGAAAAATGATGTACAGACTCCACTTAATGTTTGAATGCCAGAAACTGTCCAATAGACTGGGGAGAGTGAAACAAAGAGGAGAAAAAAGATTAAGACATGGAGAATATTCTTGAAAAGCTTCCATCTGGGAGGCAAAAGGATACCACAGTATCTTCCATGATATAAGCAGGGCTACTTAGGAAGCCCTCCTTTAACGATGCTTTGAGTTCTAAAAAACTACAGCTTAGCTATCCTACTAAAGTATATCAAGAAGTAAGGCTGATGGAATAATGGCAGGAAAAAGGTCTGTTTTGCCATACATCACATTGTTTAAAGAAAAAATTAACATATTTGTCGCAGACATCTTTTATGAAAAATCCTTTTCTTAGGATTTTTCCTCCTGAGAAGCTGAGAGGCCTCAGGAACAAAATATAAACAATGGTTATCTGCTGCTGTGGAATGCAACAGGTGGATCTTTGATTGGCTCATGTTAAATGTTTGTAATTAATGGCCAATCACAGCCCAGCTGGCTTGGACAGAGAGCCGAGCCACAAACTTTTATCATTCCTTCCTATTCTATTCTTAGCTAGCCTTCTGATGAAATCCTTTCTTCTATTCTTTTAGTATAGTTCTAATGTAATATAGATGATAAAATAATAAATCAAGCCTTCTGAAACATGAAGTCAGATCCTCGTCTCTTCCCTCATCCAAGAACCGCTGTGAACACTGTCACATATTTCCCCATAGAAGAGACAGGGTTAAATCAAAAATAAAAGGCCTTGGCCACTTCACAAGGATATGTAAGCTGCTGGGAAGAGACCCTTTCAAGTATGAGGCTTTCACATGGAGCTGTCTCCTGTCCATCCCTCCTGACTGATGACATCCTTGTCACACCCTGATTACCACTGAATCCCCCATCTCAGTAGTTTTCTGCTGAATACATCAAGCATCAGAACAAAGGCAAATACAATTTTATATGACTAATGCTATCAGTCTAAAACACTACCAAAAACTATTATAAGGGTCACCTTAATTTGTCCATTTGTGTATGTGTCCAAGCATGTTCCCTACCTTCTCTCACACCTACCATATCTAGAAAAGTGAAAAGAAATGTCTAGGGTCCCGAACAGAAGGAACTTACTAGTTTTTTTAATGGAAATTTCTAAAACCATATAATCCATATTAATCTCCCTGTTCTGCGCTGGCCTTTTTTCAAACATATAAGTCTTACTCCACTTGACACAACATATTTTCATTTTGGAATGCTGAGAAGTTAACATACACTTGGAAACAAACTCTCAGCACTATCTGCCTTTCCTGAGGGCATTCTAGCACTGCGAAATGCTGAAGACATGCAGCATCTATTCTGTGAAGACCCAACAGTAAAACAGGAAGAAGAGAGAAAAGAATTTTGGAGAGTAATGACTAATATTTCTCAGCCATCTCCAACTCCATGTGCACTGAGCTACAGCGAAGTACTAGTATTATGCTCACAAACTCTGATGGGTCAAATGCTGATGCAGCAGCTTCACCCAACAGGTCCACAAGAATACCTTGCCTCTACAAAAACTGTAAGACCTGTAAGTTACAGTTCAATGTAAAAAAATGTTATATTCATCACTTATAAAAATAAATAGGAAATAATGTAGTTTTCCCTTGACAGAAAGATACAGTAAAGAAACCAGAACTTCTGGCTAGAAGGCCTGGACAATCTCCTTTATGCTAAACTGAAGCTGGAAGCTATTAAGTATGAAAAGGAGAATGGGACAGTCCTACCAAGGAAATAGGTTATCCCAGATTCAGCCTGAATATATATAGTAGAGTGTGACCACTGATAGAACAGTGGCCATTATATATCAACTCTTGTCTAGTCCTTTTCTGCAAGGAGCACAAGGCAAGCAATTATGCAGAGTGCCAAGGTCCAATGACAGCAGTAGTCCTTACACCCTATGCATAAGCACTTGAGATCAGCTGATCTCAAGGGGGAGGCAAACCATATGCACTCCAACTTCTGGGATACCCTACTGTGTTTTGTTATACAATTAAATAACTGACATTGTGCTGAATCATTAAAAAGGTATGACTCAAAGGATGCTCTCCAACAGTTTTAAATGTTACTTAGAAATGTCTCTGAAAAAGTGCCTTAGCTCACTTTTCTATGTACAGCACTGGAATTACAAAGAAAATAGGTTTGTTTTACCATTTTTAAAAAATGGATCTAAAACTGAACATGAGAATTATCCAAATTGATTTCCACAGATGGAATTATATTTAGATAATCTCACTGGCACCTATTACATTTTAGTTCTTTGGAAAAAACACATTAATTGTATTCTGGAGCTTAACTACAGTTCTAATAGCCTAGTATAAAGTACTCAAATGAACATTCAGTATGCTCATTCTTATCTACATGTTCATTCTTACCTAGGTCTCTGTAACACTTCAGTTGTTTTACAAACATAAACCAGAACACTTGCATTTTGTAAAAAAATAACATACAAAAGAAAAACAAATTACATGGATCAAATACATGAAAAGTTATATTCTGTGCGGAGTTCATCTTTGTATCTCGCTCATGATTTCTAAAGTCCAGTTAACAGCAAAGGTTTCCCTAACTGCTCTTATTACCTGTATTACTGACGTGACTGTCCTCCTACTCTCTCTGTTCTGCATGTTATTACTGAAATGAAAGAGTATTGCCCTGCTTAGTGCTCATGGGCAGACACCTCACAGTTATCAAATCCATCACTTGCTGGATTGCTGCTGGAGCTCACTTGGAGGTCAAACTGAGGTCTGAAGACATTCAGCATCATCCTGAACAGCTCAGCCAGTGGCTGGGATGATGAGGGGCACAGAACCAGACGTGTTTATGGCTCCTCTGGCCAACTCTGTTGAACTTTGTGCTGTAAAGCAGAAATAAAACCCCACCAAGGCACCAGTTCATCTACAAAACAGACTGGTAATTGTCTTAATACAGTAACAGGGAAGAACGTAAGAGAAACAAGGGCCAGAAAACAGATATTAAGGCAGAGAAAACAAAATAAATAAATGTATGCTCCACTTCTGTGTCATATTTCTTTGCTGCAAGAGAAATTAAAGTTCAACAATTTCAAAGGAAAGTATATGCATGGTTTAACCACCTTCTTCTCTTTTGTAGCTGTACAGCTTGAAAGAAAAGTGTTCTGGTTTTCTTTCTTAAGAGCTATCACCACTTCTCCTACCCCCAAAAATATGCACTAGCAACTAAAGTAGTGACAATGGAAACATCAACGGTTTTACTTATGAAAATATCTTGTGAACACAACACTGCATGCAGTACAGAGGAACATTTATCACATGCTTGACTGAACAGCCACACAAAACCTTGAAACACCAACAAATAAATTACAAAGTATGGAAAATGCTTAGGACAAATTACTGTAATTAACAATTAAGGTTCAATTTGAACCTTTGCATATATGAAAGAAGTAAAATGTAAGTGCCACAGAAAATATGACACTGAGATTAATCCAGATATCAGTACATTGTACTCATGCCAATTCTAGAAGTGAATCATGTACACATACACACAATATGCACATATGCTCTGAGCACATCTTGGGAGGCTGTTGTAGATGAAATTTAAATATATTAGCAATATTTTCTTTTAGAATACAGGTATTTTCATTCCAGACTTAGAAAGCATGCTCCAATCTCCAAGTTTAAAGCCACATATAAATATATAATACAATTATACACACACAGTTGTATCTTAATTAAAATATATATATACACATCCACATGTGCAGTCACATGTGCAGGCACACATAAATATACATGAGAAGAAAGAGAATATGTACCTATATCTGGATATATCCCTGACATTACTATTGATGTCATAAAAGCATGGAATGATTTTACAGACAAGTTGCAACACAGAGGCATAATGAGTTTCTGAATTGCCAATACTCACACATAACACAGGGCCTGATCATCAGCAGGTGCTGGAGAAGATCTAGAACGTGAAGCATACGATGCAGCATCTTTTTACAATGGTGTTAATTAATATCAATGTGTAATGCTGAATGTGAGAGGCATACTTAAGTACATAGAAGTGTGAGCTGTTGGTTTTTTTTCCTTCCTTTCCCTTTTTTTGTCCTGTTCCACCTCCACTTCATCTACATCTAACCCAGAAAACATCTGCTCTTTATTATGGTCTATAGCACTGATTATTAAGAGGCATGGAAAATGGAATTGCAATCTCTCGCATTTCTTGATCAGGAATTCATCCCCCCCATTCAGTCAGGTGAATTCTAATTCAGCTTTATAATTATCTGACAGATGTTACAAGCCTCTGCTGCTGAGCACAAAACACTGGCTTTATTACAGAAGTACAAGAGCTTCTGGCAAGGTAGAGTGAGAAGTGAAACAGAATGCATTCAGTAAGGCATTTTTCTACACACAGAGGGGAAAAAAACAAAATACACAACTCTGAAACTCGGGCTGCTTGTTCTTGAACTAGTCAAAATCAAATATCCTTTAACAGAATTAAAGAATGCCTTTACATGGCCAGTAAGAACAGCTTTGTGTTTTATCTGCAAATATTATTTGCTACTATTTAAAATACAGTTTTGGAAGCAAAATACTTCTGCTTAATCACTTTTTTGGGCCACCCAGCTACCCAATAAATGCTCAATCTACATGGGGCAAATTCTGAAGCAAGGAGTAAGAGGAATGATATCTAGATGGTCACATTTTAGTGCTAGCATACCCTTATTTTCCAAGGAAGACACCAAAGAGATTCAACTTAAATCTTTGAAATGATGACCCTCAAATCAAAAATGCTGCAAGGTGATGCACCACATCAGCTCTGAATTGCCAAATACAGGAGGGGAACCGGGGAGGGCTGTGTATCTTTCTCAGCAAACAGAAAGAACTATCTTAACATGAAACTCCTCATCTCCAAATTTCTGATTTGGGATGTTAGCCTCATGTTTGTATCATAATATTTTTCTGGGATCCTGTACTGCTCCTTTAAGTTGAAAATTAAACAAAAGTTTGATTATGCTGAATAGTGCTAGAGCAAAACGATGTAGTCACAAAAATACTGTCATTTTCCTTGCAAGACTCCTTTAGAAGCTACCAATGGATTTAGTCTTTCTGTTTCTAAAGTGGAGAAAAAATACTTTCTAAAGTGGAAGGAAAAAACTCGTAAAACTTGTCACAGGAATGCAAAAAAGAACATAAATACAAAACAAAAGACAAAAATCTTGAGTAAGAATATGAATATCAATTGCTCCTTTTCTGTAACATCTTTCTGAAATAGGATGCATTTTTCTCTGGAAAATATGAATATCCACCCCTAAGGCAAGATTTTAGTATTTCCAACATAACTGCAAAGGAATAAGACTAAAAAGCAAAATTCGTAGTCACACAGCATAAAGTAGAGCAGCTATAAAAGCATAAGCACAAACAGTGAACATACTATGTAGTACTTATGATTATGAACTATAGCATGAAAAAAGACTCCTCATAGAAGAATAGTGCTGCAGCATTTGTGTCTCTAAGCAGATACACACACACATGCATCTGCACATACAATTGACTTCAGTCATGACACCAGGGAGTCTTAGTTTGGAACCCTACAGTAATAATCAACATCAGACTTTATCAACACTGAGTTGCTTATATTCTTGAGAGCATTAACAATAATGTAATTCATTTTATGAGCATATCCCTTTATTTAAACAGGCCTACATTAAATCATAATCTTAAATGCATGACAGCTATGGGGCAGGCAAGTAACCCCAGTAGCCATTGTGAAGGTACTTTGCCCACCTGTTCCCAAAACACTAGATCTCTTCCAAGCTAGAATACCTCTGGGCAAGTATGGACTGCCCTGCTGTCCATTCTGAACCAGTTCTAACCTCAGTTACACCCATAACCACACTGGGACTGGACTGATTCTTTCAAGGACACCCTCACCAATATGTAGAGGCTTCTATTACCAACAACTCCATTAATCCCTTTCCATATCTGATCCAATAAATGTTACCACAGGCTAAACAGAGAAAACAGTCACTAGGTTTTGAAGCTGTAAACTCAGCATTGGTGTGCCTACAGTTCCACCCGCATCTTCAGGAACAGCCTCATTTCCAGACACTTCTTGTAGGCAAAGTTAATTCCACAACCACAGCAACTAGAAAGAATTGTACTTTAAGGCAGTTAAAATTTTGTAATTTTGTGAACCTGAGGAAAAGAAACTTTCTCCTCAAAAGGGGTTCTCAAAACTTGTATTAACTATTGGAAATTTGAAACTACTACTATCAAGAGCAGACAGTTATGCACAAGAGCAACAGCTCATTCATATGTACTAATAAAAAAATTGGAAGTGCCTACAGAAAACAGTGTTTCTAATGCTTGTTACAGACAGACTGAAATGTTTTAAGCATTAATTTTCTGCACTGACATCATATTTCACACTTTCTGTATGGCACGCAAAACCAAAAGCCATGAAAAAAACTAGATGAAATTACGTGCACAATGGTTGGGAGAGTTTACCTTCAAGAACCACAAACATCTTGAGAAAATTGTAACTTTCCTCAGAAGAGTCATACTATTAATGCAAAATTCTCTCTAATCCTATGCTTTCCATACAACTAGGCAGGACCGTAATAATGATGATACTCATGACAGTGATTTCTAAGAATATCTGAAGCCTCTCACTTAAGTGATCTCATCTTTGAAATCCATGGAAATGTAATCTGAAGGTGAATTATCCATCTGATGCTGCAACTTAAAGACAAATTGATGTGTAATAACAAAATTTTCATTTAAAATACTTGCATAAATTAAACAAAAAACTTGATTATCAGCTTTTTCCTATCATAACTCATCATCTAGTTTTACCTACTTTATGTCTGGTCCAATCAGTGAATGTCGTCTCAGCATAGCCCGGGCTTGTGCATTGGTTAAGTTAGTGGTTGACTCTTCATTAATGGACAGGATGCAGTCCCCCACACCAATCCGTCCATCGCGACTTATTGAGCCTCCATGGATGACACTGCGAACTATCATTCCCAAACCATCTTTATTGGAACTTACTGTCATCCCTATAGTAAAAACACATGAAACAGTTAATGTCTTCGAGCCACAGCTCTGGATGCCAAGATAAAGAAATGGGGCACAGGGAAAGGAAAAGTCAGCCAGCCAATCTGCCAATATCACCAAGCCTATAAACATTGCTCTTACTCTCCTCCTTTGAGACATCAACTACAAATCGCCGCCACAGTAAGTTTACCTTGTTATCAGTTCAATACGAGAAAAATTAAGACAGTGGAATATTTAAGCAAAAAATAAGAAAGATAATGAAGTTGCTTAAAAACCATTTAAAATCGCTACTCTTCTAATAGTTCACTGAGTTTATACACATTTACTTTTGTTTATGACAACTCTATTTGGAAAGGTGGAATGATTAAACAGGTAATTAATAGGCGAAAACAAATACACACTTATTTTCAACAGAAAGCATGAATCAGATCCCACTGAGATGCTGGTTGTCTTCCCGCTCTCTTAGGTGGGCCATAGCTTAGACCCAGAAGAGCATTCCCCTTTCCCTTTTTTTATGCTGACACCGTCACTACAGATCTGAAAGCCT
The DNA here is from genome assembly GCA_024362935.1 of Setophaga petechia. NCBI lineage: Eukaryota > Metazoa > Chordata > Aves > Passeriformes > Parulidae > Setophaga > Setophaga petechia. Next base: position 18,184,666 of record JANCRA010000004.1, read on the forward strand.
GATGCCACACTTTGGAAACCTACAGTTTCAGATTAAAAATGCAAATTCCACTGTAAAGTTGCCAAACTTTTTGCAGGACAATGGCATTTCAGCCCTTCTGCATTTGGGTGCTTTTCATCTTTTAAAAAGTCACAGTCAAAATGTTAGAGCTCCAGCAGTGGCTGGCATTAAAGAGCTGCTGCAAAATATGGGTGACACCATTTGAAAGGAAAAAAGAAGTGTCAGTTCCTAACCCTCAATTATTTAATCAATGCAGCTGCAGCTTGCAACATCATTCATAGCTCTTGACTTAGCTACTTTTTTAAAAATGAAGGGTAAAAGCGGTGCAGCCATGTGGATAAACTGGTCATTGTGCTGAAGCTGCTTCCCAGGCCAGAGCACACTCAGACTTGAAGAAAAACGCTTCAGTCAAAAGCCAGAAGAAAGCAATATTCACATTCATATTTTGTACATATCAAGATCAGTCTTATTTTTTATGCATAAAATGTCTGCCAATATGGACCCTGATGAAGTTTGTATTTTCACGCTGTATCAAGCTTGAGATGAAATTTGTTTTGATATTCACTGCATTTAAAATATTCATCCATAAATGAAAACCTACTCCACTGAAGGAAGAGTTTATTGCAAAGAAAACGTTTTTTCACAAAATCCAGATGCTCTGAAATGCATTGTGACCTACACTTCATACAGCCTGGCAATGAGGCCAGTAAAGGTAGTAGTTAACCAAGCCTCTCACACCAATGAAAGATAAACCTTATACCCATATCAGCCTTTCCTACATCTTTTTTTCTTTTAGATCCTGATTTTAAACAAGATCCATTTTGAAGGATGGCTGTTTCATGAAGGTGGTATGTGGCAGACTGAGCATCCAGCCATGAGAAAGCAGTTTATTCCAGGTCAAGATGCCCACTGAAATACAGCATCACAGCTGTAAAAAACTGACATCCACCTCTGCACAGCAGGGAAGTCCTGATTTGGACTATTTATAAACATACAATTATGTGGACAGCCCAATTTAAAGCGCTTGCAGAGTTATTAGCCAGCACAGTCTTCAAGTTTATGCAGTTGGCTGGAAGAACCAGTACTAGGAACCTAAATGAAACCAAATAAACAAACAAGCCACAAACAGGAGGCATACATCACTGCCTTTCAACACAAAGCATGGGCTCTCAGAGGGTTCTCAGATTCCTGTTCTCCTCCTCACACTGCCCAGGGCCACACCTGAGAGTAGGATAGGACAATGAAAAACATTATCATCTGTGTGTGTGCGTTCACTCCAAAATAAGTTTCTAGTCAGTATGCTCAGGAAGTTGCAGATTGCAGATATTGAAAAACTTAGAACTTCACTACAAAACGATAATATTAAGCCATTGCCTATTAAATTTATCAATGACATGATTTTTAGAAACATTGAGGCACTTTGGATTCAAACTTGAGGCAAGGAAGCAAGCAGCTTGTTTAGTCCCATCTGAACATCCTCAGGAAGCAAGATCATTTCATATTTACATAAAAAGTCTCATCTTCAGCTCTTTGACCACAGTGTTCCTCTACAGCATTCCTTGGCTATACCTTGGTTTTCCACTACATTAGTACACTGAAAAACGATGCATTAAAATTGTTCTGTAAACACTTGGGAAACACTAAACTCCTTTATGGGAGAACAGATTGTCAGTTAGACTACACATTTCACTTTTGTGTTCACAATGGCAGCAAATGGATCCCATGCCATCACTGTCAAACAGGGAAAGAACAGCAAAGAATGAATGTCCTGTTCCCACTAAATGGAAAATACTTATTTTATACTAATTAAACAGGGAACATATAAGAAAAACCAATAGCCATATTCCTGAAGAGTTTACAAAAAAAGTTCACTAACTTACCCAGGCTTGAATTGCCTTTTGCAATAGTGATAGTCTTCTCATACATGTTTTTGACTGAATTTTGGGGTGTGGAACTTCCCTCCAAAGATACTGGGCATCTCTTTTCCATTAAAAGCAATTGATCCTAACATAAGGGGAAATAACACCAGCTCAGTTTACCAAGATAAAAATGATTGGTCATACTGATCTCAACTACTTTTGCCTTACACAAAACCCACGCACATAAATAAGTCAAGATTCCTTATACAGACAGAAAAGTCAGTTCACCAAAGATCAATATTTTAATCAAATATCATAAATTCTTTTTTCATTCAGGCAGTGTACCACATCTATCACAAAGCACACTTTTAATTTAGAGATATCAAAATTAGTATAATGAATTCAAGGGCTTCACATTCATTCACCACAGATGTCTAACAATTTGCCAGTACATAGTAACAAATACTGTAAGAAATTGCAACTCTTTTAAGCATTTCTTAATAAATCACTGAATGGAATAAATAAGAAACACATGTCACAGTGACTGTCATATAAAGGAAAATTATGTTTGCACACTGCACTATCAAAGATCAGCTGGTGAGCTGAACTGCACAGGCTTACAAGAACAGCATGATGCAAGACATTCACACCACCCCCCCTCAGCTTCCTAGGCCCAATTCCAGCTGTGCACCTGCTACGTGCACTCATGTCCCTGTGAAGGTTAACAGGGCTAAGAAAACTGCCATCCTACCCAGGAGGTGCCCAGCAGTGTCAATGATGCAAGGTCTCAGAAGACTTGTATATACCCCTGTACTGCCAGCCTCTGAGAAAATACTGTCTTGATGGCAGTAAAATTAATTCTGTCTTGTTTTGGAAAGGTCTACGTCCCAAAGTTTTGATATTCAAAGGAAATTAATAATCAAAGAAATATACATGGCTATTGGCTTGTGACAAATCCTGCAGGAAATTCTTTGGTCTAATTACAGCCTTTTTGTATGTTTTTTAAATGATTGTAAAAAAAAGCGGCAAACAAATTTACTTTTTCATTGGGATCAAGCTGTGTGGTAGTAGCAAGGCTTGTGTTTAGTACAACTTCGGATGCTGTCTGAGATGCTGCCCATCTTGCTGTATTTTCACTTTCATTCTGGTTGATATCTGAAACCTCCAGAGTCAGAAGATCTATTTTAGTAAAATCACTTGCAGTTTCCAGGCTACTGTCCACTACAGATTTTTCATCTCTCAGTCTCTGATTCAGATTCATGTTGTACAGATTCTTCTCATTTACATGGAAATCACCTGCAGCATTTGGCCATTCCTCTCCAACAGACTGTTCAACACAGGAGACAATGAACAATCACCATTCATTTGTAATATAATTCAAAACCACATTTTATGCTAAAACCTTCAACAAAAACTATTCTCATAGAATTTAAACATATTGCTGTGAGATCAGAGACCAACCTCATCTGCAGTTCCCTACAGGCATTCATTCTACTATAAAGTGAACTTGATTTCTTAGACCATTTCTTCTGCTTTACAACACAAGAAATCAGTACAAGTTACTAACTCTAACTTGAACTATACTAACTATAGTAACTCCATTAAGTTTTACAATTCAAGAATACAATTGTTTTTCTCAGGTGAAAGAATTCTGCAAAATTTTCAGCACAGTTAGCAAGCAAAGAGGAATTTCAAGCAGCTCAGACAATAAGAATGTAATGATATCTTCCATTTAACTGAGCAGAAACTTTCAGACTTCTCTTCCTCAGAGAGTGACAAGTAAAAACTGGGTCAAACCTCAGCAAAAGGTGAATATGGGGGATTTGAAATGTGACAACAATGAAATACAATAATGCAATTGCAGAAGCTTACTAGTTAGTAATTATTGCAAATCTACCAATTATGGCTGCAGTACTAGGACTAAGTTCCCTAGACATTTGTTTAGACTTCCAAAATTCTGAGCCCATGACTTTGAAACGTTTCAAGGGATTCCAACAATCACAACATTCTGGGAAAAAAAAAAACCTTCAAATATTCTCTAGCTGACCTTTTAAAGTAAGTTATTTTAAAAACAGGCCATTACATTTTAAAAAGAGATATCAAGGACTCAGAAGCTAGACTTAGAGGCTCTGTATCAATATTTGAGATTTTTTTCTGAAATGCAATAAGAGAGCTCAAAATCAACTACCTCTATCTGTCTTGTTATCCACCGGTCCTATTAATTCTTCTATTGCTTCTCCAAAAAGCTGTGGAGACATGCTTCCCAAGATTTGGGGATATTTTGGAACATTTTGTCTCAAGAGCCCTAGAATTCATTTTTGTCAATTTTCATGAAATACATACAGGCTTGTTCTGTCCCCAGACAAGAATCAAAAAAGGCTTACCAGTAAATAAGTGGTTTAAATAATAGCTGAGAAGATAATTGAGTAGACCCTAAATACAACTAATCTGCATGATACAACCAATGACATAATTTCCTACCTTTTTGAGAACAGAACACAATACTACAATCTATTTAAATTATTTTACAAGGTTTCAAATGCAGCTGGGACATCTACTCTTAAGCTTGTTTCATATTCATTTCCAAATCAGTGAAAACAAGCACAAAATCATACTCAACATTTATTTTGTATGCCATATATTAAGAGTTGCATCATATGTTCATTTTTATTTTTGTTTCACTTAAAGAAAAGCCATGATGCAATTTTTTAGGACAAACACAATTCCAGAAATTCGTAACTATAGTAACATGTGGCCTCACTAGAGCATCTGCATTATTTAAAATAGGTTTTTCAACACCTATTTCAAACGCAACACCAAAGTGACATGGCAGAATCTGCCAACTGCCCTGTAGCCAGAAATAACTGAAATATCTTTGCATTCCTCACAGCATCAAACAGTGCTGTTTTAATTTTTACTGCATTTTCCTTGCTTCAAAAGTCTTCACCAGACGGATCTTCCCACTATGTTTGTTTTTTGAATCATGAATAGGCTGCTTGATGAGAACTTAGTACTCGCTTCATGCTAGTGTACAGAGATGGACACTGAAAAGTCAGGACCATGGTATTTTAATAGAATGTAAACCAAAGCTATCTTTAAGTCAATGGTGAAAATAACTAAAGACTTTCTACAGCCTCAATGTGATATATAATGTAAATCCAGTCTCTATCTCACAAAATGCTCCTAAGCATGTAAAATGCATAATCCATTTAAGTAACAATTATGGAGTTAAACAATGCAAGCTGTCCCACTGGCACAGCAATGTGCTCTTCTGTGGATTAGGAGAAACCATTAGAAGATTAATCTTGCTTTCTAACCAGCACCTCATAAGAGCTAAACATATTCCAGAAAGGTTAATGGGAGTTACTGCAGCTCAGGTGTGGCAGAAAAAGCAGCAGCTACTCTATTCAAGACCACAGACTGCAAACCCAGTGGTTTTCAATGAAGACTGTTAGGAGAATGGAATTGGAAAGCTCTAGATTAGTGATATTAAAATCAAAAGATTAAAAAAAACACGAAAAACCATGGAAAGAAAGATAACGCAATCAGGTCATTACGGGTATGTGGCTAACAACCAAAAAAGCTATTATCTTCTTAGTACTCTGAAATAAATCTTCATTTATTGCTTTACATAAAAACTATTAGCAGAGTTTTGACATACACAGATTTGCTTTTCGTGACAGCATCCTTATGAAAATTTCATTCAAAACCACAGAAACAAACAAATTATGAAGCATAAAAGTAAAAATACGGATGAAAATTTCCTCTTGCTTTTCATACTAAAATATAGAGCCACAGAGTAATTTTGTGTTACCATTCTTTACTATACTTTGAATGACAATTATATTTTTCTAGCAGACTGCTCACCACACCTTTACTACTACAAACAGTTCACCATACTCTGGCTAAATCACGTTGTATCTAGCAAAAATCCAAGCTTTGTGCCTTCTATGCACAACAAAGACATCTGCAAGATATCAGCACTACTCTAAACAAAATTTTACCCTGCTTGCAAATAGAACATTTTGAACCAAGGATGACACAAAACATTTCTATCTGATAATACAGCCTCCTCACATTTAAAACCAAAGTTTCCCATCAATAAAACCATCCTCAATTTTACCTTGGGAGTTGGTAATGGAAGAGAGAAGCTGTCGTTCACCTCACCGCTACAGGCAGTGTCATGCAGAGCTGTCACTGAGTCCTGGTAGACGTCTCTCTCCAGAGAATACTGTGATTCTAAGGTGGACTCATCCGCTAGATCTGCCTCACCAGAGTCCACCTAACAACAAAAGCAATTCAATCAGCCAGGCTGTTGCCATCACACCACATAAGCCTCAAACACATGCACACCAGCCACTACATACTGATACTTTTCTTCTTTTTCATTCCATGTTTTAGATTGACATTACATTTGCACAGTGCAGTAGAAAAATTTTCTGCTTCCAGTAAATCTGTGTTACTACTTCTTCAAAGGTTGCAAAAATATCTGAAGTAATGCAAGAGTCTGAACCAGAGTAAGTTGTGGGGCTGAGGCACGCTCATGCCTATTAATAGAAGTACGAAGTGTTGGGAGAATTCCACTGTACTTTTTGGTGTCTATATTTTGATTTCTTTAGAGCTTTTTTTCTCTTGGTGCCACATGTCAGGAATGTTCTCTTCATTTAACTTCTTAGGATCAGTTATTTTTAAACTCTCTTAAAAACAATTTCGAAAACTACAGAGCTTTAAAGTGCATTTATATGAAAAAATCTTTATGTGATTTTTTTAACAGATTTTAAATTATTTTGCTTTTGACAACAAAATTACAATAAGGATTCATATATTTCTATTATGCCTATGTGAGAACTAAAATTTTTAAAAGTTTCAGATATTGACATGAGTAGTATTTTTGCCTATTTTTAAAAATAAAACATATTTTTTTCAAAGACTCATATTCTTTTAAATATGAGAATAAAATTAAGCCCTAAAACCCCTAATTTATGGTGCTTCGTACACTACACTTTGATTATTATTTCATGTCCCTGGCAGAGCTCAAGAACATATTGCAGGCCAACAAAATGATCACTGGATTAAAACCCATGCCCGTATGATAAACTTCTATGAAGCAGATGAGTGCACTCATCTACTGAGATGGGATCTAACTTGTTTTTCAGCCCCTGTGGTTAATCATATTATGAATCCATTATAGCAGTAGCAACAATCTGCAGTAATTCAACACATTGATTCCTTTTTAGGGTAAAAAGGATTATATTTTTATTACTTCAATCCTACAGACTTAACCGCTAATACAAACTGTTTCTTTGTTGTAACTTACTCTCAGCTCATCTTCTTGAAAATGCATATTCATTTTACCAAGCTATGCCCTAAAAAATTGTGAAAATTCAGAACATAACTGTAAAATCTGAGTACTGATTTGTCTATGAAAAACAGTATCTCATCTGTGCACTCTCAAAACATATCTTCAGCTGCGTGACTGCACATTTAGTTTCCCATTTTGTACATTTAATTAAGACAACTGAAAAGCTTGACTGACAATTTTATTAAGTCATGTATTTTCATTGCTTTTTTCATAAGTTCTTTTTGATTGGAAGCACAGATGGAAGTCAAATTTTTTAGACAGTTTTAATTTGATCATTTCAACACATCTTCAATTAAAGGTTATTTAGAATACAAAATTCATGCTTCTTCCAAATGAATGGAGCAAGAAAAATACTGTTACCTAACTGCTAAAGGTAACAAATTGAAGAATTAAAAACAGGCAGTCTTGTTTAAAAGCAAGCTATTAATCAGCTTGTCATATACAAATGTGAAAAAACAGCAAACCTGCCGGAAGCAGTAATGCAGACATTTTCTCCTTGACAGGATGCATTTCAGGTTTTTGTTCAATTTTGGCTTTCCCTCTAATAACCTGATTTCTCATGTTTAGAAACTGCTTCCCTGCTCAGGTCCCCGGAAAATGAGGGTCTAGTAATTTCAACATCAGACCCAAAACAGAACAAAGAACCATGAGAATACACACTTAGAATACATACATATAATACATGTGCATTCTGGGTTGTTGCTTCATTGTTTTTTTTTAATTTTATTTTGTGGGAGGAGAGGTTCGGGGATTTTTTGCTGTGCCCTAGGTCCTGTGTCTTTTTAATCTGAGTTCTGATTGGCAGCTTCTGGGCTATGTAAGGCACTGAATGCTCAGGTAAGCCGCATTGTTCGTACAAGTGAAGACCTTTTGACCTTGTAAATCTCATAATCACTGATTGATGTTGAAGGCCGAAGAATATTATTAGGAGGAAGCATTTGCAGCTTTTGAAGACAGAGTATTTCTTGTAAGGCTGGATTGCATGCAAAAAGGGAATACCAAAAACCTTCCACAGTAGAAAAGTGATGTATTACGTTACATGGAAAAATAAGCACATGAAAAAGGTGCACATCTGAAAAGGTGAGATTTCCAAAGGGCTGCTCAGTGCATGCAAGGACAAGTGGATAGCCATGCACTTTTGAAAACATCAGCAAAATACTTTTTTTTCCCCAGCAGTGAACATATCAGAGGCCAGATTCATAGCTCATGCAAAAAGATGAAGTCTCTAGACACCAGTTTCTACAAAGTCAGAATCCATCCCACCTATGGTGGATGAGTAATGTGGAGACAGTGAACACTAAAAAATAAGCAGGGACAGTGACAAGGCAACTCCTTTCACCATAAAATGCAAAGACTGAAGAAATCTGTGGTAAGTTGGGCCACTAACCAGAGCCAGCTCAGCATGGAAGAGGGCTGCATCAGCTGGCCCCTCTTCCTCAAGTGACTGGGCAGTGTAGAAAAAGTAATCTTCCTTAGCAGAGACATAGCCCTCCTCAGGTGAAAGCTGCAGAAAGAACGAAGCTCTGAGTCGGATGAGTGGCCTGGACACAGCAGGTGCAGTGTGCATTCTGCGAGAGGGGCAGGGGGCTGTTTAGAAAGGCAAATGGATTCCAAATGCAGCAAAGAGATCATTTTAATCACAGTCACAGTATTCAGTGGGTAAAGAGACTTTTTTTTTTTTTTTAATTTACCTGAATTGATTCAGCTTCACACCTCATTCTAAAACCCCAAATAACAAAAAAGGTCCATCCAGGTATACCACAGAGCCCACAGCTTAAGTCTAGGCTCATTTTCAGTTTCTGGTCTTAATAAAGATATACTAAAACTGCCATCACAGCTGCCAACAGAGAAAGAGCCTCACAGCAGAGGTCTTTATAATCTTGCTAGCCCCAGAGCAATCTTGCTTGCAGGCAGGAAGACTTCATCTACTCTCTGTGTTTCACAATTGTATCTGTCAGCCTCTAGAGGACAAAATGTAATTCTGACTATAAACCAAGACCTTTTTCCAACATAATTTGATAGTAGGTGCAGTTGTCCAGTACTGCAAAAGAAGCAGGGATTATTTGCAACATGTAATTACTTGGCAAACTTAATACATGAAATATTGAAGTGCAAATGCCGTATGTTTACAACTTTAGGGAAACAAAACCCCCATGCACTTTCTCTTTTAGAGTGGCATCTTCCAGAGTATGAAATTTCAATTGCAATTAATATGGAGTCTCCAATTAAAAAAAATTAATTTAGCAGAGCAAGTTAAAATGTACTCTCTTACTATGAAAAGCAAGGTGTCTGGGAACTCAAACAACAGACATTCCCTCCCACTCTCTCCACAAAGATCTACTAAGAATGAAAATATGGTATCTACATCCATAAGGGTTACAAGATTATAAATTTATGAAAAGCAAAAATGAACCTCTTAAACTGTACTTGCACTTACTAATACAGAGAAAGGCATCTTCCTTGTATGTATGAACTAATGCCATTCTCCTGATTTCTTTCCTGAACTTAACCCACCAGGGATGCTCGTTCTCTAGCATTCTTACAGCTATACTATCTCAGTGATCATAGGTAACCTTTAACCTCCTTTTTCAAATTTTTCCAGACTACCTTATAAAACCAAACCTGAAATAACCAGTTAGATGTATGCAAACTAAAGACTACACAATATAGCATAAACAAAGTGTGCTGTTTAAATACAAAGATTGCATAGATACTTGTGAGGGGCTGGAATGTTAATGGTCAATGCATCAAACATTTGCCGAAGCAGCAGGCACTTTGCTGACCAAGCGCAAAGTAACCCCCCAGCTACAGAGGGGGCGTCCACCCACCACCCAAGGCCACAAGCTGGGTTTTGAGCCAGATAAGGGAAGGGGCTGGTAAAAAGCAAATCCTGAAAGGTGCCATAGTGCTTTTTATCATGTCCATGTCCTTATGCAAGTGGCTCAGGTGTGAAAGCTCCCCTCTAGAGACCTACCAGGACACTCACATGAAGCCTGAAGGTATTCACGCCTTCTCATGGGCTATAATTGGCTCCATTATGCTAACCTGAGAGGAAGCTGTAGCATCTTAGGTGTCACAAACCATCAAAGACAGAAATGCCCCGTGATCTATGGTGTTACATGAGACAGTGTAAAACTCTCCACCTCACAGGAGACTGGGCATTCTCACCTAGCCAGAGCGTGTATTAACTCATTGAACTTTGTGTTTCATGGGTTTCCCCCATCCCCAGTGGATAAAGACTGTGACCAGCACTTTGAAGGGGCACTGAAATTGCAACAATCAAGTTTTGTCACTGGATCCATGGGTGGTGACTACATATCTTTCTACCCTTATCCCTTCTTTTTCTCTCTTTTCCAATATACATTTTCTGAAGTGTAATTTTTTTTGCTTTTATATGGTTGCATTTCTAACTAAAATACCTACATTTTAAAATTTGCCAAGTATTATTCTACCTTAATGTTCTTAAGCTTGCAAGTAGAAATTTGTTATTGAACCTCTTGAATGTTTTCTTGTTTCTACCACACAACACCCAGAATAAATAAAACAACCTCCCCAAGCAGAACAGCAGTCGTAACAATACTACACCTTGAAAAGCAAAGGAATCGGTAAATTTCACACAAGTCAAAACCATCTCACTCATTCAGAGTACCATGTAAACTGTACAGTGTACAATATTACGGCAACTTTCAGCCCTGAAAGACTCCGCTGTTTGTGCAAGGTGCTCTGCTGTTTTTTCATTTGCAAGACAGGTGTGCTAGGTCCTGCAATCACTACACCAGCAATATACTATCCAGGCCCCTCCTACATGTGAGGTAATAGTTGGGCCACCCAACTGTACCTCAAAACACACAAAATGTATGGAGAGGTCAGGATCAGCATGTACCAGCTTCAATTATATGAAACATGCACACTGAATTCCCAAATTCTTACAGGCAATGGTTTGGCAACTCCTATTTTAACTGTTCCTGTTGGGGCTCCTTTCAGTGCTTGCACTGCTTCCTCCAGGCTGCCATTTTCCAAGTTGATATCGTTGACAAACATAAGCCGATCTCCAGGAAGAAGTCTGCCATCTTGCTCAGCCACACCCCCAGGAACTAATGAGCGAATTACAATTACAGTGTTTGCTGGATCAACAGGATCCTAATTAAATAAAAGGGAAGAAAAATATTTAATTTTTTTTACTCTTTTATATCTTGAGAGGAGAATTTTTATTCATGACCTTTTATTGACTAGAGTTGTGTTATTAAGAAGTGTTGCTCTCCTCATGAACCTTCAGTAGGACCAAACCATCCTGTCTGTACTGTCCATACATTTAGACCTCCATTAATTTCAATTCTTAAATGTAAAAATTATTACTCCTGTCTAGATGATGTTCCATCATGTATCTCCAATTTAAGATACGACTACATGCGCACAGTGTCATCCATGCACATCAGAAATTCATAGACTTCCTACTGTAACAACAGTGTTGCAAACTCCATCCTCCCTTGCACTCAGAGGACACAGGTGAGGAATGTGGTGGGGGGGGCAGGGGGGCAAATGTAACACATGCCCTCTAGTGGAATGAATTACTTATTTTCAATAACTGACTTATACTTCATGATATTCCTTAAATGAGAAAGCAGTTTTCAAGAGGCAAGGTCTTGTGCATGCCTAATTAAATACTTACATGAGAGAAGAACATGCCACTATACGACTAATCAACAAGACAAAACAAAGTAATGTTTGCTTTTAAGAAAGAAAACTGCTTTTAATTGACCATACTCCAATATACTGATTTTTATTTTAAAAAAATCGCATCAAATACTATTAACAGGAATACATAATTCTTCTATAACAATTATCACACATGTAAAAAATTTCTGCAATTCTTACAGAACTACATTCACAAGGAACATCATGCTAGTACTTCCAACATGCAGTTCACTTGAGCGTATGAACAGAAAAATCCCCAAAAAATGTAACCCTGTACAGTTTTACTGAAAGCAAAAGTAGAGAAAAGCAAACATCTACAAACCAGCATGCAGCTGTAACAAGTTTTCATGTCAAGATGTACATCTGAAAGGACAGACACCATCAAAGCAACATGAAAATGCCACAGGAATACATAGACCACTGAAAGCTGGTGTGAGAGAGAAGTGTTGATGGAGGGAGGGAGGGAGAGAGGGATGGAGAAAGTGAAGGAAAGAAGGAAGGACATCAAGAAGACCCTTAGCATTTGATGACAGTAAAAAAAAATGCCATGGAGCAATAAAGCCCTTCCCAAGTCAAAATATAACTAGCAGTGCTGCTGAGCATTGACATCTTCCTTACTATTTTAACAGTAAATACTTACACTGTCACTTTAGATGGCAGTGCATGACACATTTTTTGGGAAAAAAAAAAAAAGAAATAAGCCTCTCTGCTCTATGTGACAGTCCTCCTTAGGGTTAGAAATTATGCAGACCTTTCAACAGGCCTGCCATTGTATAAAACATAAGGAATGCATTAGTACAAGCATAATTCTCCTTAAGTTTAGTTCACCCTTCACTGAAAATGAATTGAGAATTTGATGGAAACAGAAAAAATAGAAATGTAAATCTCCCTGTAAATATACTGTTCACAGTCTTATAAGAAAGCAAAACTTCGGTGACAAAGTGGAATTTTTTTACTGCACATCAAAGGAGAGAACATATGACAGTACCCAAATATTACAACATCAAAAAAAAGCTAAGTGTCAGAAAGCTGAGTAAAGCGGGAAGACTAATTTCTATTTGAAAAATATAAGTTATACTACCTTATATTTGAAAAATACATTAACCAACTCAAGGCACTTTCCACAAGCCTTTAGTACTATTATCCATTATCCATAAACAAAATTCAGTCACTAACCACATACACACCCATCACTTGTGTTAATGCTCAGAAGAGGGTGAAGTGAAAATATCTTCTACTGAGTGCTGACATGGACTTAAAACACTCAGGCTCATATGTGATGTCTTACTGCAGAGCATCATGAGCAACACCTTAAAGAGTAGTCAGTGCTCAGCATTCAGAAAAGACACTTTACTATGCCTTTATCCTTCACATTATTACACTACACTGTTCTTCACTTTATCAGTGCGCAAATGCAAATTCTAAGCCATAGCTTAATTGTACGGAGTGCCATGGGGCCATAATTTCCCCCTGGATGTTATCTCCAGATGTAAATGCATTTGTATGGACAAGATCAAGCAGAAACCTGGAAAGAGATGTGACCCCCACAGCACCACAGAACAGCTCAGCAAAAGCCTACATTGACCTCAGGGAGAAATTACTTGATATTCAATTAAAAATTATCCACTGGAAAACTGGGAACAGGAGGAATATTTTTTCTGGTATCCTTACCAAGTGAAGGCAAGAGACAGGAAGTGAGCTGTTGACTGGGACACATCAGAAACATATTTTAGGTATTCAGGAATTTTGAAGTCAAACAGAAAATGAATGGGGATGTTTAAGCATGTCCCTGACAGACAGCAGCTAAGCAAGGGATTTCAGAATTACAGTTCTGGATTTTAGTAAATCCTGCTTTAAGCATTTAAGTCCTTTATTGGATCTTGCCCTAAACACTTTACTACAGGTGCAAAATACATGGCTAAATGCCTCAGTATGCTGGCTACATAATTTGCTGTCTTTGGGTCACCAGAAGACAGGTTTCTGAAAACCCTAGCATATAATGGATTATCTGTTTTTCTGAACCAGTATTACTATCATTGGAAACTGCAGTCTTAATACAATGAGACAAATATGTAATATAATTACTGGAAAGCCTACCAGTTGTGATTAGTTCTACTCTATTGTTTGGTTTAGAATAATGTTGACCCTTAAAATGCATAGAACATACTGCAAGATCCAGATGATATGAAGTATTTTGTCCTCCATCCAAAGAAGTGCAGAGATTACCTGATAGTCCAATATGCTAAATCCAAGCCCCATACTCCCTTTCTCCAGCTCAATGTGCTGTACTTCTGTTTCCCACATTGCCAGAGATGAGCTTTGCACCTCTTCCATACTCTGACCCTCATCAGCTGTTTCCAAAGTTGTTCCCTCTGTGTCTGAGGAGCCAACAAATCCAAGTTCTATGTGACCCTGAGAAAAACAGTAAATGTTCATCAATAAAATGTAAACACTTGATAATCTTTAGAGACAAAAACTTGCTTACAAAAAAAAGATAAAACCTAAGTGATATCTCTAAACACAGAAGAAGTGCAAGCACTCAGAAGATTTACCAACACTGATAAACCTTGCACAAAATTCAAATATCCTTCATAGCCAAGCCGCAAGTATATTAAAGTACTCACGACAAAAATATTTACAAAATTCTGTCAAATGAAAATCTTCAAAAAACTTTTTAGTATATGCATTCAAATATATGGAAAATCTATGTTATTAAATACTATGTCTAAAATATGCTTTCGTTAAATGTAATCATACTGATAGTAGCCAGAATATTTAATAAAAGTAAAAACAAACAAATATGTACATACACAGACTTTTCTTCATTTGGTTTCATACAGAAGTTTAGAAACTATAAACTGAATTTGGTGCCTTGCTCAGAACTCAGAGTTAACTGTTTCTCTTTTCATACAAATGCTATTGCTGTGTATACTACACCCTAGGCCATTCCTACATGTTTAATTCACCAGGTTGCCCAGAGCTGTGCACTTACAAGTGACAGAAGTGTCAGTCAAGGAAAGCAAACACAGCTATGTGCAATGCAAATCCAGGTAGCAAAGTTCAAAACTTGATTAAATACGTTCAGATTCTAAAGAACCCAAGGTCAATTTGCTATACTCCTATATCTCACCTACAGAAAAAGAAGTACAGTACTTAGAGAGAAAGCCCCACATCCTAGAATACTTTGCCTATGACCCGCCAGGATTCATATCTTCTGGGGGCCTAAAAATAGCATATAAACATTATTTGCTGTTTCCTATTAGACTGGCTCCAATTCCAAAAATATTAAAATATATTCCTAATCATATAGAAGAACTTAATCCTTTTTTTTCTCAAGGAAACTGTCATTTTCAGTGATTGTTTAAAGACAAAATACCTTTTCTGTGAGCTGAACTTCAGATAGGCTTAGACTCTCTAGTATTTCTGGTTGAGTAACAGGTGGAGCTACTGGACGACAGCAGACCATTGTCACCTTAATAGGCAGCTCTTTCAAGATACTGACCACATCCTTGTGGTTTTCTCCAAGCAGAGAGATGTCATTCACCTCAATAAATAAGATTAGAACTTTAGAATAAACTGATTAGAACTACAGTGTATTTGAAGCACAATAACAAAATTGAGTAAAAAGAAACCAAGCCAACCCCAACTCACTAATCACCTCATTAAAAAAAAGTAAAATAAAAGCAACAAAAATCCCCACGCTAATAGACACTTCCAACCCTTAATTTCTCCTCAATTTGGTTCTCAGTACCAAGATACATATTGAATTAAATGTATGTATGGTCTTTTAAAATGCATGAGACTGCCCTACAAACACCATAGACAACATACCTTCATGTTTCCTGCATTAATATAAACCAAATTCACATCTTAATTCTAAAAGAATAATTTAGAAAAGCAATTAGATGTTTAGTCCATTGACTGAATTGGGATAATCCTATTAAATCTTAATACTTTTGCTACATATTCTTTTTTGGTGACTGCCTTGGTTTCAGCTGGGATAGGGATAATTTATTCTCACTAGTTGTGCAGTGGTGTGTTTTGGATTCATTTTTGGATTAGATAACACACCAATGTTTTGGCTGCTGCTAAGCTGAATCAAGGAGTTTTTGATGCTTCATGCTCTGCCAGTGAGGGAGTACAAAAATGGAAAAAAAAAGCTATGAAGGAAGATACTCACAGGATAAGTGACCCAAATTGGCCAAAGGGATATTCCACACCCAAGAGCGTCATGACCCCAGTATATATCTGGGGAATTAACTGGAAAGCGCACTGATCAGAGCTCAGGGACAGGGTCTGGCATTGGTCAGCAGGTGGTGAACACTTCCATTGTGCATCACTTGAAGGTTTTTCTCCTTTCTACTAATATTTCTAATATTATTACTATACTTTGTTTCAGTTTTTAAACTGCCATTATCTCAACTTATAAGGTCTTACTTTTGATTCTCCTCCTCATGCCAGCAGACTAGGGGTGAGTAGGGTAGGTAAGCAAGTGGTTGTATGGTTACTGGCCAGCTGAGCTTAGACTATGCGAGAGACCTTGGACTATCAAAAAATCAGTTGCCAGCTAAGAAATGTATGTAAGCACATGTACTCATATAAATATATGTAAGTACATATGAAGTGACTACTCAACCACTAACTGGCATGCTGGTAGGCATACATCACTCCTATGGTCATAGCCTATGAGAAGAAACTGCTCAAAAACCTTACTGAATGCAGACTATGAAAAAGCAGTTACTTATTCTTACTTCTAGCAGCTCATCTCCACTGAACAGCTTGCCGCTTCGTCCGACTGGCCCTTCAGGTAAGATAGATCTGATAAAATGATGACCCACTGTAGCTTCAAGGCTTATCCCTAACCCACTGCTTTCACTAAATTTATTAACCACAGCCACCTAAAATAAGATGAAGAAATGATTACATTATTTACAGTCAGATCTGTTACTTTCCACGTCAATTTACATGCAATTAGGTCAAAATTCCAGAAGTGAGAAACCAGAAGTACTATCATGTAAAATGGGGAGTCAGGTAAAAACTGACTCATTGATCACCACTTTGCAATACACAAGTGGGAAATGCTTATGACAATAATGTATCTAATAATACATAGTTCTGCAGCCACTACATCTGTGACATGTGATCTCCTAAAATGAGATATTACTTTTCTTCTGTATCTATAGTATATGTTCTAAGCATTATTTAGATCATTACGTGAAATCATTTATTCAGTATGCAGAATGAGAATGAAGGTTCAAGTCCTAGCTAATGAAGCGAGCTTTGAAGTTCACATTAAATATTTTTTCTCTAAACACATTTATTCTTCTGAAGCTAGAAAATAAGTGAAACAATAGTCATGGGCACAGTAATCATACAAGTCTGCTATGGTTTTGAAAAAATACAGAAAAATACATATCTATATTCAAAGTCTATAATCAGAATAATCTTCTCAAGATACTAAGGAGTATATGTGTAATTTTCATACATGAAGGAACAAATGCAATACAAACATATTTCTATCCATATGTTGTCAATATTATAGATGCACAATTGAAAGAGATGCGTATTTAACAAGAGTAAACAAAATTTACCTACCACTATTTCATAATTCGAACCCATAATCCTCTGCCATTTTATCTTTGCAGCTGCTTCTTCTGTACTAGTTAGCTGGAAATCTAAAATTTATATTCAAGATTATTGTGACAAAAAATTAAAAAACCTAGTCAACTTCTACAACTGATAAAGTATATGGAACATGACAACGACACAATCATTCCAATGATGCCAGAACTCTCCTAGATATGACTAAAAACTTGGTATGTTTAGTCTTACCAAGCTTGGGGTTACCACAGCAAAAACTCGCAAAGCAGTATTAAGATTCCAATAGTGAAAAACTAACTGTGTATTTTGAAAAACATGAAGTTCAGTCAAATAGTTTGGTGGCTGGGAAAAATGATACATACTAGCCTCAGAGTTAAGTCAACTATTTGCAATTTTTCAAGATAACAGGCACAAAGGAAATGAAAAGGTTGTATTCAAGTCCTATATTAAATCAGACTACATGTGTGCTGATCAGATTAATTCAGGGGGATGGTTAAAATACTTAAAAATGCACACTGATCCTTTTGGACGGACCCTGTATTTTACAGAGAATGTCCAAAAAACACAATCTGGAGATCTTTTTTTTTTTTTTTTAAACCATGAGCACAATTGTGAAAGACCTTTCTGAAACTGTAAGCCCTAAAGGTCAGTTCCAGAATGCAAGAAGGCCAAGTTCTTTGCTTTTTTAAAAAAATTATTTTAATTGTTAAAGAGCAGTAACAAACTTGGAAAGGAAGGAAGCAGGAGAAGTACAGTGATACAGACGGGCTAGGTAGCAAACTGTGGCAAATCTTAATTTGACTGAAAGTTTATTTGCAGGTTTGAAAAACAGAGAAATGCTTTCTTTCTGCTCATTTCCCCCTCATTCACATTGTCTAGGCTCTACAACAGAAACCAATAAAAAGCAGTATTTAGATACAGCAGCCAGCAAACACAGCAAGCTCAACAGGATCCTACATACTCAAGGTCCATGGTCTAGGCTATGTCTACAGTAAGTATCACAATAAACTCTTCAGATCTGAATGCTCATCACAAGCAAGGAGAAGAATCTTCATTACAAAGTTCTCAAAATCTCAAAGTGATTTTAGTAAGAATAAAAAATGACTAGGAGCCTCAGACAGTGTTTTAATTCTGGTCATTGCCCAGAGACATTACTAAATATAAAGTCAGATGTTGCATTGTATTCAAAGAGGAGAATACTTTCCCCAAAGCCAAGACACTGCAGTATCTGAAGGGAAGAAGTTAAAAAGAAATTCCTTCAGCTATCCAAGAAAATCAGAAAGCATGAGTTATGAAAAGATACATATCGCAGAACTTCTCAGCTCCTCCTTTTACTTCAGAAGCACAAAAATGTTACACATCAAGTTGACATATCCACATCAAGTTGACACATCAAGTTATGTCTAAATCTGAAAAGCATATCATCACACAGGACTTCTGAAAATGCTGAACAGTGCTCTAGGAGATCAAGCAGGAAAAACATACACAGTAGAAAATAGGAATTTTGACAAAAAGTATGGGAAAATTTGGAAAGTATCAGTAAACCAGAACTGACTGAATTTCAGACATTACCAGAGAATACTAAATGAAATGTAAGCTCAAGAATCTGGGAAAAGGAAATTCATCAGAAGATGCAGAAGTGGTGGAATGCAGCTGCACAGCTGCAGACAACTGGAAAGAAACATTTTTTTCTAGGCTAGATTAAGATATATGCAAAACTAGACTAGGAGAGGGTTGAGCAAGTAGCCAAAGCAGACTGCTTCATGTGATATCTTCAGCATATAATTATTTTCAGTCACATACAGGAGTCCTGTTCTGATAAAACTTACAATTAAGAGCCCATGATTAAATATATGACTACTTTGACTTTCTAGTTCTACCTCAGCTACAGAGCTTGCAGAAGACAGAAAGACACACAAGACACCTGATCTTTGTGTAAGCACACAGAAGGGCATTTTCACAGAATAAAATATTAAACCTTGAGAACCTGTTTCCTGTTGTTTCATGTCATCTCCAATATTTACCACACTGGCACTGCATGGCAGTGATGGGGATCCCTGCTCTGTTTCATTGTTATCTGAAAAAAAGAAGAAATCTTTTCAGCTATTTAGCTATTTTATATGTCATAAAACTTATCAAGCTTACAGGTATGCTTCTGGGACACCAACTCTCTCCTTCACTGGACTTCAGAGTACTGATATTTGGCAAATGGAACCTGGCATGTGTGGCCCAGAAAAAACATCACATTTCAAAGACATTGTCTTCTGTTAATGCATTGCCTTCTCCAGTGAGTTCAATGAAAAAAATCCAACAAAAAAACCCACCACAACCATCAGTACCTGCATTTCTATGACTGACTAAAAATACATCTAAATATAACATTATTTAACATTC
Organism: Setophaga petechia; assembly: GCA_024362935.1. NCBI lineage: Eukaryota > Metazoa > Chordata > Aves > Passeriformes > Parulidae > Setophaga > Setophaga petechia. The sequence goes on from JANCRA010000004.1 coordinate 18,204,577, forward strand.
TTGTATTAATTTCTTTTTTTTTTCCTTTGCGCAATTCAGAAAGCTGACACTGAAAACAAAAATGCTTCAGCCTTGCAGAGCTGCATAGCTGGCACACTTTTCATACGAGTAAAACCTCTCCTACCACCAAATTCTGTTGTGTCTGTTGTGACCTGTCAGATGTCTTGAACACCTGCTGGCTGGAGAAACAGCATCCTGAACACTGGCCTATACCTCCTGCTAATGGTGGGAGTGGGAGGCTGAAATAGAGGTAAGATGCTACTGGCTCTTTGAAAATCTTGTGCAAGATGGAGATTTAGCCTCTGTTGACTACTTGTGACATACTTTCACTGACATCAAACTATAACACAAGCAGCTATTTTGTGCTTCCAGCCCCTATGCAGATAGATAACTTTCATTCAAACAGTGACTTTCAAGACATGGCACATATTCTTAAATATGTGCAGAATATGTAAGATAAAGCTGCACTAATCTCAAGTCATCAGCAGCAAAATTACTACTGGTCTTTGGCATCTGAACATTTTACACATGCATTGTCAATACCCTATCCGCCCCTAAATATATGCTACTCCTCTCATTCCTCTACCTTGTAACAAGCAAGAGTAAAAGGGGATGAGATTGATTATGCTCATCAAGGAGGGTCTTTCTCTGATTGCTTTTGAATGCAGCTCTCACTCCTGAGTGTGAATAAAACATTTTCTGCCTTCTTACTATTCAAAGATTTGCAGGATCAAAGGCTTGAAGCAATTCAGCCAGAAGCGCAATGCAGGAAAGAACTTTCAACACTCACTTTGAAAATGTAGCAAATAATACCACTGTGTCTAAAAGATTAATCAAACCATTGCAGACAAAACTCCACCCTCATGTACAGCAGCTACCCATTATCATATGTAATGGCTACCCAGAATGAATCTGGCCCATTTTACTTACAGTTTGCAATTGAAAAGAAAAATGTTTCAAGCCAACTTAACAGCAAAGCCAGTTTTAATTACCTTTGGCTGTGGTACTATCCCTTGTTTGGAATAATAAGTCCTGCTCAACAGGAGCACTGAAGTCTTCCTGAGGTGGAATACGATTTTCCTGTTTAAGACCTCTCCGGATCAAAGTGAGCCGAACCGTTTGTCCCGTGTGCCGCAAAACATCAACTGCTTGCTGGTTAGTAAAACCCTGAAGATTTGTTCCATCCACCTGCAGGATCAAGCAGCTTTTCAGCTCACCCACAGAGAAAAAGTTCAGGACAAAACAATGCAGTGAGGTCTAAGCATTTTTTAGCCTAAGCAAAAAGCAAGTGGAGGGGCAAGAACAAAACCTATACAGTTTTATGTAATTGGATATGATAAGCACACCCACTGGAGTAGCTCAGAGCTAGGTGACAACCAGCACCACAGCAAAGAGGGGAGGAGCACCCACCATGGCGAAGCCAGGCAGATCTGCTCTGCCAGGTGGGAGAGGATATAACATGTGCTGTGCAGGGCATATTGTACAGCCTGTCACTCAACCACTTCAGCCATCCCTACCTCTGAGGGATAATACTGGGTGAATAAACAACACAGCCATGGCTACGAGTTCTGGAGAAACAACAAGGAGGCACACATCGATCCACCTGGGCAGAAAGACCTACATACAGAGTGCAGTCATTCTGAAGTCAAGTAAACTTAGACACAGAGAAGTCTACCAATGAACACCATGAATTCCAATTTACAAACAGAACACTGTTGCAAACAAGTAGACATTATCGCTGGTTCATCATTTTAAGAGTTTAAAGAATAAAATTTTGGCCTCCTCTGTTTGAAATTATTTTATTGTCTCATTAACTCGGGTTTTTTTCTGAAATTCAAAACTTTGACATTTCTTAATTCTATCCCATTACCTTTACCTAGCACCCGCCATATTTTATTCTCCTTCTCCCTGCAAACTCCATTATATTATATTATTTCTACATCTACCTCACAGTGCCTTAAATTTCTCAAATACTTCTTACAATACTATGCTCTGTGACTCCTGTATTTGTTTCTGCCTATCTACACAAAACACATCCTTCATTATTTTAAGTCCTCCTAAATGAATAATGAATCTCCTGGACCCTTAGTCATTTGTTGTCCTTCTCTGAAATTCTTCTAAAATAACTAAAAATCAGGTGTGACTATTTAATTTTTCCTCCACACTTAAACCATATTTAAAAACATTTTTTATTCTTCAGTGTCTGAGATCACTTAAATAGTTTTCTCCTTCTGCAGCTGCAGTAGAAGAAGAAAACAAACTTTGGAATAATCCATTTTAGCCATTTGTATTCAGCATGTAAATCATTACAAAAAATATATGTACTTCCACAAACAAACATGCAGACACTTCTGGAGAGAGCCCATAACCTGTTCTTAGAGCTGTTTTCACACAAACGCAAGGACAGATATATGAGAAACACAAAAATGCATTCCCTGCATTCAGGACCTGATTTCCATCACAAAACCAACAGTTTATGGATGAAAATATGTTCTTATTTCTCTGAACACCCAAAACTTTTGAACACAACTTCTTAAAATAATTTTGAAAACAGCTGCCCAATTTGAATCAGACTTTGAAATTTCACACCAACTTCCTACTGATAAGGAGGATATATAATGATATAGTCTCACATACAAGGTTTTTTTGAAGAATTACAAGTTACATGCAGGCAGCATAATCAGAAAACTTGTGGTGAGATACTCTGGCAGAAAAGAACTCAGAACTGCAACACCGATCCTGAGTATTTTAAGCAAGCACTTCATGAGCTTTTCTTTGCAACATAAAGAAGCAGAGTCTTGTAGACAAGTGATCTCAGTTCATTACTTACAGCTATAATTTGATCTCCCACATGGATTCTGCCATCATGTTCAACAGCACTGCCTTTTGTAATGCTTTTCACAAAGATACCAGAAGGCTCTGGGATGAAAAAAACAGGGAAAATTAAATTAACTGATTTATTAAGAAACAATTTAAATAATGCAACTGAAGACACCAATCAAAAAAGGGGATAAAAAAGAAAAAGTAATCCCAAAGTAAGATAATAAAAGAATCATAAAGAAGGCAATGATTTAAGAAAAACATATATATTATTATCATCTTAGACAATGAGCCAGATTGTCTGTCTGCATTGAATCAGATTTAATTCAAAACCTTACAATGCCAAATACACAATTCCTGATGCAAAACAAGAACAATTCTTGATGCAAAGCAAGAAATAGTCTAGCTTCCTTTAATCTATATGTTGAAACCAGCATAGACAAAACACATATTTCTGACTTTTGCCAGAAAATTCAGCTTGAGTACACTAATCCAGTAATCTCTGAATTTTCTATGTACCTAATAACAGCTTAAAAAGAAATGCATGTTTGGATTGCCATATTGATAAAATTATAAATGAACAGGAACACAATTTTACGTTTGAACCGATTTTTAACTGCCATTATCACTATTTGATAAAAAGGTCACAAAGTTTTAAAAACTCAAACCGAACAACATTAAACAAAAAAACACTCATCAAAAACATTTTAGTTACAAACTAGTTACTACTTTTGAATCAAAAGGAAAATAATACATAGAAAACACCTACAGAAGGGACATATTACTAAAAGAAAACATTTCAAGAAAAACACACTTGCTTTGAAACAGAAACTTCAACAGCTCAATAAAATACAAATATATGGAGTTCCTACTCCACATAATGCACATTTTGCACAGCTTACATTAAATCAGGAAAAATAACAGCATAAACAGGCATGAAATCACTCTGATGGTCTCATGCCTATAACACTGCTATCAGAAATCTTAACAGCATCTACTTTTTCTCAACAAATGTTCTCACTCTGTTAAATGAATATGCTTGATGTGAACACAATACACTACAAAATGTATTTTGAAAGCTGTCACACCCTTTGCAGACCTCAAGCTATCTTTTTACTGGCCCTCAATATGACAAAAAGTTATAAGGAAGGAGGGTTAATGACTCAACTCAGCTTAGGAAAAATAATATTACATATATATTCAAGTCACCTCATTGACAAGCCTCTCTATTTCTGTCAGGTTTTGGGATTTTTTTGGTGGGGGGACGGGGTTGGGGTGGGTTTTTGTTTGCCCAGGCTTTGTGCATAATTACAAAGCTGGTCCTCCTAACTTCCAAGCATTCTTATATCCTGTAACAGCTGAAAGATAACATGACAAGTTATTTGTCACTTATAAAAAATACAGAAATGTTATTTGTTGTCCAGTAGCTTTATTGCTCCTTCTCTGACAGCCAAGTTGTTCCATAACTGTTATGCCACAAAACTGAGTTACCTAACTAGTTCCTGAGACACGGTTATTCTCTAACATAGCTACATGCATCACAGTAATTTCAAACTGAAGACCAATGACACCCAAACATTAAATCAGTCAAAATCAAAATGTGCTCTCAGATCTATACATGTTCTACATATCAATTTGTCTTTTGAAATTCAACTGGAAGCTGCTAAAGAGTGGACTTTCATGAACTCTGACTGTCTGGCTCCGTGGAAGTCCAGTTATCTCTGATGCAAAAAATTATAGCTAGAACTGCCAAAAATATGGAATGTACCATAATTCATACATTTTTTAAAACAATATATAAATCAAAGCAACAGTTCTTTGACAAGCTTTATGACACATTCAAAATACATCCCTTCCTAGCATTACTGAATTTGCCAAATTTCCCCTAAGGAAGCCTAAGAGAGATCTGGACTATTTTTGTGAAAAATGTAGTGGAAATTACAAAGTAAAAATAAGCAACTGTCCATGAACATTTCTGCATTTATTTCTTTAAATAAACTTATTGTCTGCCACAGCACACATATGAAGAAACATTTATTACATCCAGAAGTCAGTAAAGAATTTGTGATGTGCAAGCAGCATTATGCACATTGTTTAAAAATTAATAACAATCTCTAAAAACTACTCAGAATGCTACTGTGTTGCCTTGTAAGAAGGCCACTTCTAACAGGAAGGGCTCAAACTATTTTACCATTCCTTTTCAAAAACATGCAACTACGACTTTAGCCAAAAGTGAAGATAAAAAGGGATTTAATACTGAGGTGGGATTTTTTAATAATATCAATTGCTTTTATTCTGAACATCCTTTTTACAAAATGAAAACCATTCTTTCTCCTTTTCAAATTTCAAATAGATTTTAAATGGTTAAGGGTTCTTTTAAGAGAAGTTATATCAAAATTAAGTCTTTGATGCACATATACCATAGTATGCAATAGACTGCATAATAAAGTGCAGGAATCAACAATTACCTGATGTCTTGTCTCCAATGTAACCAGCAATAGTTATTCCTAAGCCCTGGTTGTTTTTAGTGAGTTCAACATTGAATTTCTCCCCATCCTCACAGCTATCAACAGAAGCATCATCCTAAAAGAAAAGGGGGATTAGAAAGGAAGCTCTCTTTCTTTGAGGATTCACCACATTCTTTAATGTCAGTAACACATAAAATTAGATAAAACCACAAAAAAGGAAGTATGAAATTTGGCTCTGTTCTTATTTGCTGTTCATCTGTCAAGCAAGAGGTAGGTAACATTCCTCAGGATAAAACAATGCAGGGTAGGTCATGTCCTCCTTCACCCCACTGGTCTGGGATATTAACTTCAACCTATCAAATCACTATTTAATTAATAAAATGATTGGTAAAATTTGCACAAATTGAACAATTCATTTCTTGTACCGCAAGTTACATATATATGTATATGAATATGTAGCTTGCTGATTTTCTGGGACCTCCTCAGAACTAGCTTTAGACTCTTGTGTTTTTAAAAAGAAGAAAAAAACCCCCAAATTGTATTTTCTATTCCACTTGTATAAATTTCTGTTCATTAACTATAGGTGTCTTTTTAAAACTTGCAAATTTAAAATATGCTAAAAGCTATTAGTAGTCAGGCAATTATATTTTTTGCTTTTGAAAGGCTTAAAAATTTCATTTTAGCACATAACAATTATATTTCCAGCTAGCTAAATAATTACAACCTTCATTAATACCTGCTATAACTCTCTGAATTTCAGTACCAATGGATTTTGGGTCTATTTAATTACTTGCTGTTAATGAAAGTGGAATACATATTAAAATCCTATTTTAACAATGGGGGGTTGTATTAACTTTCTTTATTCTGCCCCTTCTGCATGCCAACTAGTAGCTAATTTTTTTTTAAGTGACAATATGGCAACCAGGCAGATATTAACTAAAGCCAGTTTGACTAGGTAAGTATGCACCAAGAAAGATTTCAGGAGAGCTGTGATGCTACCTCCCAACAGAATCTGACTTGAGCCTTTTATCCAAGCGACTCTACCAGAAACCAAATTGAACACAAGAAAAAAGAATAAACTTCTAATGTATTAATCATCCCTCTCATTAATGATTAATTATTCTGGCCACCAGTAATGCCACTAAAATAAGATCCAATTCCTATAGCCTCCTGAATTTATACAAGTTGGACATCTGCAGGTAACATGACAAGAAGTGCCCATTTTACAAAGCCATTCTGGTCCCAATAATAGTTTTAAGAGTATCATGAAGACTTCACCTACATTGCATCTGATAGGAAGAAACTAAAAATCAAGCTGTTTGAATCATCATCTTCACTCCAGACCCAAATCAATAAGTTTTGCATGACTGCTAACAGGGGTGCTCCTTCCAAGGACCTGACTTTGTGTAGGCAGGAGCAGTTTAAAAATAACCTGCCTCCTGCCAGGAAAGAAGTACCAGGAAAAAGGTTTTGAAAAGCATGGAAATTGAGAAGGTAACAAAAACCTCAAATTGTGCCCCTTTGCTATTCTGTCAGTATTAGAAATCGCATATATTCTGCAGCTGCAGATACATCTTCTAACATTGCATCATATAACCTCAAAAAGGCAAATACGGCAGAAATAATGCACTGATTAAATTATAAAATTCAGCTTTTATTTTAAGAGATGCATTTCAGACAAGTAATATTAGTGCTAAATATTAATCTCTTTATCTAAAATGCAGAAAGATTTTACATGTCTGAACTGTAAAGACACAAAAGTACTAGTTTGTTTGTATCTTTGATGCCCAGAAATCTCCATGTTAAAATTAACTTTCTTTCCCTTATAGCCACAAAACAGGGGATGAATATATGTTAATTTTTCACAGATATCACTGCAATGGACAGAGACAAAATGATGGTAACACCGTCTAAATTGTTACATAATATCCATGCATAAATTGCAAAGACTTCTTTTTATACGTGACTTGACTCAAATCTACATTGGAACTGAAGAAAATGTCCAGAAAAACAACAGGAAAAAGTAAAACAAAAAATTCTATCTAAGGATAAGCTCAAAAATAACAAACCTTTATTTCTCTCATTAATTTACTTGATATATTTACATTTAAATGTATCTGGTCATAGCAATATGTGGCAAAACAGTACTGAATCCCATGAAACTAGACTTTGTTACAAACATGCAAATTACCTATTTTGCAGAGGTTTTGAGCGGACAAGTCATAATATTTACAGCATTTTTTAAGTAGCTTGACACTTGTAGAGAAGTAAAGATACAAAGTACAATCATCAGCAGTGGAGTAAGGGCAGCAGCTGGCTTACTTTTTTTAGAAAATATCTAGCAAATGAGCAGTGACAGGTGATGTAGGAAAGGATTAGCATCCATGTGCTGCTTGGCACAGGGAGAAAAGTTCTGATGAACAGATGAAATTATACAAAAAAAAGGCAGACAGAGAAATGCTAGCTCAGGCCTGAAGAAAAGACTGCATTGCTTTAGTTGTCCCAATGTAATAACATACCCTTACAAAAAACTCAGAACGAGTTGCTAATCAGATTTTACTTACTGAAGTCCTAAACCTTAATCCCAAAAGTATTCAAGAATACAGTTCCTTGCACTATGGACTCATTACATTTAAATTCTCCCAGAATTGCGCTAATGGAGAAGAAAATCCTAGCTTCTGAGAACATTAACACAAAAAGACATTCAATGAGCAGTTAAAAAGAAAGGAAATTTGCAATGGGTTACATATGTTCACTGTTCCTTACCTGTTTCTCTGGTGTAGAGGTGGGTACTGGTGTTCCTGGAGGAACTGCAGGTAGAAGGGGTTCCTCAACAGGACCTCTTGCGATTACCAATTTCACTCTATTTCCACACTGCCTTAGAACTTGTGCTACCTGCTCACTGCTCATTCCAGCTAGGTCTGTATCCCCAATTTTCAAGATGTGATCTCCACTACACAGTCTTCCATGCTGAAGGAAAAATAATGATGAAAAAATGCCATTTCTCCCATGTACTATTCAACTAGAAAAACAGCACATAGCTTTAGTCACTTATGACATATGAATCAGGTGGCTTTTTTTGGATGCCAAGTCAATATCCTGATAACATGGAGAAGAAAAGAAGGCTGCCTAATGTCACACAAGTTTTATTAGGAATTTCCCCAGAGATATCCAGGAGATCCCTTTTCAAGACATCACCCAAGCACAGAGAAAAAAATGTGCTTAGCTACAAAAAATGTGCTACAGCTACCAGCTCCTACTGGTATTTAACAACTGCATGCAGATTGCAGAACTTTGGGTTCCATTTTCAAGCACATGTCCAAAAAACACAATACAAATGCATATTCAGGTTTGTGCTAATAAAAAGCTACTACTAGTAGTAACAGGATTAACCATGACTTCAAAATAAAATTCATTTCTCTCTTCCTGTGATCCAGCTATCTAAACTGATTTACACTGGTTTAGTCTCTTACTGATTAACCTTTAATTAATAAAAAAGCTTCATATGAGTTAGGACATATGATGAGTGTTAAAAAGACAAGCTCGTAAAAGGAACCTATCTACCTGTACAGGGGAAAGAGGACAGCAGTAAATGCTGTCCATGCCTCTCCAGGCCCTGTTATCAGGCCACTACTACTATTGTTGGAAGACTGACCAGTCTCTGTGCCTACTCAATCCCTGACTATCATAAATGCAGCCCAAGGTACCTGTCCACTGAACAAGCTTGAAATGAGGTGTGCTAACCAAATTCAATTCACGAGACCCCTTTAGGCAAGAGCAGAGCCCGTGTCTTGAAGCAGACACATGAAGCCACATACCTGCTCCAAACTTCAGTAAGCTCAGCAGAGAAAAGCAGATGCTCTTAGCTAATAGGGAACAAAAAGTCAATCTTTGGAATCCTCACCACTCCTGACTACAGCCTTGTACACTCGTGAAAGAATTAAGACTGTAAATGCACACAACAAGTATAATGTTACTAGATTTGAAAACGTAATTTAGAACCTAATTCATCTTTAACATTCAAATGCAGACTCCTGCATTAAAGACATCTTTAGACGAAAATTTTCCATAATTACTGTTTCTTTTTTTTCATTTATTTGGATAAAAGCTACTACTATTTGGTCTGATCATAAAAGTAATGAGTAACTTCACACCTCACTGAACAGTAACAGAGAGGCAGGTTGAACGTACCTGATCGGCCACCCCTCCCGGCAGGATGGTTTTAACAATCACGCCAGTTGACTTTCCTCCCACTATCCCAAATCCCAGACCTGAGCCATCATTGACCAACTCTATAGTCTCCACATGCTGCCAGTGAACCTAAAAGGAATAAATAAAAGTTTGCAAATTATAAAAACCATAGCATCATAGAATTGTTAAGGTGTAAAAAAGGCCTTTAAGATTATCAAGTCAGACTATTAATATGCATATAGGAATTTGCAGTATATTTTCTCTTATTTCTTGAGTATGTTTTTAATAATGTAAAGTTGGAGGAAGATTTACATATAATAACTTTTAAACAATTAGTATTAGGTGTGATATTACATAATATTTAATCAGTAAATTACTAATTCTATAATAGGTGAACTTCTCTGATACCAACCAGACTTGAATAATAAGTCAGAACTTCCAAGAACTCCTTGAATGAATACAGGCAGCAGCCTAGCGCTGTCCACCTTCATGCCCCTTTGCAGTCAGTAAATACTGCTTCTAGAAAATCACACAGGACTGGAAATCAAAATTTTCAGGTCTGTTCTTCAGGCATGTTCACATCAGTCATTACAACAAAGCAAAAGAGAAACCAAAATCCCAATTCAGTACTTCTAAGACTGAAAGCAGAACCAAATATTGTGAGGCAGGTAGTAACAGAAATGCCCCATTTAGTATTCTTCTGGGTTATCTGATGGCAACAGCATGAGAATGAAGTCATTCTGATGGCAGGCTGTGTTCTGAAAGGGGCAAAACTGCTCTGAAAAAAGGCAAATCCTATCTCACTCACATGGGGCACTCCTTCAAGGGACAGCTGGAACCTCATGGTACTCTCTCTTCTGAACAAGAATCCCACAGTAAACTCATCTGAAATTTAAAACCACAGCTGGTGCTACACCAGGTATAATCTTAAAATAAGCTTTTCTTTTGAATAATCAAGGTATTGCAAACTCAAAGCCCTGTGGTACCTGTTTGGAAATCCAGTCTTAATATAAAGCCAGTATAATAAAGCAAAGCTTGAAGGAAAAAGAATGGCTCCTAGTACGTTGCATTTGAAAGCAAAGAGAAATGCAAACTGGGAAAGATATGCTAAACAAACCAGAAGCAGCTATGGAATGTTTGTAAGGAACATCTTTTCATGCAAGGGAAGCTGTTCAGCAAATACAGAGGCAATCACATAGGTAATGATTTTGTCACAGCAATACTGGAAAATAGCAGGTTTCCCCTACATGCTGGCAGGAAAAGTTAGGTCAGTCAGCTGCCCTCCTGTACAGATATAAAGAACATTTCTGACATTCCTCCACTAAAGGTTTTACACTAATGATTAAAAAAACAGTTCCTTTTTCCAGAATGATTGCTCTCTACACTTCTGGCAATTGACTCCCTTAAAGAAGGGCCATAGAAGACTGAACTTGAATATAAAAAAATTGAATATAGGCTGTTTCATCCCAGGACAATCCATTACATGATTGAGGTAAGAGGAAGAGAAAGTACAGTTAATGTCAGCCTGATATCACCATGTTTCTGAACTGTGCTGTCTACACCTAGATGCGCAAAAGCTCTCATAAGAAAGGAATTGCAGCAGAGCTGCTTTTTAGGGAGTCCTTAAGCACATCTTGTAATTTCACTGAAGTTCCCATGCTAACAGACAACAGAGAAACAAACACAAAAGCACCATTTCAGCTGGTGGTGCAGATCAGATTACAAAGCCTCAAAAAACTGTATGCTTAAGCAGAATGCAAGGAAAAAAATATCCTGTTTAGGGCAACCTCAAAATAAAGCTTCATCAAGTAAGGTAAACATGCTGCATTTGCACTGGTGGATACAGATAACTGGCAGATGGGAGCAGGGAATACATCCAAGATGAAGATTTTTCCCCCAGCAAGCCAGAATATTTTCTAGTCTTTAAAGAGAAAAGGTATAATAAAGATAAATAGAAAAAAAACCTCAAGAATTGTGAAGGAATGTACATATAGGTTACAAAAAATTACTCAAAAGACTATATGGAGTAAGTACATGCACATCCAGAACTGAATACACAGATGTTTGAGCTATACTCACCGGGTTGGAATGGGCTGAAACTGTGCTAGCAGCAGATGGAGACCGGGAAACTACAGGACTGATGATCTGAGGAAAAGTGCCTCTAGCCACAACTAGCTGGACATTATCTTTTGCCTTCTGCAAAATGCTGATAGCCTGTTGATGTGTAATTGTCTGATCAAGAGCTTGTCCGTTAATAGCAAGGATTTGATCTGCTTCCTTCAGCTTTCCATCTCTGTCACACAGGTGTAAACAGATGACAAAAAAAACAAATAAGAAAAATCAAGGAAGCACTGCCAAAGAATTTGCAACATTTTGACAACTTTAAAGGATTTTTAAAAACCTGGTCTCAATTCCCCCCTCTTTTTTAATCCCCCCCTGCAGTGTTGCTGAAAGGAGCTGATGCGGCACCCTGGTGATGGCTCCCTTTGAAGCTAATCCCACTGGTACTCTCCCCTGGTGACTACCCCCTAGCCAGCTTTCTCTCCCTGAACCCCCATGCGAGACTAAGTATATTAATCTCGGTTGCTCCCAACCACAGCCTGGGAATTTATGTTTATCCTTGACATTGAGCCTCTTGCTTTACAGACCAAGTGCTCCACTTTGTTCAGGGCACCCACTCTGAATATTCATCAAACCATGGAGTGGAACACACTTTCATCAGTATGTTACAGAAACTAATTTTGTTTTGCTGAAAAACGAGGGTGGGGGGGGGAAGGAAAAGAATAAATGAAAAAAAAAAAAGGACAAAGAAAGAAACCAAACAAAAGCCCTGAACAAATTTTAAAAAACCTCTTCACTTTCTGACAAAGAAAGCATCACTGTAAAATCACATACTGAGTCCTTCCTCAGATCTACTCCAAAGGAAGTGAATGAAGCCTACAGAGTTGAATTGCCCTCTCTTTCTTCCACTACTTCTCTGCATCCCAAAGTGGCAATGCTTTAATAAAAAAGGGCAGCAAGGAATACAAGAATCTCTATTACAACACCCTTTGTGAGCACCCACACTCAAGAAACCCAGGTAGAGCACCAAGGAAGAGAAAAACTATTTAGCTGCAACTTACAAGAAACGAAAAGAAAAGAAAAGAGAGGAAAAGAGAAGGGAAGGGAAAGGGAAGGGAAAGGAGAGGAAAAGGAAAAGGAGAAAGTGGAAATTGTAAATTGGAGAGACTAAAAAATATTGTAGGGTATAAATCAAGCCACATTTTTTACCTGATTAACTACAATTAAGTCTGTACACCATGTTCTTGTCTCTCTTGCCCAGGTTCTTATCAGACTTACAGTGAATATTCAGATCACAAATAATCCAAAAATATCTCCCTAAAGCACAGTGAGAAACAGCACCAATACACTCAGCCTCTCCACACAACATACAGAGCACACCAGAAAGCAGCTTGGACCAGTGACACACTTTACTAGTCTGCAGTGAACCAGTGCTGCTGCCATTTACCTTTGAGTTTGTGTGCTCCTTTAGCAGTTCTCTCAACATTAGCTGTGACATGTGAATTTAAGTCTGAAGCATAATTTCAGCAAGCCATTATTGCTGAGCTTCCATAATATCAGCTGAGTATCTCTGTGAATATCCGTGACTTAAGGTCAAGACTTGCCTGATGTCAAATCTGGGTTTCACACCTGCTCTATGGGACTCTACCTAACAAATAACACTGCCAGATACAGCTGACTTTTTTGTGTCAAATTTTTCTTCAGTGCATTCGATGATGGCAAAATATGTATTTCTACTTTAAAAGGCATGACACAGAACAGTAGCTTCCTCTTTTTCCCTATTTAAAAACCCCAGGGAAAGTCATCTGTAATTTCTGTAAATGAAGAACTGTTCATACGATGCCTGTTTCAACATCACATCAATTGTGGCAAGTAATTTTACATTGGTGATGATGCTCAGAATATGAAGAGAGAAACATGTAAACATGTCCTTGTACCAGAAGGTCAAAAAAAACAAAATAACAAACATAACACCAGTAACACAACCAAACTGCAGTGTCACATACACACTTGGTATAGTAAAATATTCAGTAGTAACATTACCTATGTGCCACACTTCCCTCCTGGATTTCTTGCACAAATATTCCTAGTTCTCCCCTGTTTTCACTCTTGAGTCCCACGACACTGAAGCCCAGACCACCACTTAGAGGCTTAATAAGGTCAATTGTCTCAACAAGACGACCCTGTTCAGCAGAAGTTAAAAAAAGGGTACAAGGTTAAAAGGTTAAAAATGAACAAAGGTTAAAAATGTTGAAAAGCAGCAATAACAAACGTGGCAAACAACTTAATTTTTGAAACAAATAAGTTGTCACTAATTAATGACAACTACAGCTGGTCAAAACTGTTCAAGCTAATAACTGAAACATAGTTGTTCCTTTCCAATTTCTTGCTATCATAAAGAAAATGTCTGAGAAATAAATATTATTACAGCCCAGAAGAGGAAATCAGGGAAAAAAGATAAATATACAAAGTTTTGGTTTAGTAGTGACTGAATAGTATATATTTATATATATATATATATATATGTATATAAATATATCTATTTTAGAGGGTACAGGACAATTTTCAAGCAAGGCTAGAAACAAATGAATTTCAGAAACATGAAAAAAACTTGGACTAATCAAAAAGGCTCTCCTGAACACCACTAGACTTCTCCTATCCTGCTCTCTTACAGATTAGATAAATCCTAGAAAATATGCCTGGGCTTTCCCAGCTCCAGCCACTGAAGTGACTCGCGCACCATTTCTGCCTACTATAGGAAAGTAGTAAGATTAGAGAACAACGCACAGCAAGTCAAAATTCTCCATTTAATTTCCAAGAAACAGATACATTTCGTGAATTATGCATACAAGAGCATGCTCTGACAAAGTATCTCTCTCATGCACAGAGCAGCAGTTCTACAATGAGCATGAAAACATAATGGCATGCTGATCTGTAATACACACACTGGTCAGCTAAGGACAGCAGCTCATGAGTGACTATGTCAGGGCTAGTTTTTCAACTGCTTTCTCATTTACTAATTGTTTCTCAAACTAAAAGGTTACTTTTATTTATACATAAATGGTATTGTGGTTTGTACAGTAACTCAATTGCTTTTAAATAAATATACATGTATCCTAATCTTCATATAATCAGTAATCCATATTTTGTGGTTATTATATGATAGGGTTACCTGGGACATGTTTCTGATCAGCTGCTCAAAGTCATCACTAGAGAATTTCCCATTAATCTGAGGAGTAATGGATCTCATTGATGTTTCTAACACATTAGCTGGGTTGCCATTCTGCTGAGCCAACAAATATGACTCATTAAGTGGCAAGGACCCCATGTTCACACCATGATGGAGAAGGTGAGGGAATTCACCACTGGAATGTATGGAAGGAGTAATATTTACCTGTAAAAGATTGAAAGCAACATGGATTTATAGACACAGCAGAAACCTCCTTAGGTAAGGACAGTATCATAAGCCAACTGACCATCAGAAGTACTTGAAATTTCAATTTGCAATTTTAAACAGAGATTTTAAAGAGAAAAATTACCTTCAATATTTATACCCAATTGAGTATAATTGAGTAGCACACTACAAGCACAAAACAAATTTATTAGAATAACTTAAAATTATTTTCCATACTCTGTCTAAAATTCATTTGTTCCCATCACCATAGCATCTTGAAGTACTCCATCACTATGCTAGAGGTAAACAAGAACAAAGGTTTTCTACAACATCAGTATTTAAGGAAAAAAAAACAAAAAAACAAAACAAAAAATGTTATCAGTTGTTTTACAATTTTAAAAAGAAGCATCCACAAATTGATGAAAAAATAAGTAAATCACACAGCTACATAGAGAACAAATTTCATTGGTCAGGGTTTCTGCATCACTGTGTACTACACTTACCAATGTTACTATCTGCATGAGCTAGGATTAAATACAAGATTACTGAACAAGTCTGAAACCACCAGGTTGATCTGTAAGTCACAATCATACACTAACACAGACTTTACAGCCACTTTTCTCAGAACAGAAAAGAAAAAAGACTCTGTTTTGCACAGCCATAGTAAATCACCTCTTCCCAACAGATCTGTGCCAACCAATCTAATAGCTGCTGGTGATATAAAGCTCCGGTAAAGCAGAAACCCTCATTTGTCTTTTGTCCATGTGCCTGTTGACTTTCAATTGGTACTGCTTTACTCCAGATAAATTTGCTTCCTACTGGCCTGGCATACTAGCCATTATATTGCAACTTCAAATACTTCTCATAGTTTTACGATGCACACTTTCTAGCATTCTGCATCACAGTACAGAAACCTAAGTTTCCCCTTCCTTAAAGTTGTATTTTATACTACAAGTATCAATAAAAATTTCAAAACAGTAAATATATTTTAAAATATCTACTGCACCAGTCTTAATTGTTCAAGCATGTTACATCTATTGGGTTTATCCTATCAGTTCTCCAACAGTTCAGTTATTAAATGGTCAATATTGTTCTCCATCGTACAATTCCATCTCATCTGAGTGTTTTAGGAAAATGCAATAAAACAAACATAATTTGTTGAACAACTTATATGGCTGGGAAGGCCCTCAAGTTAAAGAAAAAATAACACAAGTCAGCATTAAAAAGAAAAGTTTTCATTAGCATTTCTAAGTCTGCTCTGACCTACAAAAACTGTAAAGAAGAAAATTTGGATGTTTGGAATGCAGTGATTTTTATATTCCAACAATTATGTTCTTTATCCATACTTGTGAGGAATCATTTGGGTTGTGTTTCAAACAAATTGTAACGCCTAGAATGTGCACATATGCACTTTCTTGGACCGCATACATTCATGTTGGAAAGCTTCTAACGCACAGATAGATAAGCCTTGTTTCACAGCTCATAACATGTAACAAAATGCAGAGACATAATCAAATTCTACTCTTTTGAGAATACAAGACTTCCCCTTACATTATACAAATGAATTTGAAACTAGCAAAGTCTACAACATACTTTTGGTTCTTATCTGCATAAGGCCATATAATAGGTTAATTCCCTTCCACCTTCACAATGTTGTCCATTTCAATGTATAAAACTGTAGAGCTGAACTTGGTCAATCATGTGCTTTATTTCTTATTCTCCTCCATCTTCAAATCTTCTTATAGAGCCTGTTGCTATGCTTCTTCCCACGAAAAATGGTCATTGGTGAAATCATTAATCCTAGGAGTATCTAAAATTATGGCAATTAACCAGTCATATGAAACAGCCTAAGAGTATATGACATACACACCAGAACTACCTTTCATGAGCACCTAAAGGCCATAGTAGACAGGTCTGGTGTCACAAATGTTAGTAAGTCATAGATTCAAGTTCTCTTTCTAAATTGCAGCGGTCATTGCAGAAAACAGCACGGAGTTACCCTTTCTGCTGTAAGTTACCATCCTCAGAGCACTCTTGGTCAAAGCAGTCCCTAGAGAACTAATCACCTGCTCTGGCAAAGCCAGAGTTAGCCAGCAAAGTTAGCCTAAACAAAGAACAGAACAGTGTGAGTAAACACTACCAATTTTATCCAATGTCCATTAGTGAGGGCTCACTAAACTACTTTGGTGCAGCTTTTGGAGTGGTAACTTCAAACTAAGTGAGCCAGGTTCAGCAGCTGAGCATGGTAATGACTTCAATCAGTATGATTACACCTAGAGAAAAATACATTAAATGTCTGCAATTTCATTTAGCACCATTTTAACTGCATTATTCTGTCCTGGGGGCTCCTTCATCCAGGAGCTTCTGGATGTTTCACATTTCAGGGTGGCAGAAGTAGAAAGTCATTGGTATTACTGATAGTCTTATAAAACCCAATTGTGCGTGAATTCCCCACTTTTGAGTAGAGTGTGTAGTCAGTTTCTAAAACAAAAGGAGGAAAATTCTGTAATAATGCTAAAAGCAAAATTTGAAATGTACAGAAAGCTAGAGCACCTTCTACTTTACAAAAAACAAGCCACGCTGGACAAAAAGGAGAGAAACAGAATTTTATGTCACAGAAACTGACTGTAGCTGAGAACCCCCTGCTTTGAATTTATTCCATGACACCACACAATGTTTCAGACTGCTAATGCAGAGACAGTCCCAGTTTGTGAAACCTCTCTTGGCATAAAAAGCCTATGTTCCTCATGTATCTAAAGTACTTCTTTACACATAAATGTGTAGGGAGCAAGTTGCACTAGAAAAATCATGCATAAAAATCTACATCAAACCACAGTAAACAAAACTATGTCAGTTTTACAATAGTATGGATATTATAAAAGGTGTTTGCATTATGATACTGTTATTCTCTAGTATACCATGAAAGATCTATATATATATATAGATACAGATATATATATATATATATATATATCTATCTGTATCTATAATCACCAAAGAATAAATGGAACTACACATCAAAAATGAAAGGCTTTAGAGTATGACATATGGCTGTTATGACTAGTATTACATGCTTAATCTGAATCCAAAATACTACTTGTATCACTCAAACTTGTACTAAGATTTAAGTATGTTCTCCTAGTACTACTGGACAGTGGATTGATTGCTTTAGGCAGGTCATTGCACTGTTTGCAGTGTTCTAAGAGCAGAGTAGTCATGATGGGCACTTCAACTTCCACCTAAACATCTGTCCAGTATCACCGTGCTTTTCTCTCTCAAGTTTGAAGGACTTTTTCAAAAAAGGTAAGGCAATGTCCTTAGGGAATTCTGGATTTCTCCATAGAGAATTTGCACATTCTCTTGCTGAAACAGAAGTAGTTACTGGCCAATTAATTTTTTTAGTTTCTACATTGTATGTTTTCACTGACCAAGTCCTGCTCAAACTGGCAAATACAGTGGTTATTTCCTCCATTTGAAAGTTCATCCTTTCTCCATATTTTTCTTGGTATGTAGATATACAGGAATAGATATACAGGAACAGACTGAATTTTCCCATTGTCTTTCAAAGCAAAAGATGGAAGCTGTTCTTGTTTTTCTAATACACATAATGAAGTAACAACTCCACTATTCTGAAAAAACTGGATTATATTTATTTGCACAATGGTTAAAATACCACTGAAAGGAAGTCTTGCATACTATATATATGTTGCAGGAAAAGGAAAAAATAACCTTCCAGTTCAGACTAGGTTAACTAGAACTTAAAAACCTTCTCCTCAAAATTTCAGTACAGCAGCACAGCTACAACACAGTATTGAACACAGTCACATCAATAGCAACTGACAGTAACATCTCATTTTCATTACACCCTTTTTAAACAAACATAGCTCATATTTAATGGAGAATGTGCTTAGTGCATGAAGCCAACCTCACATAAAATTTCATCTGACCTCTAAAACTCCAAGAAACAATTAAGCTAAAAAAAAGTTAAACTGTTAACAGAATAAAGTTTTCTGTATGTGTGTGCAAAAACCTCACATTTCACATCTCCTCTTCTGAAACAGACATGGTTACACCTTAAAAACTATAAACACATTTATAGTGATATTTACGGTAGTTCTTAATGTAGAAGTTTGGAATTTCAATACATATTTATAAGCAGAAATGTGATGACCACTCTCTTCCATGTGCCCCACGAAATCCAGGCTTATAGCATGAAAAACTAGAGAGCATCTGCTATATATTCTTGCTAACCACAGCAGTATAGGTCATTTCAGGGGGTACAATAAACGTCAAGCGCAAATCTTAAAATGAAATATTTTTCTTAACTTACAAATTGCACTACTTTTGCAAACTACCACAATTCCATTAAAAAGTGGCTTTATAGCCCCTTGATTGTATAATTACAGAATGAGACATTACTGCTTTGTTTTACAAGCTTGCTTATGCTGTTTTTCCTTGATTGGCTTTCTCCTTATGGTATAAACATCTCCAGCATGGACAAAATTTGCATAAGATAAAAAGAAAAAATCATAAAATACTACTTAGTACGACAAAATATATATTTTAGTCACACAGACAGACACAGAATACAATCAAGTAGTGCTTGCAGGCAGTAGCTCAAAACACTTAAACAAAAAAGCAACACAAGCCTGTACTGTATCAAAACTTAAAGCAATGTCCGCAACATCTCTAGGTCTCAACTTATTCAACAAAAAGAAATTTTCAGTATTTCTGCACTGCAGCCACTGAGCAGCAACCCTGGACACCCCAAGAAGCACAAGACTGGTTGCAAGATTCCAGAGTAGCAAGAAGGCCAGCTGCAACTGCAATCACACTGGAAGTGAGGAAGCACAAGCCAGAGAACATGCACAACAGCAGCAAAGGGCCATGAGCTGCCAGGAACAGGAACTTGCACCAGCACCACTCTGCTGACTGCACCTTTATGGCTCCATCCACGGAGTAGATGAAGTAGATCCCAAATTAGCATTTCTTGTTATCACTTCATTTAAAAGCGCAAACAGTATTGTTGCCAAGAGGGGCTCAAAACATGAACTAAAAATCTCTAGTTGTCCAAAATACAGAGTTGAGTTAACAATGTTAAGTGCTCACCAGCAATAGGAAAAGACAGCTTCCCACTTCTTCCCTAAATCGTCTCTTGTACAGACACCCAGCTGCTACCCACCACCTTTTTCTTCACTACATTGTGAAGAAAAAACTATGGTCAAACTCACAAGTAAAACAAAAAAAAAAACAAATCCAAAAAACACAACAGAAAAACAAACAAACAAACAAACCCCAAAACAAACAAAAAACCAACGAAACAAAACAAACAATCAAACAAAAAAACCCCCAAAACTGAGAAATGCAGCCCTGCCATCTGAGCCAACCACTAGACATTTTGTTCTGGCACAGCTCTGACTGGAAAGGAGACAGGACAAGGTGTTGAGGATGAGGTGAACAACTGAGAGACAAAAAGGAATAGAAAAGAAGCAGGATAGGGATGCTAACATAGTCCAATAATTTTCTTTAAAGTATTTCATAAAGAAAATAAAATAATAAAATATTTTAAACACCACAAACTCTGTTTTTCTTCTCCGTCTCTGTCTTATCTTCAAACAACAAGACTGCTCTTCAACATCAGAAAACAAGCATTAACTGAAGAACAAGGACAGAAAGAGTCTCCACAGCTCAGGAGATTTCTGAAGTCAAAACAGTAATTCACAAAAAAAAATCCCTTTGTTGTGCTTAGACTTTTCCACTTCAGTTAACTTCACAATGACAGTTTAGCAGTACAAACAAATGCTGCTCACTCATTTAAGGAAAAAAAAATGCTCATCAACATTAAAGCCTACTAATAAGAATCAAGGCATCAGATTTGCTGACTTTAGACCATGCCTCAAGATAAAGCAACATCCCACCCAGGCCACACACTGCCCAAATAGAGGGCAGGACTTTCACTATCATCTCTGTGCTTTCAAGACACAATGCCTCAAGCCAGGAATACATCTTTACCTTGAAATTTATTGATGACCCTAGAGGTCCACAATGAAGTCTCACTGGTTGACCTACTTCTGCTGGGATACTTTCAAAGAATCTGTTTGACTTGTAAAGTAAAGTGCCATTCTGTCTTCCCTGCTCCCATCCCCTCTTTCGAACTACACTATCCTAAAAGATTACCTTCTCAAGAATTTTGCAGTAGTCTTGTAGCTCTTTAAAAACTCATTGAAAAGAGAGCGGCAGTTAAACAGACTGTCACACTTCGCCTCGAAAAGAATCAAATGCCCATTAAACTGTCACTGCAGCTCATCATTAAACATAAAAAAATTAGCCATCCTTATCTCCAGTGGGTAGAAGCTGCAACACCTTGT
Organism: Setophaga petechia; assembly: GCA_024362935.1. Classification (NCBI taxonomy): domain Eukaryota; kingdom Metazoa; phylum Chordata; class Aves; order Passeriformes; family Parulidae; genus Setophaga; species Setophaga petechia. The sequence continues at coordinate 18,225,879 of JANCRA010000004.1, forward strand.
CATTGCACAAGCCTTTGTCATCCTGCTTCGAACACGGCTCTGACTGCAACTCTAGGGATACAACTTCTCTCCTTAGTCTGACACAGCTTGGCCAAGAAAACCTGGTGACTACTCACATGCCTTGCAGTTTTGATCAACCTGTTGCTTAAGAGCCTCAAGAGCACAGTACCCTGACAGTTGTAAAAACGGTGTCCTTGAATGGTGTCCTCAAAAATGCACCTATGAAAACACAGGTTTTTTTAACATAACTACCTATTTTATGCTTTTATTCTTTGTCCCATTTCAGTATGCCTTGTAAATATTTACCAAAAATAAAAACAAATAATCTCATGTCATATTGTAGGGAAGAAATTCTACAGAAAAAATATAAGATAAAGAACTGACACAAATCTAAGAGTGCTGGAAACACTATATATTTGCACATGTAAGTGTTCATATAAGCACACATTAAAAAAAAAGGGAATTCACATCCAAATAGCTCCCCTGTCAAATAGACCAGGGTACATACCATGCAACATGCACAGATCACTAAAGTTACTTCACAGACAAACCTGCAGAGTCAGGACAGAAAGTGAAGTTATACTTTGCTTTTTAAAAAATACATGCCTTAAATTACCCATCCTAGCATCTCCTGCTTCATTTTCTAATTTAGGAAAGTGTATTTAAAAAGACAGCCATCCTTTAACTTCACAGCTCCAAAAGTGAAAATTTAATTTGCCATTTAAAAAATATTTATTAATGTTTCAGGCATACTTTTACTTCTCACTACATGTTCCTAGGGTCTTCGCTATGTAATTCACACAATTTCTGGATGTCACTGTTAAATTCTCATTTCCAAATGGCAGTGCAAACAAACCCTCAGGACAGTTTTTTTTTTCTGAGATTTTTTTAAATTACACCAATGTCATTAAGTCTCTAAATATTAAACAGACAAAATTTGAAAAACATTGTGATGAATACAACATAGACACCATTCTAATTTATTTCTTATCTGTGCAAAACAGCATCAAGATGATCCACAAGAAGAAATAAAAGGCTACAGTGCATTCTTCCGCCGCACAGCTGAAGCACTATGAGGATTGTGAGGAATGTGTCTCATCATAGTCTAGTCAGAGATCAGATGAGGCTCCACACTGATGATAAGGTCCATGTGCAGAGTCTGCTCCCTCCCACCAGCAATTCTGCATACCAGACAGAGCTGGCCATCTTGGAGGAGTCAACAGGAATGACAATTTGCAAAGCCAGATACATAGTTTAGTCCTAATTCAGCTACTGAACTACTTTCTATATTCTTCAAATTCTTATTCTGCTGATAAGAAAATTATCGCAACAAATAAAGTCAATCTAACCCAAGTTGCTGACCCTTTTCTCAAGCTCATGGAAAACATGCAGAAAATTAATACTTAATACCCTGAGCAAGCAAAAAGGAGGCAAGAGCTCTAGCTTCTCTTTGATCTTTTATTCCTATACGAAGTACAAAATAGATCTTCGTTTCCTTCTGAAGTCAACCATTCTACAGCTTCCCTCTACATCCTTATTTTAGCAGAGTAAGACACAAAGGAGTAATAAAAGGCTCCTAGGAAACAAGTTCTAGACCTAATAGACAACATGCTCCTTTTGAAGGTCAGAAAAAAAAGCTTTAAGTTACCCCCTCAACCCATATCACCATTTCCCTACCCTGCACATTTTAAGTAATGAGCATACACATAAAAATCACATACACATAAAAATTACGTACACAAAATACAGCTTCAACAAAGCCCCAAAAAGTCCATGTGGTATGTCCCCAAACCTTTGGATCAGATGTTTAGTTTAAGCTATTTCACTGTTCAAAAAGCAGAAACACAAACATATTTGCATTACCTTAGCAAGTCTCCCCTTGCACTTGCAAGACTACTTTTCCTACCTGATCTCTCAGTTGTTGAACAGAAGTCTGAAGGCTCAGAATTTGATTAAAAAGAGGACTCTGCAGCACTGATTTTAAAAGGCTCAGTTTCTCCTCATTTGCAATGTCGCCTCGATCCCGAAGTTTTGTCTGTAAGCGCTCCATGGCCTGGAGGGCCCGATGAGTATCTGTAGCAATAATCATTCCTAGTCAGTAGCAGTTTCTAGACTGCATAAATCAGAAGCCAATGAAAACTGTATTTTTGTCCATCAAGAATTGGGTTACAAAATGAAAGAGCCTTCATTGAAATTCAGTCACAGGAACTGTGGCTACAGTCCACTGCAAATAAATAGGGGCATAAATAGTCATAATAGAAAACATCTTTCTTTTCCATGCAAATTTTTAATTCAAGAAAAGATTAAAACAATGAAATCAAGACAACAGGCTCAAATTCAAATACACTAAACATATATATGGTTGTACAAATTTTGTTTTCAAATACAAAAACCCAAACACAACAGTATTTCTAAGCACAGTATATTATTTTTTTTCAAAACCTCTCTCAGCAGTATACACCCATATCCCAAATCTATCATACTCAATGTGGCCACAAAATATTGTGATACAAATGAAAAAAAATTACCAATTGTTTCCAACATGTTTTCTGCTTCTCAGCTTCTATTTCAACACTGGAAAGAGACTGTAAATATTTCCCTGAAAAGTAACAGAAGAAAAAGAAGGTCACATTTATAGAAATCCTAAACTCTGAAGGGAAAAAAAAAAAGGCTGACTTTTGAAAGCAATAGACTGCAAAATAACGATCCAATAAAATACCATCTCCACAGATAATTAAAATAACCTCAAAGTCAAATTCTGACTCACTTTGGTGTTCAAAATCTTCCTGAAAATTGCTTTTGGAATATACTTTGTAATTTATTTGCATTTCCATATCAAAGTAGCTGTCTGCATACTGTTGCACAACATGTCCTGCACTGCTTTAATCAGACACTATGAATCATAGCTGCCACTGAAATTTTACAGTTTCATTGCTTTCCTTTTCAGTGATTCACAAAAGACATTCCCTGCGGGATCAGTTTTCAAGCTCTGTGTTGACAATTTCAGGTGCATGAGCCACAGCACACTTTTTACAGTCACCTTTGAAAGAAAAGTCATATAAACCACAAGGCTACAAGCTTGTAGGATTCTCACACTGGAGCCTCTACTATTAATATCTAATGGAATTGACACTCAGATGAGGATGATAGCTGATTTTATCAGTGTGGGTTTCCAGGAAGGAAATTCCACACTGGGAGGAAGAAATTTTGAAATTGATTTGCTTATTCTTTTTTGCTGCTTTTTGGGGTTGTTTGGGGCTTTTTAAAAATGTACATCTGCAATTGCTCAGAAATTTGCAGTGACAGAACATGTTTGATGGAGATGGATAGGTGACAAGTGAGGAGCTCAAATATCATTGCAGGTGTATGAACTGTTGATCTTATCTTTCATAGTTTGTTTTCTTTGTAATAGGAAAAAACAGTACAGCATCCCCACTTGAATCTGGAGAACCTAAAAACATGCAGAACTATGATCTCAAAGCACTCAAGAAAAGTAATTCTTTCTTGAGACATTGGATAAAAAGAGGAAAAGGAATGATGTTGACAGACCACTAGATAAGACAGCCTAACAGGATCATTAGTTATAGAATCTGATCATTTTGTCAAGCCTATAATGTTCGCAGTTTGTGCAGAAAAAGTAAACTAAATGGATTTTAAACGGTTTCAAGTTCCATCAATATGACTTCCCTAGCCTCAATATGCCTGAAGCTTACTAATTCCAACCTTGCCATGGGCAGAGAACTTTCCACTAGATCTGGTTACTCAGAGCCCAGTCTAGCCCAGTAAAAGAATGGGGAGAACATAACCTCTCTGAAGACTGCATTTGAATTTGACAATACATTGATACAGAACCACTGATCATCCTTTTTAGGATTATTATTAAACCCCTTAAACCTGACTTTGTCAAAGTAATGTTACTCCATGGTCCAAATTATGTTTTTAAATAAAAATAAGCCTTTATAATTTCTTTTCTTACTTGGCAAAGAAAATCCCAACATGCGATTACCAGATCTGAAAAACAACCCAAATATCTAGCTTTTTCACCTTGTCACTCTATAAAACAGGACAAAACAAAGTCTATTTTACATGGAAAGGGCTGGATGAGATTATTTAAATGTTATGAAAGAAGCTGACTTCCCTAAACCCTTATCACCCATAGCTTTTCTTTCTAGATTAAAAACTACTATCACTTCTATTCAGAGCCACTATTTAAAATCAGAGTATTTAAGCCATGCTTGTAGATGTTTTCCTCAGTACCAATGCAAATCAAAGAAGTTCTTTCCTGTGTCACTGTTCCAGTTCTTTCTCAATACCTACCCTTGGGGCTGTGTAGTGGATGGAACCAGAGAGCTGGGCAAAAATTAGAAAATGAGTATTTTTTCAGTTATTTCATTTATCACAGCACTATATGCATAAGCACATAACATTTTATGTTCAACAGATGAAACTACTCAGGAAAAAATAGAGAGTTACTGTTCTGCTTTAGCTCTGCAAGAAACTCAAGAAGCGACGCAGCTGTAAAATGTCTCTACCTTCTGGGGTAGCTGGATATTGTCTTATTTTATGACTCAATTTGACTAAAATTTCATTCTTCTTCTTGTGCTGACAAATGTAAATATTACCAGTGACAGTACCCACAATCATCTTTGTGTCCGTGTAATTCTGAAGATATGAACTCTAACAACTTATAGCAGAGGATTCTACAAGCAGACACAAGCCCTAAACATATCTATAGGTTGAGATTATGCCATGTAATTTGCAATGAAAAGAAGTCCTTAGCTCTGCTAAGACACTCATTACTTACTTTCTATTTATCTCATGCTTTAGAGAGCAGTAAACACTGCTCTAGCGCCATGCTAGTATCAGCAAATCCATTTTGAACTCTCCGTTTATTCGCTTTATTTGGGTTTATATTAGTAGGGAATCCTTTCCCAGGTGGCCAGCTTAATGCTTTCGTTGACATCACCAATAAGCATGAGAAAGACCAAAACTGTCATCAGAATGTTTTCCCTCAGACACCTCCTCTGAGGCAGATGCAATGCACTGAGGGACACCCATGTTTGCCTCTACAGTGTTGCAGGCCAAGGTGACCCCTGTTCGCTCTGCCTGCACTCTGAAAGGACAAACAGACACATGACTGCTCCTGCTGTGCCACATCCATGCTAACAAGTGGGATCTGCCAGCACCAGCTAAGTGGCACATTAACATAGTGAAGTACTGGAGACGCAACCACACATCTCTCCAAAATACATCGCAGAGATATATCCATAAACACCACCATTCACTACAAGACACAATGGCCTTTACACCAGCTTGCTTCTAAGTATTTTAGCAACGATGTGCTAGTGAGAAGTAGAGTGGAATGCAGGATCACTTGTTGAAATCCCTAATTCTGCTATATTGAATACTTTTATAATTGCATTGTAGATTTCTAGATGCAGAGTGGGGAGTTTAGTTCTGATTTCCTCATTTTGCAATCTCCTGGCAGTCTGTATCACAGGAACCTGAAGCCAAAACCAGCCCTTCTATACAGGATACAACAATCTTCACACCTCAAAGAGCTTAGTAGCTTAGCTCAAAGTAGATTTAACTATTTTTGTATTTCAGTGCTGAAGTTCAATAATCTCATCACAGTAATAAGAACACAGGCTGTCTGAGTCAAGACTTTATAGGCAAATCGAAGAAAGACAGTCAAGCAAATAGCAAGTTAAAACTATGTTCAAGTTCTAAACACACGGGTAAAGGATGTGATGTAAACAAAAAACAAACAAACAAACAAAAAAAAAAAAAGGAAAAAATCAAACCTTATCACCTTCTCTTGCTTTCCGGCTGTTTTAGAACATTAGAATAGAAAACACAAGGAATTTTAGACAGGTATAAGGTGACAAACACACCATATTGACTCTAAGAACAAACCAAAGTTAAAGATGATCCCTTTCAAGCTTGTACTTTCAAAATTTGATTCTTCCAATGCTAACGAACAAAAATGGGGTTTTTTGCCACTCTTCATGCTACCTTCTTTGATAACATTGGTTGCCAGAAAACAGTTGGCATGCTACAACTCTGGTTTCTATCTGTCCACTTCTGAAACACTAAAATGCACGGGTGGCAGAATTTTTTTTAACCTCTGAAATTTATTTGATCACCTCCTTTCCACTACAGTTGCAGAAGGCATTTAGCTAAAGAGACAAAAGACTTGTGAAAACAGTAAGGTGACCCATTTCCAGTGAGCATTCTTTCACATCTGTCACTTAGTTTCTACAAGGAAATCTACTCTGTTTTATTGACGGATACACCATCTACTGTTTCACAAAGCTATTTTAGATAATACCTTGGAAACTAATGCTCATAGCATGGATTAGGAAACATGCAATGCCAAAGATAGAAAACATAGTAATAGGCTTTGCCCCATAGCTCCTGTATTACTTGAAATACTCTGAGTATACAGAAGAAATGCCTATCTTAAGAGTGATCTCTAGGCCCAAAGTCTGGCTTGGAGTTGCATGAGATTAAAATTAAATCTCTTTCAATTAAGCAGCAAGGTAACCACAACATGCATTTTATAGCTGCTAAAGAGAGTATTTCAGAACTTCTAATCCAACCCTTTGGCCTGTGTTTGTCTGGGCTAGAGATATCCTTTAGTACATGATTTTTATCCCATGTCATCTTCCTCCCCAGTTTTATGGCTATCACTTAAATAGGCATATCATGTTAGCACCAGCGCGGTGCAGGAACAGAAACCAAACCACACAGGAAGTGAAAGATGCTCATTACGGCTTAACTTTCTGCCTTGCCTGCAGATTCTAAGAGCTCTTCCATTTTTCCCACTTGCCTCCTTAGAGATGGCTACTAACCCTAGGAGGAAAACTAAGGTGGATCCCCAGACACTGAGTAGTCTTGTGAAAATTAAGGCAGTGGAAACTATTCACAGTAAATTCAAAGATCTCATGCTTTTCTATGTTTTTTTTTCTAGCTACTTTTCTACAAATGCAATTTTGCTGTTGCATACAGTACTTTTTTAAGCACACAAAGGGTGTGAAAATAAATGCAAGATAGCAATGACCAACAGGGAAAAAGAGAACAAAAAGAAAAAGCAAAATTAATGTGCACTGTTCCACAGGGAACAAAGCAGATTTCCATCAACTACCTGGAATGTAACAAGCAAACAAGAGATGCCAGACATCTACATTTGATAGCTATGCTAATGAAAATTGTTCTGAAACATTCAAAGCAGAAATAAAAAGCCAGTATTGCACAGCCTATATTAAGACTCTAAGCACTTTGAAAAAACATTACTAGCCTCTTTAAATTTAGCAAAATGCTGAATGCATCAAAAATACATATAGAGATAGTGGTTCTGTATGTTGAAGAAAAGTTCTGTGACAGAGCTGATGAACACCACCATGTACTCTGAATCAATTACAAAAACAGAATTCTGAACATTCAACTACTTTTAACCTTCTGTATGCATCACTCTAATGTATTATAGAAACTTAAAATGCTTTTCCATGAACTAGTAATCTGTTCCTTGTGTATAATTAATAATTTTCTGTAACATGTAAGAAGCCCTACATCAGCATAAGATATAATATCCATGGTAACTGACATACTAATAATTGCAACTAGGAAATAGAATTAAACTATCCATAATGATTGCACCTACTGATAAATGTGTGTGATATAGTGTATTTAAAATTTATTTGCAAAGAGCATTTCAAAAACAACAGCATAGAAGGTAGGGTGTTTCTGGTGGGGTTTGTTGGGGGTTTTTTATTAATGAAACAAACGGATTATCTTTAAAAAAATTATTTTTCAGTAAATATCTTAAATTAAGATCAATTGGCATCCTTCCACATTAGCTTCAGGAACTGAAAAGTAACTTTTAGCATATACAGAATATAGAGGACGCTACTGAATATACTGAATTGATGAAATACAGGCATGGTTAATATTGGTTCTATGTTTTCAAGCATAGGCAAATGATAACCATATTCATTAAATTCAATTAAACCTGATGAAGGACAGATTTCACAGCAGTTGCACCTCAATGTATATTGGATTTTTCACAGAGGTGACAACAGCATACATAAATGAATAAATACAAAGCCTTTCCAAATAGCTGCTAGTAAGCATCAACAAAGAGTCATCATTTTCCCCACAAACTGAAAACAGAAATTTCTCTTTGTGTATTGTGACAATAACAAGTGACTTATACAGAAATTCATAACACTGTTTAACAAGACTACTGCGCAAGGGTTTCAGATATAAGGACAGGGTCTGAAAAGCGTACAAAAGAAATATGTTATTATTGCCAGGGCAAAAATAGCACATTTTCCTATCAACTTGTCAGGAACACCAGCGGTGAAACAAGACAGTCCTTATCAATGATAATATATAGTATCCTGCCAGCATGGCATTATATTAGCCAAAACTGCTTCACCAGGATGCTCAAATATAAAGCCAATTAGAAAATGTACTGGATGCACTTCACAAAACTTCAATTTTTTTTTTTTTTGGGTTTGAAACGTGGAGCAGAGATTAAAAAGGTCTTTACAATAGTTCTCAATATGCTGAATTAAGTGCTACTTTTTAAAACAAAACCATCTACAGCTATCTGCATGACTGAGAAGATATAAGGCATTCTTGCCTGAAGAATTCACAGACCAGGGCCCCACTAGGGCCAGGTGGAATAAAAAGATCCATTAGTATCTACATAGTGCAGTTCTCTTTCCCTAGTGCTGACAGCTATCTAACTTTCCTAGTGCACTTCCGCACGAAGGGGGGAGAATATATCCAGTTCCCAGTGAAAAGCCTCTTCAAAGCACTAAGGAAACCATTAGAAACACCACAGTTAATCAGTAAATGTTACACGCATGTTACTGTTAACAAGATAGGAGACATAAAAATATGCACCTAAAAATTGATTTTTTTTTTTTAAATTATGTTCTCTGTCTAATAATGCTGCTTGTTAAGGTGGGTATGTCCTTAGCTATTTTCCACTTGCATTCTTCTCTTTTAGTGCTACAATTACTCTCCACAGAAGCATCAAGTAACACTCCCAAAAAGTATTTTACCACTTTCCCCTTTTCCAGTTTAGATTCCTCCCTACCAAGGAGTTGCTGTTTCCTTGGGAAACGCAGAAGTGATACGGAAACCACAGGGCATCACACAACAGAACTTCGGCAACTGCAGAATTCAGACCCTTCCTCTTTATCTCAGTAAATCTCTGCTCTCCTACTGCGACAGACTCCCAACACCCTTTCAGGGACCAAAGCCAGTAAGGACCTTTCCTATCCAACAGTTTGTAATTAAAAAAAAATAAAAATCTTCTACACGTATTAGGACACAAAAATATAGCTGGACGATACACTGTTTATAAAAGCAAAAAGCAAGGAAAAGGAAAAAAATTATAACCAACGTTTTTCAGCCAAACGGCAAATCAAACCTCTTAAATGCTGTACCCGGAGTTCAAAAGGTCGGCTTTGTGAGTTTTTCTTTTTCTTTCTTTCTCTTCCCAATAACACAGGGAGGTGCTGGCAGCAAGGGGGGACACGAGAAACGAACCATCCCTTTGCTTAGCGCACCCAGACTCATCCAAGAGCACATCTCCGTTTCCACCCAGCCAAAACTGTTACCGGGGAGCTGCTGGCGGGGTCGGACCTGCGGGCAGCGCCGACACCAGCACGGCAACAGGTCCCGAAGAACCGCGGCCACCGCCCCGCCTGGAGCCCGAGGACACGGCCAGTGTCGCCGGGGCCTCCGGTCGGACAGTGGCTCCGAGCGAGAGTCAGTGCCGCCGCCCACAAGTGCCGGCCGCGGCCGCTAGCAAGGTCGGTGGCAGCGGGGGCAGATGAGGAGACCGCCTCCCGTCATGAAATGCCCGCGGGGGATAAACAAGGAATGCGTGAACGGGCAGCAGAGCTCCCTGCAGATGTCAGGGGAGGTTCGGCTTTTGTTTACGTGAGGACGACGGCCCGCCAGGCCGCCCGAGCCCGCGAATCGCCCGCCCGCCGCAGGCCAGAGCCCCGGCCCAGCCCGGCCCCCAAAGCCGCTCCCGCCGCCCGCGGTCGGGTGAGGCGGAGAAGAGGGGATGTGCCGGGACACAGCAACAGGCTCGGCCCCCCCGGCCCGCGGCTCCACGGCCTCCCTCCTCCTCCAGCCCCCCACCCCCGGCAAAACCCTTCGGATCAAATGAACAATAATAAATAGAACTTCGAGAGGCAAACGCATTTTAAATGGTCGCTCAAACTCCAGCGACGCGGTGGACCCTCCCCGCCCTTCCCGGCCCGCATCCCCACGGGACGACTCGGCCAGAGTCGCCCCGGTCCCCGCCGCCCGGCCCAGCAACACCCTGCTTACCCCAGCGGCTCGGCGGGCCCCGCCGCCCAGCCCGTCTTTCCGCCCTCCCCGCCCCCGAGTAGCGGCGCCGAGCGAGCCTCGCCGCGGGGGCAGCGCGCTCGGGCACGCCCCGGCGGCCTGAAACCTAATCCGGCACCCCCCGCCCGCGGGTCTCACCGGGGCGGGCTGGGCGGCCGCCCGCAGCGGCGGTGGGCGGGGGTATCCGGGGGATAGCGGGGCACGCTCGGGGCGCCCGGTCCCGTCCCTGCCGGCCTGTAGCCTCGCGGCCTTTCCAGCCGAGTTTGTCTCCCCGCTGCTGCCGGAGTGCACGCCGTGCCGGGATGACACCGAGGGGCCGGGCTGGTCCGGTTTAGCTCTCCGGTTCGCCTGCGAAGTGAAGGCGCGGCAGGCTGGCCCCTGCCTCTCTCCAGCGGTGCGGTGCCTCTTGCGGCCGGGCCTGGCCCCGCTTGCTGCCAGCCCAGCCACCGCCGTACCCCTTCTGGTGCAACAAGATGAGCCTGGCCTGGAACGGAGGAAAATGCGAAATGTTTGGAAATGTTTAAAAAAAAAAAAAGGCAAGATCACCAAACAAGGCATGATGAAGTTAGACAAAATGATTTATAAAGTCTTAGAATTTATAAAGGGATGACTTTTCCGGATGACTTTTCCCTCAATGCAGCAGCTGGTTATTGTGTTAACTAGAAGTAAGGAAGATGCTGTGTGTTTCACACACATATGTCTAAGACTGAAGGACATAATGCAGAGATGTTTGCAGCAACCACAAAATACCCAAAAATATAAGTTCAGCTAAAGGTTATTTTGCTATTTGTTGACATTGCTTCTACCAATATTATCAGGGTCATAGTTTCCCCTGCTCCTTTACATAAGATAATTTTTTGGTGTCAATGCTCTCCGGCAGCTCAACTAAGGTATAGCTCCTGCAGATGGACCACGGCTGCTCCACTAGGTATATTGGCTGCTCCTCTGGCTCTGCAGAGGCTCCATGAGCTTTTTATCTGCTTGCCTTCTGGCATGGTCTGGTTCTTTTTCCAAACAGAGGTTAACCTTAAGTGTCATCATAAGTTCTAGTACTTTGTGGCTGAGGGGTGGTGGTGTTGTTTGGTTGGTGGGCTTCTTTGAGGGTTTGGTGGTTTTGTTATTTTTTTTCCTCACACAAAAATTTTAAAGAAACCTAATGTTATGAAGCTAGAATGGAGTATTACCCTATCTATTTTCAACAGTATCAATAAATGCAATCCCAATACCAACACTTTCTTAAGCACACCACTTTACATGTTAACTTTAAAAACACAGGTCTTTGTACATTGCATGCTTTGGTTGTTTTGTTTTTATTATTTTATTTGGAAAATTAAATTCTGAAAAAAGGTTGAATCACTAAGCAATATTTCTCTTGCTCTTATTACAGCTGGTGTATTAAAAAACTCCAAATTATTGACTGCTTTTTCCTCTGCTGAATACTCAAATATACATATTTATGTTATGTTACACATATTTATATTATACATATTTATATTACATAATATATATTTTTAACAATAATTCTTCCACTTTTTAACTAAGAAAAGTATTTTTCAAGATTTTATTCACAGGTTCCATTGTTCAGTCTGGCATGTGCTAAAAGCATATTGCTTTTTTAATCAAACACAGAGGCTCTGCTATAGCTAGGACATTGAATGCTCTATAACTGTCCCACCAAATTTGTGTGTTACATGAGCCTTTATTAAATCCAGAATAAAATTTAAAAAATAAGTTACAGTTTGTTTCCATGTATCATTGTTCAATGAATAAGCCATAGTTGATTAGATAAGTACAAGATGAGAATGTTATTGTTATTTTTCCTGTTGCTCAGGATTTAACTATGGGTTATGACTAAAACAAAATGCAGTGATTCTATTAAATTTATTTAGACAAAAAAATGGTCAAAAGTGCAGCAGTAGTCATAATGTTTAACAGCATCACTTGTGTAATAATTCTTCCCAGTGCAATTTGTCTTTGTATGGAATATACCTTTCAGAAAGTTTTTTAACATACAGACTGCTTTTCTAAAGTAGACAAACATTTTAAATTCTATTCAGATTTTGTCAAATCCTTGGAGTATATATTAAGGAGATGATAGTTAGTGAAGTTCAGAGTGTTGTGCTCCGATAGGCCTTGCGTGTATTAAAAATATTTGCATGAGTATATTTATGCCAACATAGGTGTACAGAGAAACTGAGCCCTTTCAGTAAACATACAACTGTACATACAATAAACATGAAACTGTAATCACAGTAATCTAATGCCCTCTTGCACACAGTAGCTGATGACACTGATGAAGAGCTATGCAGGCACAGTTCTAGCAAATAGCAAAGCAAATTCTTAGGGTTCAGAGTACACAACTGGTCTCATGGATATATTTGGTACTAGCTTTAGAAAGTTAATTTGAAAGATATCCACCATTCATATTTAATTATTTCTTCCTTTTGTTATAAAGTAGGACCTCTCCAGCCCCTCCCTAGAAAAAGAGGGTCACAACTTATCAATGATTTTGTTAGTGTGGGTTACATCATGTACAGTGACACACAATGTTTTAAGTTATGCCACGGCTTTGTTAGTAAGGAGTGTGTCCATTGGTGTTTTATAATCTTGTGGGATCCTTCAAATGTGAGAAAAGAGAATCTACTTTGTGTTTCAAGGTTAAATGTTTTAACAAGCTACAAATAGTTATGTGTCTACACGTGTTCAAGTGATTGTAAATAAAAATTGCAAGCAATTTTTTAAATCATAAGCCTTCCTCAAAAGACTACTATGACTACAAAAATATTCTGTCAGAAAGGACTCTTAGGGAGAAGATGAAGGGGATCTGAAGAGACCCTCATTTGATGTTCTCTAGTATTAACATTCTGATATATTTCATTTCTCAGGTCAATTTAAAATATAGTCGTGGTCAAAGTATCAATATTGGATGAGATGCCTGCCTTGCTGATTTACTTAAATACATAAAATATTAATATTAATGATTCACTGCTTAGATTTATTGGAAAACATGAAGGAGAAGTAAACTGAGAAAAAAATTCTTTACAGATATAACAGGGTCACCAGGAACAAGGCTATGTGTCCATTAAATCATTCATTAGGCTGCTCTTGGGGATGCAGTCTTTTAAAATAGTAATGGGAACAGGATCTAACCAATGAAATAAGAGTCTGATTCTGCTCTGAGTCACAAGTACTAACTTCACTTTGAGAAGATATTGCCTATGAAACACATTTGAGTACATTTATGACACAGAACTATTTATTCCCTAAAAAAAAAAAAAAAAAGTGTTCATAACAGTAATTGTTTAGTTTCATCACTGTGTGTATCATATTTGGTATGTGCATTGTTATTTCACGCTCCACTGCAGAATAGGTAGAGTATATAATTTAGGGACCTAGAAGTACCCTCTGAGGAAGGACTTAGGAATATTTATAAATTTTTTATTTATGCTTGAAGTATTCCATCTCTGAACTTAGAAAAGAACCTGAAAAGGGACCAATAAACACTTTTAATATATACTACCTTGATTAAAAACTTGTATGTACTTCTCTTTTATAGCCTTACTTTTCAGTATTACAGCATAATTTTCTTAATGTATATTCATACGTATATATACATACATAGACACAATATTATACTTTTCATTACAGCATTTGCTCAAATTTCAAGTTAAAAATTACTAATTACCATTTTCCTTTTTAGAGAATGGTAATAATTTATTATAGATCAAATTTAATTCCTGGTTCTATAAAGCAAGAGTAATCCATTGCATTAAGTGGAATTAAGCTGTAGAAAACCAATCTGAGATCAAAGGTAACTATGATCCAAACTGCTATAGCTGCTAATCTAAATATATTAAGTATGTGGTTATGCATTTTGTCTTTATCCAAACAAAGATGGATCATCATCTTTTTTCATGGAGCTCTTAAGAGCAGAATAAGTTATACTAGCAGAAGCATTCAGTATTAAATGTAACACTCTTCATTTCAACATAAAAGTTACACTTCAAAAGTCAGATGGTGTTACACAGTTACTTCTCTTACTGCAGGTAACAACATGTATCTTGTTATACAGAGCTAAAATTGGAAACTTTCTCATAACTTTTATGTTTGAAATTTACAGGTTTTGGATTATTATGCTGCAAGTAGTGAATATTAGTTTCACTTACAGAAGCATGCATGTGGGCAAGAATGGTGCATAGATTTACATTTTAAAGATTCTTTGAGAAATGGTCTTCCCTGCGGACATACTTCATAACTGTTATTATTGGCATTGGAGGTTGCACACACAAATAGAAGGGGAAGCATGCCCTGTAAGGTAAAACAGAGTAAAAAAATCATAGAAGGTATATTAATTATTTATAACTACAAAACAAAATACTTGCAATTATGACAAATTAAAATGGCATTTATTTACACATAAACAGGATTGTTTAAAGCCACAGGCCTTGCCCATAGAAGAAAAGTGAAGCCAAATAAGTGACAAAGCATATTAACCTTATCATAATTCTTCAGACACATAATACCTACAAGGAGTGTCTGGTTTTGTCAGATTATGGTGGTTTTGGCTTTTTTAAAATGTTGTATTTTGCTAGAGATTGCTGCATATTTGACAGACCCCACTCTCAGACAATCTAATTTTAAAGGCTTTTCTCAGAAAACCTTCAAGGGATGTTGTCCAGAGCAACATGTGCTCCGGTATACTTGTTAATGCAACAGTTGTTCCAATATTTGAAAAGATGGGGCAATATCTTATTAGCAAGTCTTGTGTTAGCAATATTGGGAGGTCCTGCATGACAGATTCTTTAGAGTTAAAAAATGTAGAATGGAAGGAGCCTGACCTGTCTAGTTCAGGGGCTTATGGACAGATTAATTGGTAAAACTAAAGTAAAGCACAGCAATACGTACAGAGTGATTTGTTGTATGGCTCTGCAGTTAATCATTGTCCAAATAGTATTTACCTCTGTATGCACCATTTAACCAATCAAAGTATCTGGTATCTTGCCCTGTGCAGTGTTTGATGCAGATTGCATTCAAGTCTCTGCTTCTGATCTAAATGTGAAATTGGAGAAATGTTTTGCTTTCAGTGATGTTCAGAGTTGAAATCTTAGGAAAAAGTACATCTCTGAATTTGCAGTCTTAGTTCTTTTGTTCCCAGAAAGATTCATTATATTACCCATTTTGGATAAATAGTTCTCTACGTATTGGACTATGTCTTAGGTTGAAAGATTTAGCTGGGGTGTGTATTTGCCATCTGTTAGAAGTGGGGCGGATATTCATTAGGTAGTTTTCTTTATCTCTTCCACCAACAATCCTACCTTCGAGAAATATCTTCTGTTAATGGGCCACTGAGTCTCACTGCATGACTGATAAAATTGCATCATCCCACTGTGAGATGCTCCACCCAGGGGGATGAGCCAAGCATTCCTACCTGGATATAACCTGCTATTTAGAACAGTCTTTTCCCACTAGATTTGCAGAAGAATAGCTGTCTTCTCCACTAGATTCCCAGAAGAAAACCAGACCCATCTACACCACCACCAGACCTTCAAAAGAAAACTACACCCTTCTACAAAATCACTGCTTCAACAAAACCACAGCTATCACTCCAAAAAGACTACAGTCACCATTAATCAAAACTACTACCAACACCCTGACCAACAAGGTGTCAGACCATATTCAGACTCTGTCAGTAGTTGGTTTTTTGGTTTTTTTTTTTTTTTTGGTACTCGTACATTTGTATTATTAGTTTTCCTAGTAAAGAACTGTTATTCCTATTCCCATATCTTTTCCTAAGAGCCCCTTAATTTAAAAATAATAATAATTCGGAGGGAAGGGTTTTAAATTTTCCATTTCAAGGAAGGCTTCTGCCTTCCTTAGCAGACACCTATCTTTTCAAACCGAGACAGACCATCAAAGTGGTATCAAGGTGGTATCACTACACTGTCCCAGTCATGGACTAGTATTGGAGCTGTAGTCTGTCTGAGAAGGCAATAAAGTTTTACAGTTAGCTTTGCCAAGTCACTGTGTGTAACAGAGAGACCAAACAAACAACCCTGCTCCATTGCTTTTTTGAAGGAGCTGATTCCACATGGCTCTGCATGTTTTTCATTTTAATTTACATGTAGAGAAGAGGCAGAAATGTACATCTGTGTCCTTTCATCTTGTTTATGGAATAGGTGAGGTTTGGGTCAGAAGTAAAGCTATTAGTATTTACCACTATTATTAACTGCCATTCATACCATTACATAGTTGCATTGAAAATGTAATTACTACAGTCTACGAATTGCCAGCATTAAACAAACAGCAGTGTTTTGGTGTTTTGGACTCTAAGTGCGGAGAGTCCAAAATCCAAACATGCAAAGAATACATCCATCTGCCTGTGAATTTGAAAACTAAATTTTGCTCATTCACATCAGCCAAGTCATTTATGGATGGCAGATGACATGTCCAAAGAAGGCTGCTCTTCTTTTTTGAAGAACTTCCCAGGAAAGAGGCTTTATTAGCTATTATACCTGTTTTTCTATACCAAAGCTATTTTGTCTAGCAAGATTAGTACCTGTAAAAAGAAGAAGAGTGGGGAGAACCTTTCTGTTATTGAGGATATCTCCTATTCAGCTGGGTGGATGTAAGGAGGAAACCTCTGATGCATTGTGCTACAGACTAAGGGCCCAGATATGAGAAAGGATGTCTGTAACTGGCCAAAGCTTTTGGAGTCTCTCAGTAAGGTTCACTGATATAAATTCCTTACAGTTTGCTTCAATACATTGAAGGTCTTTCCTTCCTCTGTGCATACTCAAGTGCTGCAAAGGAATTCACCGTTCCTACAAGCCACAGAAAGTACTAAGAACACTATGAAAGAACACAGAGAGAAAAGAGCTTTCAGCAGACCAGAAGATGTTAAAAAGGTTGGTGTTTCTGAAATAAGCTTTTATACAAATATCTGAGAAACAGAAGTTTCATTTTAGTTTGTTCTTAAGTAGGAATTTAACACTACGTGAAAATCATTTTAGCAAATGAAACAAATTTAGATTTAGTCCAACTGCAACATTAAAAAACTCTGCTAGAGAAGGAAACTATTTCAGTTAATGCCTTTTTTCTGTTAAAATGCACTTTGGTTTAGGTCAGCTTCTTCTCTTACAGATAAAGGTTCCTTCTCATAGTGATATTGTCATAAGGAGATCTTAAAAACTTTGAAATTCAATGAGCAAATTTTCCCTCATCTGGTCATTAAGTGCCAGAAACTGGCAATATAAGTAAAAATAAGAATCAATACTCCATCCAAGCCATCCAATCCCTCATTTTCAGGAGTTAATCAGTTACCTATCAGTACTCAAAACCTTGTATGCAAAATATAGTTTGTTTTCTAGCTAGATGGTGTAGCTGTTCTTATTGGGTAGGTATCACTTTTTTTGTTGTTTTCTCTAGCCTTTGAAGTATTCATACAATGTGCAGAGCGCAGGGTGAGATCTCAAGGCTATAATAGACTTCCTTCAGTTTTATGACTTGAGACAACATTTGCCTACATCCAGTCAGAATCTCAAAATGCGTTATGCAAAGACTGGCTCAGATGAACTGTAATTTGTTTTTTTCATTATATGGTTGTCCTTTAATTTTTGTTGCCAAGGGGACAAGCCAGGAGGAAATAGATTAAACAACTGCAAAGTGATGAATTTTAAGTCTCCTCTTAATAATATTTGAACTCTAAATCTAATTTTTATGTAGCAGGAATGAATAATAATAATGCCATTTCCAAAAATAAACAGCTAAGTAAAAAATCACTCTTTTCCTCTCATGCTTTTCTTTTTCATGCCCCTATTTTTTGAGTACTAGAGCTTCAAAAAACAAACTATAAATGCCCAGGCAACTACAGAAACATATGAAGGTAAAGAAAACAAAAACATTAAACCTATTTTGACTCATAATCCAGTATCATTTTTTGTGTGAATTATGAAGAAAATTCTTGAAATTATTTAACAGGAAAAGTAATCTTCTGAATAATGTAGTAAGACTTATTTTGCCTCTCCGATTTTATTCAAAAACTGTATTTTTATACCTAGTTATAATCAGCTTTGAGAAAAAATGCCAGTTTTGTCTTTTGACTGTCAGCTGCCTCAGGCTTTCATTAAGCCATAAGCATCAGCAGTCTGATTGTAGCTTGTGTACCAAGTGCAGCAGTGACAGGCATGCCTTGCTTGTAAGTGTACTTTTCTTACATGAGTGGCAAAACATAAGTGATTTTTCAGCCTTGATGAGAGATTTGAGAAATCCAATTTCCTGTGGGAACAAAAGTGCCTTGTAATCCAGAGGTACTGAAGACACTTGCTAAAACTGGGGCGTGGTGGTGAAATGCAAACTCTTAGGAATTTGAACACCTCTTAAAACTCAGTAAACATTTCCCCAAGGAGTGAAATAATAAATCTGATAGACTTTTGGCATACAAACTTGAAAGAATTTTAAAAAATAGATTTATGCTACAAATTAATTTGGCAGATGGCTTAAATAAGGGTTTCTTAATTTCTAGTCAAATTTAAAAAAAATTAAATGGACACCCAAAAGAAACTAGGAGTCAAGGAATACATTTAACAGGTGTCAGGTAAAGAGTGGCATTAAACGTTATTGTATCCATCACAGCGGCTTGGTGAACCAATTAAAAGTCTGTAGAGTAGGAAGAAATTCAGGTCCCTAGTAGTTTCTCTGCAGAGCTTGTCTCCGTGATGGCTCAAGTTGTGATCAGTCCTGACTCCTTGCTGCTACCTAGCACTTCAGATATGCCCTCATGCCATGATGCACTGCTCTGCAGAGACAGAGAGCCCATCTTCAGGTATTCAGAGATGGCTGAGATACCATGTGGAATTTGCAGGCAACCCCAACAAGGGGAAGAGGTGAGAATCCTGACTCCATGTTTCAGAAGGCTGATTTATTATTTTATGGTATCTATTATATAAAAAGAAAATTATATACTAAAATGATACTAAAGAAAGAGAAAGGAGACATCAGAAGGCTAGCAAAGAAAGGAATGAAGAAAAAAATAAAATCTTGTGACTGTTCACAGCCTCAACACCACTGGCTGTCATTGGTCATCAAGTAAAAACAATTCACATGCTGTGTAAACAATTCTCTAAATCACATTCCGAAGTAGCAAAACACGGAGAAGATGAAATTTCCGAGCTTCTCAGGAGAAAAGATCCTAGCGAAAGGATTTTTCAGAAAATATGTCTGTGACAATACCAGAGACACTAGTTGCACAGTAGTGCAGCATTAAGCATGCCAGCGTTCAAGAATCATTTGGACAACTGTTTCAGAGATATGTTTTGGCTCTTGGGGGTGTCCTCTATAAGGCTAAAAGTTGGACTTGATGATCCTTGTGGGTCCCTCCCAACCCAAGATATTCTATGATTCTATAATTCTATGACTCGCTAGTTAGCTCTGGGCAATGGAGCATTGTAGGTAGACATTGTGCTAATGTAATTATCCTGCTCCTGATACCCATGTGGTTGCATAATGTAAACACACACATAAATATGAAATATGCACTGCAAGGAATGAAAAATTCATATCACTGTTTTACAATACTGTAAATTACATTGTCATGTTTGTAATGAAAATTCTTGAAATTGTAAATGCACAAATTAGTTGACTGGTGCAATGTTTTTTGCAATAGGTGCTGTAATAGTGGCTTCAGTTTTTGCCTACAGGGAGCCAACACTGATTGAGGAACACTATAGAGCAGAAGAGGATAAAAAAGGAAAGTGGAAAACAAAAGTTCATGGCCTCTTCAATTGCAAGCACTAGGAGACCTGAAATGAAACTGAAAGTCATGACTTCCCTAGACAGCTTGTTCTAGTGTCCTATTATCTTTATAAATAATTTATTCCTCATGCCCAAGCAAAACATAACCTCTTTCAGTTTTAAACTGTTGAACCTTGTCTTTTTACTACAGGCCAGATTAAAAAGTCCCTTTCTATCTTGCCAAGCAACTCTACTTTTAGTACTAGAAGGTTGCACTAAGACCCCTTTCTTCTCCAGGATGAGCAATCACAATTCACTCAGGCTTTCTTCAGAGAAAAGATGTTCCAGCCCTTTGCTCAATTTTGTGGCCCTCCTCTGGACCCATTCTAAAAGACCTAAAATCTGACACCCCAGATTACGAAAAAGTTGGGCTATCTTCCAAAGGATTACCTTCACAACATCAATGATTTGACAAGGGCTCATGCTGGAACCCTTGTTTTGTGCTGAAAATCCATCAAATGTGGTTATCAAGTCTACTGTCGTAAAGTCATGGTAGGCTTGGCCACAGGGGGCAAAATTTTTCAATACATATGGCATGTGATGGAAAAGTTACTAATTTAAATATTTGAATGCTGTATCTAATGATATGAAGTTTCTAAAAGCATTTGTATCAACTTACCATTATTCTCACTTTTGTCTCTTTGTGAAAAAAGCATGCTCTGTCTCTGTACAATTACAGCTGGAAAATAAAAGATCTCTAGGACTGTTTAGACTACACTAAACTCTAAATCTAAGTCTAAATTAATGAAGTCTCATTTTCAAATATTTAGGCTTTCTAGTTACAGCAGCATTTCCATAATACCTTGTGGAGGGATAGAATGTAGGAAAATAAAGATAGTGCAGAAGGTAGTCTCACACCTGAGAAGCTGCAGCTGTACTAATCACCAAAGATTGGGCAGGCCTGCCCTTAGTAGGCCTAGCTGTGTCCAGTGGGAAGGTGAGTGCTGAAAAAGAGTGGGTTAGCTGGGTGAGGAGAGAGTTGGAGTTTGTTGGCTGTACTGTGAAGAAGAAGGAGTCAGTGATGTGAGGAAATGCCCATGAGAAATCACCAAGAAGGTATAGAACTTTTGCAATAAGATGGCAACAGCTGGTAAGCCTGATGTGGTCCTGTGGTGGTTTAGGAAAAAGGACTTAAGTATTAAGTGATGTGATCCTAAGGTGATTCAGGAAGATGACAGCAGACCTAAGAGAAATAAGATGGTGGAGTCAGGCAGCCCAAGTACCTGAGAGACTAAAAATCCAGGTGAGTTATAGCCAAGCAGACCAGGGCACCTAGAAGTCTAGAAAATGTATGAGGCACCACCCCCAAGAAGAAGAGTGCTGCATACGAGGAGTGGACACTACACACTTTGCTTATTCAGTGCATTGGAGCAAGCCCCGTGCCCCCTGCCAAAATATGGCCACAGTCCAGAGGGGACCCAGGACAGTGCTGGGTTCCCCCTGAATGGCAGAGTGTGCAGCAGGACACAAGTTGCATGATAGAAGTGGCAAATGGCATGGCCACAGCAGCAGCCAGTGCCTCAGAAATAGATTGGTCCCTGAGGAGTACAGGGGGATGAGCAGTGCATGAGCACTGGAACAAAAGCAACATGGAGCTCTGAGAGGCAGAATCAGAGCTGCACAGGCAATATGCAAGAGAAGCCCTCTAAAACTCTATAGTGGCTGTCTCCACAGTAACTCAATGTGATTTGGGATTGGGCTGTAGGGCAAGATGCAGCTGGTGATGGAGCCCAGCGAAGCATTGAGAGCAGCAGGGGATGCTGCCTGGTCCGGACCTGACGGATTTCAACACCTGGAGCGCAGGTGAGCCACTGGAGACACAATGGGAAATAATATATCAAGTGAAGAACAGATTGTTTCATCTAATGGAAAACAGAGCAGGGCAAGAGAGGCTTGCAGTGGCCAACTAATACAACAAAGAACTTTAAAAGGAAGAAGAGAATTATTAAAACAGCAGTTGGAGCTGGGGATAGAGTAGCTCTATCATTCAGTATGGTGTATTCGTTTGCTGATGAAACATGTGTGTTTTGTTTGTGAATTGCAACTATTAATCTTTGATTAGGTGTAAGTGTAAAAGTTTTTATTCCATAAGAATAAAGTACACTCAACAGATACTGGATCGATGTTGTTCAAGTTGTATAGCTATTGATAGAATTGTATAACTGTTGATTTGTTAGTAGCCTAAAATATAGCCTTTAACTTATTCTTGTGAGTTGCCTCATAAAATTGTACAGCTATTGATATTGTCAATGTTTTAGAAGTGTAAGTATAAGGGTTTCTGATAATATGTAATGTAAGTTTGGCTAATGAATCAAGGTCAGCACATAGATGCGTTCCGAAGTTTAATGGAAACTATGCAAAAGATGTTTGTACTGGGTTTACTATCTTTTGCAAAGGGCCCTGCAAAAGATAATAAATACAACATTAGTTTATGAAAAGCCTTGGGCAGATATTCTAGACTGTGAAAAGCAAAACTAAATCAGAATTTAGAAACTTATCTTCTTGCTGTGACCTGTTGACTGAACATTTGCATATTGTTAGTCCTAACTGAGATATGCGAATATGTTATAATATCAATTTACTCAAACATATCTTTCCAGAGATGTTGCAACTTTGTAATTAAAAGAAAAGGGGGAATTGTGGAGGGATAGAATGTAAGAAAATAAAGATGGTGCAGAAGATAGTCTCACACCTGAGAAGCTGCAGCTGTACTAATTACCAAAGATTGGGCAGGCCTGCCCTTAGCAGGCCACAGCTGTGTCCAGTGGGAAGGTGAGTGCTACAAAAGAGTGGGTGAGCTGGGTGAGGAGAGAGATGGAGTTTGTTGGCTGCCCTGTGAAGAAGAAGGAGTCAGTGCTGCGAGGAGATGCTCATGAGAAATCACCAAGAAGGTATGGGAGATTTACAATAAGATGACAAAAATACCTTAAATAAATTCACTATTTGCATGCCTGAATATCAGCTTGTTTTTCCATTACCACAGCCTTTGGGATTATGAAATTGTATGTAAGGATTATTTTGCATTGAAAATTATAAAAATAACGTAATTCTAACAAATTAACACTGCAAGGATCTATATTTTAAACTAATATTTGTGAAATACTTAGCTGGATGGCTCCAACTAAAAGCTGGCTTTCATACTATTGCTATCCATAAGAACAAATAAGTGTTTTACACACCTTTCCAATTATTTTTAAATACTTTAAAAATAATAGCAATTTAATATAAATTAATTTACACTCCTAATGCCTTGTTCTAATGCTACAACGAGAGCATTTGATGCCAAGATGTTTAGATTCAGCCAGATTGCTTGTCTTTTTTTTGTAGTTTTAGAAAGCTGCACATGATACAGGTAAAATATTAACATGGCTATTGGTCAGCAGTTTCTCTGGGCAAACTCAGTGAGTTTTGTATTCTTGTAATTACTGAAACATAAAGAATTTACGGAATCTGGTTATGATGTTTAAATTAAAAGAATATGATATCTTCACACATTCAAAATAACGTCACATTTAAACCTACTGATAATCAACTTTCCAGCTTAGGAAGGATGTTGAGATAGTCAAATGCATCTGAAGATGGGCAGAAAGGCTGATGAAGAGTGTAGAACACAGGTGCTGTGAGGCATGGCTGAGGACACTGGGGTTGTTTAACATGGAGAGGACGAGGCTCAGGGGTGACCTTATTACTCTATGATTGCCTGAAAGGAGACTGTATCCAAGTGAGGGTCAGTCTCTTTTCCCAGGTAACCACTGGCTGAATGAGAGGACACAGTCTTAAGCTGCACCAGGGGAAGTTTAGACACGGCATTTTGAAAAAATTCTTCACAGGAAGAGTGATTGGGCATTGGAATGGGCTTCCCAAGGAGGTGGTGGAGTCACTGTCCCTGGAGATCTTTAAGAAAAGACTAGAAGTGGCACTTAGTGCTGTGGTTTAGTTGACAAGGTGGTGGTTGGTCATAGGTTGGACTTGATGATCTCAAAGTCTTTTTCAGTCTAGTTAATTCTATGATTCTGTGATATCTATCAGCATTTTCACCTCCCAAAATAAGCATCTAATCACTCATCAAGATTACTGCACCTTCATCACTGACTTCTTTTGCTTTTGATAAAGTCCAACATGCAAGATAAAAACTATATGTTTAAGAAGTGTATAAAATTCTAGTTCCTGTATGACTGCAGGTAAACCATAACTCAACGCTTTTAAGTGTTGCTCTACCCAGCTTAGCATAGTCCTCTATTCTGTTATGTTGGTGTTTTGTGCATGTAGATTTAATGATGGGCATAGACAGAAATCAAGCAACAGCTGCTCTACAAAGCCTGCAGCTTCACTATTAAGTGGACTATTCCACTAGTTGTTCCAAAGAATAGTAGAAAGACAAAGCATAAAAATTTCCTATTACATCTCAGAGGAATTTATTTCTTAGTCTTTTTGCCCCATCCTGAACTGGCAGAGTACCCAATGTGTCTTCCTCATCCAGTCAAGAAAAAAAACTTTGGAATGCAATCAGAAGGTTCAACTAAAATCAAAGACAACATTCCCTACACTGGACCTTTTTAGAAATACAGCTGGAAATATTATTTAAAATGTATCTTTTCCCAGATTTTGAGGAAGAAAATATCTAAAATATAGTAAATAAATATGTTTTAAGGTTACAGATTGATGTTTAAAAGATATAAAAGACAGTATGTCAGTCTGTCTTAAATAGCTTAGGACGCGTTGCCTTGGAAATTTTATTACATTTTGAAGTTCTGTCTTGTTTGTCTGTCTGTGCTTTAAGGACATGACTTGTGAACATTCATGTATACTGTTCCCTGATTATCAGCTTTCTAGCATGTTCATTTTTAATGGAATTCCATTCAATTTAATGGTGTGCTTGGGCAGCCAGAGATTAAAAACTCATCCAAGAACTGTCAAAACAGCTTCAGTCAGATGTAATGGCAGGAGAGAGTTTGTTGTTTTTCTGTGCTCATGCAGACACTGTGGTGCAGGATGTTTCTACTGTCAGAATCATAATACAGCAGTTCTATTACAACCAAAATACACAATCTATTACAATCTATTTGTAATGGATTGTAATAGATTGTATATTTTGTACAAAAATATACAATCTAATACAATCTATTACAATCAAAATATAGATTCTTAAAATATATTCCATTATTATTAGCAAGATGTGAGGACAATAACATAGTTGTTTTAAAAGAAAAAAAAGGGCAAAGGAAAATAAGTACTTGCACAAAATGATGTTTTCTTACACCACAAGTGGCATTTAATTTTTTATGTGGCTTGTAATTTTTTACCTTAAATATTACACTTAATAGTTAAAAATACTATTTTACCAGTAGATGTCAGTGTAATCATTGAACTTCATATAAGAGAGTATATTCTTCATATTCACTACTGCAGACAAATGTAAGTATACTAATGAAAGTTACATTGTGAAACAGTTAGTGTGATGGTTTGGAAAATACTAAGTCTGTTTTTCTTACAATGTTTCATTTATAGCTTCAGAAGCTCAAAGGGATCTTCTGTTCAAAAAAATGTCATATGCATCTTTGCTTTCTGAACAGCAACCCTAATTCTCTAATTTTCCCTTTTCTTCCTCCCAAAATCTATTGAATGTACATTAATATGTAGCATTAACAGAAATAGGTATTGGGACATGGCTTTTTCTAAACACAACCTAGGATCATCCATCCAAAGGGACAGCTACAATTTATTAAAGATAAGTGCGGTTTTCTCTGATCTTTCCAGGTAGAGTCCAGAGCTGAGTGAACTGCATGGTGGCTTATATAGTTAGTTAATTTGGCAGGTGAGTTTAGAATATCATTAAAAAGTAAAATAACTTACCATGCTTTCTTCCTTGTTTAAAGTTTTCAAATACCAAGACTGTGATTCTTTATTTTTTCCTGCAATAGCTGATGCTAGTCATGATACTTCTAGCAGAAAATTCGATTCTTCATGATCATTTAGATGTTCATGATGTCATTAACTGTTGACAGAGAAACACAAAACTCACTCCAAAACCCAAAGTCCATGGCAGAATGAAATCCATGGAGCTGTTTACCTGAAACCAAAGAAGAAAAAGCAGAGAGAAGAAAAAATATTAACAGTTAAATAGTTAGACCCTTAAAGTAACTTGTTGTGGTTTGAGAGGAAGTAGGTTTTCTGGGATATGCTGTGGTCACCAATAAGTGTTCAGATTTGAATATTGGCACCTGGTGTGACCACTGGGGACATGGATACACCTCTGAGAACACAGGGGTTAAAAAGCAGAGCGCTCCCGTGGGAAGTTCTCTTAAGTTTCGGCTGGGAAAGAGCTCGGATCTCTGCCCCGCTGGGCTGGGGAGGGGCAGCCATGTGGCCGGGTGAGGTAGGCCCGGGGCTTGGACAGAGATAGGGGCATGGAAGGGTGGGAGAAGCACCAAGAAGTATCAGGCAGCCCCCACCCCCAAGAAAGAGAGAGAGAAAGAGTACAGCCTGTGCCTGTGACTGCTACCTTAAAACGTGATAACATGTACCGGCAGCACAGCCCAAAAGGAGAAGAAAGGGGGGGTGCAGTGAGAAGGTGTCTGCCTGCTATGGGAGTCTCCAGACGGTCAGAGCCCGAGCTTTTAACCCTTTTTTAGACAATGAAAAC
Source organism: Setophaga petechia (assembly GCA_024362935.1). Classification (NCBI taxonomy): domain Eukaryota; kingdom Metazoa; phylum Chordata; class Aves; order Passeriformes; family Parulidae; genus Setophaga; species Setophaga petechia. The sequence continues at coordinate 18,252,688 of JANCRA010000004.1, forward strand.
TTTGCAGAACATTAACCTTTCCTAGAAGAGAGATAGAGATGAAAAGGAAGAAGGAAACGTGCAAGTGTGAAGGTCTGGGCAAGTGAAAGATGTCAGAAGAGTAGAGAAGAATCTTAGGTGGGTAGAGATGATGGACTGGTTTTAACTGGACTTTTCTTGTTATAGCCATGGACAGAACCATGTTCCTGTGACGCAGAGATGGCATCCAGGGGGAGGCAATGGCTCAGAGCCAAGAGGATTACATGTTGAGACCCCTTGGCCCCAGGGGGTGAAATTGCGGGGGACAGATGTCCCAAAAGTGAGCCTGTGCTCTTTTTGGTACAGGATAAAGCATCCTTAGAAAGGATGACCCTAGAAGCAGCTCTGGTCCATGTGCAGTGGTGAGAGCACTGGACGTGGATGGAAGAGGTCACGAATGGCAGATGTTCTCCGGGCGGTGCCACGTGTGACAGGAAACACACGAGGTTTCAACTGTGTTTCCAGGGGAAGCCTCTAGCACAGGAAGGACTCCTCTCCTCTTGATGAACTGGGAATTGATTGTCTGAAGGGTGGCGATGGACCAAGAGTTGGTGATTTGGGGGATAGATATATTGGAAATTTGGTGGGAGGAGGAGATGTTTTTCGAAAGTTTGCATTTTCCCTGTGTGTTTCTTGTTACTTAGAGTTGTAGTTTAGTTAATGAAGTTTTCTTTTCTTTATTTCTGATTGGAGGCCTGCTTTGCTTATTCCTGGTCACGTCTCACAGCAAACACCAGGGAGCATATATTTTCATGGGGGCACTGGCATTGTGCCAGCGTCAAACCATGGCATAACTAGTAAAAGCTACTATCAAGTTAAATAATGTCATTATGGGCAAATTGTTCTACTTCTTTGGGTTTTTAGAAACTTGTGTTAGAACTCCCACAATGGAATACAAAACAGAGTAAGTTGAAATGTAGACGTTTCATCAAGCTACATGCTCCATCTCCTCCCTGACTCCTGTTATCTGTGTCTTGTCTGTACACAAATATCAGTCTCTTGTAATGAGGTGGAATATTTTGTGAATCATCTGAGAAATGCACAATGTTTTATAAAGACACTAGGATAATCAGGAACAGGTCTGTTATTAACTAACATCCTTCTTGGCTTCATGAATCATAGATAGCTTAACATCGCTTCATCAAACTCAACAGACTGTATTATTTACAATCTCCTCAGGTCTCCTGAAGGCCAATAGTCAGTCCCACATTGCTGATCACTACCAGACAGCTGACATTAAGATGTATAAAGTACATAATATGCAGAACAGGAGAATGGTTACAGAGCTTGGGATGCATATGCCTCAGTGACACTAAGTTCTCTGATATGATATGTGAACAAGAAAGAAGAGAGATGAAATCAGGCACCCAGGAGACTCTAGTTAGTACACAGCCTGGAAAATGAAGTTAGGATCAAAGTACAGAATACTCTGTATGAAAATCAACAGACCCGTGAAAGCAAATGGAACATAACGCATAACATTGCAGAGCCTTTCACCCATTTCTCCAGTACTTCTATCCATCACACAGCGATGCTGTGTGAGAAGGGCTCATCCTTGTGAAAGAGTAACTTCCACTCGTTGCTCTCTGAAGAGCTAAACTCAAATCAGTCAGTGATATTTTGACAAAATTCAAGGAGAAATCTGGTCCCTTCTGTACTGAAGTTGAAAAGAAAGATGCAGGTTTAGAAGCATAGGCAGAAGATAAATTTCACACAATACAACACAACAAGTACAGAGGTTTAGGGAGGGAGGGCTTCATTTAATCAAACACTATCAGTTTTACTTAAAAATATATTTAAAAATTGATAGGAGGCTGTCTGTTTTCAGTTGTCAGGCTGCATAGGCATTCAGACTTTGCTAATATTTTCTGGACTAATGTTCATTTTGCATTGCCTGCACTGTAAGAGTAAGATCAAGATCTTCATGCTATTACGTGTGCAAGACCTTTCATAACCTTTGGTGGCTTTAATACCCCTTTGATGGCTTGATTTCAACACTAGGTATGAAAATTCACCCTGGTAGAGAAACCATAAATTTCTATGATAATATTATACCCATCTAAGATCTCACTGTCACATGTCTCCCTTGCTCGCTGCTGAAACAACTGCTTTCCTTGATTTCCTATCTGACCCAAAGATAGCTGTCCTGAGCGTAGTCCTTAGAGGGGCACCTTTCCAGACACATGTGAGCTGAACTCAAACCACAGCCTTCGAAGTACCTGCTCAGCTGTTGATGAGTATCAAGTCATTATGCTGTGAAAAATGATAGCTCACCAGATGGTAGCATCACTTTAACAACGTGTGCAAGTTGGTTCCTTCATCTCGCTTATTTCTTTCTAGGAACTCAGCAAGTACCAATAGCAATCCATCATAGTAATTCTTCATTGCCATAAGATAGCAAGATTCTCCAATTTCTATGGCTTTGCAATGAATATTATCTCATCATAATTTGATGAGATATGCACCACTGATAGCTTATGCAAAGGCTAAGCTAAGCAGGAGAGGATGGCTCTGTGCCTTACCCTCTATATTACTTGGTGGTGTTGCAAAAAGTAAAGAAGTAGAGAAGTAGCATAAGGAAGGTAACAGCTCTTCAATTCTTTTTTTGCCTTCTGAAGACTGATGTATCACTTCATTTACTGAGGAGAATCTTAAAGTGAGATTTATCAGAGAAACCCACAAATGGAATATGAAAAGCGGCCTGTCCTAATAAAGCTCCTCATAGCAGCAGACATAAATGTGCCCTCTGGTGTCAACAGTGGTTTTTCAGTTATTTGTCTCAGTGATACAGTGGTAGAGGCAATACTTGCTTGGTACTGTTATGACAGGGGAAGTGGGTCAGAGACAGAGACAACACACACCTGAGGATTTTCATGTGTGACAGCAGCAATCTTTATTGTTCCAACCTAATTTATATAGGGGGTTTGAAACACCCCAGTCTAAACCACTGATTGCTGATCTCCTCACAGCCCAGTGAGGATCCCCTCCTGGCCAGTGAGATATCTGCAGCTTAGGCGAGAACATGAGTGGGTGAGATCCTTGTGTAGATTTGAATCCAACCTGGATTTGGATCCCCACCTCATCTGTGGACCTGTTTTACCTCTAGGCTGGCCAAGGTTGAAGGTCTAGTATAAACAAATTTATTTGGCAGCTACAAAGTAGCTGCAATCATGACAGGTACTAGGAGAAAGGTACTGGAGTTCAATTCCATAAAGCATCTAGGTACCAAATTCCTAGCCCAAAAGCTTACTTTGCTTAGGCCTTCAACACTGAAGACCAACTAAGGGAGTCCCAGTGCCCTGAGCTGGAGGACCATTACTGTGAAAATGATCAACACACTGTAGGCCCTGTGCAGGATCTGCTGTTCCAGCTGGATCCCTCTAAGTCCGTGGGGCCTCGTAGGACTCATCTGAGAATACCAAAACTTCTGGCTGGTGTCATTGCAAGGTCTTTCTCAATGATTTTTGAACAATCTTGGACTCTGGAGAGATTCCAGTTGACTGAAAGCTGGCTAATCTTGTCCCAGTTTTTGAGAAGGGCAAGGAGGACCATTCTGGAAACTACAGGCCTGTCAGTCTCACTTCAGTGCTTGGTAAAATTATGGAGAAGATTATTCTTCTGGGAATCATTAAAAAACACCTGAAGGACAGGTGAGTATTGATCAGAGCCAGCATGGCTTCATGAAGGGAAAGTCCTGCTTGTCAAATCTAATTTCCTTTTATGACAAAGTAACATATCTAGTTAATCAAGGAGAGCAAGATCATGTAGTCTTTTAGCATTTCAGTAGAGCTTTCAGTACTGTCTTTCACAGTATTGTTCTGGAAAAACATGTCCTGTGCACAGCACAATAAATGCCTCATGAAATGGGTGAGCAACTGGCTCATGGGTTGGCCACAGGGGATTTCAGTGAATGGGGTGACAGCAGACTGGTGAAATGTCACTCTTGGAGTTCCAAAGGGCTTCACCCTTGGCTCTGTGCTCTTTAACATCTTCAAAAATGATTTGGATGCAGGACTTGAGAGGATACTGAATGAGTTTGCCAATGACTCTGAATTGGGAGGAGTTGTCTGACTATTAAAGGCAGAGAGGCCCTGCAGAGACACCTTGATAAATTCAAGAGCTGAGCAAACCCCAGTGACATATTGTTTAAAACAGAGAGTGCCAGATTCTGTACCACTGATGGAGCAGTCCTGGATGTATGGACAGACTGGGAATGAGATGATAAAAAGCAGGGCCATGGAAAGGGACCTGGGGATCCTGGTTTATGGCAAGTTGAACATGGGTCAGCAGTGCCTTGGTAGCTGGGAGGGCCAACCCCGTGCTGTGGGGCACCAGGGACAGCATCACAGCTGGGCAAGGGAGGAGGGGATTATCCTGCTCTGCTCTGAGCTGGGGCACCCTCACCTCGAGTGCTGGGGGCTGGTATGGGCATGGCAATATAAGAAAGACATTAAATTACTAGAGAGTGTCGAAAGGAGGGCAATGAGGATGGTGGAGAGCCTTGAAGGGAAGCTGTGTGAGGAGTGGTTGAAGTCACTTGGTCTCTTCAGCTGGAGGAGACTGAGGGGAGACCTCACTACAGTCTAAAAATTCCTTGTGAGGTGAAGTGGAGGGATAGGCAATGATCTTTTCTCTGTGGTGACCAGTGACAGAACCTGAAGGAATGGCCTGAAGTTGTGTTGGGGAGGTTTATGTTGAATATCAGGAAAAGGTTCTTCATCCAGAGGGTGGTTGAATGCTGGAAGGGGCTCCCCAGGGACCTCCCCTCTTTCATGGGGGAAAAAATTCAAGAAGATTTTGGACATCATTTTCAAACTCATGGCGAGATTCTGATGCTTATCCTGTGCAGGGCCAGTAGTTGGACTTTGACAACCTTTGTAAGTCCCTTCCAACTCAGGATAATTTATGATTCTATTATTCTAACAGTTTGGTGAATTAAGCACAAGCCTTCATTCAGGGCAACAGAAGCCATGTCCTCTGACAAAACCATAAGGACAAACAAATTGGTAGTAAATGCAATGTGGAACTTGTCCTGTTGCAGCCTCCTGGTTTTGTTTCTTTTCTAGCCAGTACCAGGTGCTGAACTAATAAAGATTGGTGCATGCAAGAGTGAGCAAGTTTAGCTTGGTCAAAGTTCAGTGTTCACAGTTTCCTCTCATTCTCCATAGTGGTGTCCTCAGGACTGCATTCAACAACAGCTTGTCATCAACCAAAGGTATAAACACTTTAAAATACTTAGTATTAAACATACTGAAATTGTGCATCATGAAAGTAATAGAATTGCGTATGAGTTTGCATTGATGGAAGTAATGAGTTTGGCTGCTCATGTTGGCCACACCCATTAAGCAAATACATAAAAAGAAAAAAATACACATCTGACTTGAAACGCAGATTATGTAGTTCATATCCATGGTAGAGCCAGTTCTGTATTTTAATTCACAAAAACATGAATAAAACATAGTTTTAAAAGACAGAAAGTAGAGTCTTCATATAATTTTGACGAAAAGGGGTTTTTAAAATAGAGAGTTACTGACTGATAAGTACAGATACAACCAAATATTGAAGGCATTTGGAAACCTAGCCCAGATGCAAATTTTGTCTTTGTGTCTGTAACAATCTAACCCAAAAGTGAGAAATGAACCTCACAGAGCCTGGAAGTAAGGTAGTAATAGAAATCTGAGTGTGAATTCTGGGATTCTGATACGTGTCTTCACACACATACTACTTTTGAGGGCACCCCCATCTTAATGTAAATGATGAATTCCTAAAATGTGTACCATATGATTTGCAGAATAACAATGTCCCAGTTTTGCATAAATTAAACAGCAGATCCTGATAACTAAGCTTTCCCATTTACATTATGCCTCAGTTCCAAATCCATGGGATATAAATGAGAGCAGCATATGGTCCAGAATGGGAAAGCTGTGGGACTTTCATGTATGCACCATGGGAGCAAATGGCTGTCCCACAGATGGTGCAGTATTCAGCTGCACCTCCAGTATGATGGATGCCAGCACACAGGAGGATGAAGCCATGAGTAGCCTCTAGAGGTCCCCAATGGCAGGCATGCTTAGAACAGATGCTAGAGCTACACAAAGGGTTTGCAAGGGTAGATCTTTTTATATCTTGGCTTTCTGTTTCAGTGCTTGTCTCTATGTGGACATTTATGGCATAGCTGAATGATTTTTCCATAAAGCTGTACTATAGTTGGAATTTCTCTGTGACAGCAATAATAATAAAAATAATTTTGTTTCAGACTAATCACTTCAGTTTTTACACGAGCAGTGCAGGAAACCGATGCACTTTTTGTGGGTTTTTTTAACCCTCTTGTCCTGGGGCTGTGAAAAGAAATTCACAAAGCAGAGCAGATGATAAAGAAAGGTCCGAGATACTACTTCCATATTCCACAGACTTCCATAGGCTCAAATTATATACAATGCCATAAACATTGACAGAGGTGAATATTGAGACACAGCCAACAGGGAGAATATCACTGATAGGAAAGTCAGAAAAATCTTTATGTGAAAAGTAATACAGTGCACTGTTATATTTTTAAATATCAGATTCAGTTATGTGGAGAAGAGTTTGTGGAGTCATGTTCAGTCACGTGGAGAAGATATTGAAAAGAAAAAGAAATTTCATTTTAAAAACTGTTGTGTATTTACCTGTGAATCCATAGCCAGCTGTAAACAATAAACAAGTTAGCCCACAGGGATCCTAGAGGACTGGTGTGTGTCCCATCAGCTATAATCAAAACACACGTATAAAGCAGCAACAAACAAATAAGAAAATACTTGTGCAAAATGACACTGAACTTAGTAAAGCAAGGCACTGTGAGCATACAAAACTCCTCCCTGGTCTTCTTCCCACAGCTAACCATATCTCCCACATCCTGCCTGCCCTGCATGCGCTTTCCTCCTGACCCCTCTCCCATTTCCTCCTCCTACAGCCATGCTCCTTTGCCCACCAGATGCTTTCATGAACACTTTATATGTTGGCATCAGGATTCTTACCACAGACTGGGAACTTGATATCCTTTTGAAATTGCCTAGCTGGGCAGCAAGGGACAGACTTCCATATGAGTTTTGGGGAAAGCAAGTGGCGGGAGCTAGGCCAGGAGCAGAAAGAATTGATCCTTCTCTATTATCAGGATGAGGATTTATGGATCAGAGCCTGGTGAGCAGAAAAGAGAGCAGACACGTGCTAAAGTAGGCATGGGTGCAGAGATGTGGCAGCAGCAGACTGTGTGGTTAACTCCATATGGTGGGCATGATACTGTTGGGGAATGCTCCCTGCTGACTCTGCTTCAGACCCCAAAATCTTCTCCCACATGCTTCACATGAAGTATGTCTCCTCACAGTTTTGTCTCCTTACCCTTTTTCTCCTCATTATACAAAACAGCTTTCTTTCATAACAGAAGTAGTCAGCAAACTTCCTTGCAAGAATTCACTTCAGCCCTTCAAAAAGCTGTGCTAGCATTTTCTAAGGACAAGGGTCAAGAAAGAGCAGGGATAGATCAGGATTTTTTTTGCCCTTGTCCAGGTGTAGCTAAAATCCCAGTTCATCCATTCAGCAAATAAGAATATGATGGATAGACGGAAAATTTTATAAAATCTTGCTATATTTGAGATCACAGAACAGATGTGGATCTCAGATCTCTTAGCAGGTTCACTGCACTGTGGGAATCTAAAGAAAAGAGGTTTTTCTGTGTGGTCATTCTGTAAATCAAGGGCAGACTGGATGCATGTTATAAAAACTTAATCCCTGAATTCCATCCCCCACTCCCTCCCTCCCCTCTTTGTCTTTCCTTTATCTATTTCTTTGATATATTTTTTTTCCAATTTGTGTTTAGAGTTAGTTTTTATTAAGGACACTTGGCTTCATCCTACTTTTCTGTTCCAAACATCTGGCAGATTTTTTTATTCTATTTTGCTTTTTTCCCTCCTAAATAGTGGTGAATCATTTCCCTCAGCCTTTCACTAGTCTTTTCTTCAAAGTGTTTTGAGATTTTTCAGAATTCTTCTTTTCTGTGAAGACCTTTTCCCCATTTCAATTCCATTTTTGACAGGGGATTAGTTCAATCTCTCTCCTTCTACCTTTCACTTTTTTGTCCTGAAAGTCTCACTATATTTGGAATTAAAAAGCCTTTCTTTCACAGATTGCCATTATTGAAAACAATGCATCTACACAGACTGAAAATTACAGTCATTTGCCGGGTACAGAACAGTCATTGGGAAGCCGTTTGGTCTTCAGCAGATGCATAAACACCCATACATGCTATCTAAATAAACACATGACATGTGTAATGTGATTTAGTGCTCCATATTTAAAAATTTCACAGCTAAATGTGCATGACTGTATAAAGTCAACTGCCCTCTCCACTTCCAAAGGTGTCCCATAGGGGACTAAATATATTCCTAAGTATTTTTGTTAAGAGTCAGTGAAGTAGCACAAAAGGAAAATCTGGCAGAGAGTGTTCTGGTAGATATCAAAGACCCATAAGAGATCTAAGTTTGTGAAGTACAGTGAGAGTTAAAAATAAAAAATAATTGTGTGCATAACTGGTTACTATTTTTTTCCTAAATATATCATTTGAATTTATATTCTTATTTTTTATTGTTACATGTACTCAAGTAGAATCTTCCACTCACAAAGTTATACACACTATGCCTGACAAGTTGTATCTGATATAGGCACAGTCCTGAGTCAATTTACTTAAACATTTAATAATTAGACCAACTTTCAATTTAAAAAAAGATGAAAGCCTAACTAGATTTTCTAGGCACTCACAATAAATTTCCAAATGAAAAATGCATCATCTTCTCTGTTACAATAGTATAGATCAAAATTATGACCCTTTTCTTCCACCAGTTTAATTGAGAAGGCAATTAATCTTAGTAATTTTTTTCCATTTCTTTTTTTTTCGATGTAAGGTCACCTAAAATTTGATAACTTCAGTAAAGCCAGGACAAGCAACTTATTTCTTAATATAGAAAATGTTCTCTAGCAGCTAAAACACAATAGAAAAAAAATTCCTTCATCATGAAAATGTAGCAAATCAGCTCACTGCATTTAAAGCCCTAAATTTTAAATTTGACCTGCTTATTGACATCCAAGTGAGTAATGGAGGAGTTTTATTTGGAAATACATTTGGAAAGCATTCAACCCAGTTTTGGCAGCAATAATTTTACTGTAGTTTGGAGAGAATTTCACCTTCTCGGAATGTGCAATTTGCTGGCATTTACACAGAAGTAATCTACCAGAATCACATGATCTTGTTCTTAAACTCGTTCAATGAGCATTTTGGGAGGAGTCACTAAAAGGACACACAGTGTCTCTTCTGTTTACATATAGTTTATTATCTTTGGTATCAAATGCAGAATGTCAAAGAGGGACTTTTCAACCAAGGAAGTGTTTTTTCACAATTATAGTACAGAGACAACAGCATTTGGAGTTGAATTTACAATTTACTCACTGCTGCCTCTCACACTGGAATTAACGTGGTCAGAAACAACTTCCAAAAATAATCCGTCTCTTGTGTAATTTTTTTTTCCACACAGTTACACCAGCTCTTAAACTTCATTCTCTTTTATTTACCAGAAAGTAAAAGAATTTTTTTTTTTTTTTTATTTAATTGTCTCTGTCACAGAATCATAGGATCACAGAATGCTTTGGGTTAGAAGGCACCTTAAAGGTCACTTAGTTCCAACATCTGTGCTGTGGTCAGAGGCATCTTCCAGTAGAAGGATCATAGAAGCAAATCGTGGCTGAGGCTAGCCAGCAACCCTAGAAAGAGTCCACTCCCACCTCTCCTTATTAGAGGCAGAGCAGAGCACCTAGTGCAGAGACAGCTGCAGCACATTGCTCAGGAGTATGTCCAGTAGGGTTTGATTATCTCCAAAGACAGAGACCCCACAGCCTTTGTGGGCTCTTCATCAGTGTTCAACTGTGATTGTCATAAGAAAAAAAAAAAAGTTTTTTTAAAACTTATATTTAAGCAGTATTTAGTGCATTTCAGTTCAGTTTGTACCCCTCACATCTCATCCTGTCACTGATCAAAACTGAGAAGAGTCTGTCTCCATTTTCTTAAGTACCCCATCACACGTCATACATACAGATTAGTGTCTCCTGGGTCTTCCTTAGGGCAGAGAGTTTCAGAAGTCTCAACCTGTTTTCATATGACAGATGTGTATCAGTACAGCAAAGTTTTAGCGACCTTCACTGTAATTTCCATAGTATGTCTACTTTTTTCTTGTACAGGAAAGCCCAGCACTGGATCCAGTATTCCAGGGAGGGTCTCACATTGCTGAGTGGAGGGAAAGGATCACAACACTTGGTCTGTTTGTAACACTTTTTCTAATGAAGTTCCAGACACCAGACACTGTCAGATTTGCACATGGGAGGGGCACACTGCTGACTCATGGTCAGAGTAGTGTCTACCAGGACCTCCTTCTGCAAAGCTACTTTCCAGCTAGTTGGCTCCCAGTCTTTATTGCTGAATGGAATTGTTCCTTATCAGATAAAGACTTTGCTTTTCACTCATAAATTCATGGAGTTCCTTGAATCCCACTTCTGCAGTGAAGTTTCCAGGTCCCTCTGAATGGTAACAAGGACAACTGATGTAATTAGCCACTCCTCCTGGTTTTGTATCTTCAGCAAATACGCTGTGTGTGCACTATGTCCCACCATTAAGATCATTAAAACAGGTATTAAACACTGTTGGATCAACTACTGGCTTCTGTAGGAAACCTGTAGTGATTATCCTCCAGCTGGAGTTCCTGCTGCCTTTACATCTCTTTGTCTAGTAAAGACAATTGACAGCTTTCAATTCACCTCACTGTGCATTTATCTAGCCCCTCCCTCCTCAGCTTTGTCAGCATTTTCTGTGATAGTGGAAAAACCCTTGTTAAATCAAGCTAAATAGCATCTACTTCTTCCCCCCCCTGCCAGCCCTCGTCCATAAAGTACTTTTTATCATTATAGAGGACTACAAGAATGGTCAGACATGATCTCACTTTATATATCCAAATGGATTTCTTCAAATACCCTGCTTGTCCTCAATATGCTTTGAAAAAAATTTCAGAGATTTTAGTACACAATCTTCTCAAGGATTAAGGAGAGACTGAGCAGTGTTTCTCCAGATACTCCTTCTTGCCCTTCTTGAATCAGGAGAGATATTTAATTTCTTCCTATCATCAGGTCTCTTTCCTGATCACCATGACCTTGGACAGACAATCAAGAGTCATTTCACAGTGACCTGGGCCAGTGCTCTCAGCACTCATAGGTACATTTTTTGGGGTCCCAGAACCTGTGTATAATGTACCCTAGCCAGATCACCCTCCAGCAAGAGTAAGTTTTCTTTGCTCTAGATTTATGTTTGTTGGTTTAAACTGACTGTTGCATAAACTTTAAAATATTTTTCAGAAGGGTTTTGATCAAATGACTCAGGAATTTTAATAATCACCTAGAAACAACACCCCTGCATCACAACTTGAAAAATTGACACTAAAACTTAGTAGTACTACTTCCGCAATTTTTGGACAGAAATGTTAAGAAAACTACTTTTTTGGCAGGAGTAGGACGAGACAAGTTGGCTGAATGTTAAAAGTTTTGAGAAAACTAATAGCCTAAAAAGTCCTTCATATGGAGTTTAAATCAATTAACAAATTTGCATCAGTGACCTTTATGAAATGGACGTTTCTCAGATCTCCAAGATAGGCAAAAAACTGTTAAATATCCAAGTTGGATCCACAACAAGACTGTGCAAGTGAAATGAAATGCAAGTGAAATTCTTTTTGAAAGCTGTGCCTCCAGGAGCAGGTCAATACAGAGTCATGAATGTGTGCTGATCTGGCTCCCATCCACACAAGAAGAGCTGACTTGGGAATAAGAAGACAGTGAATACTGTCATCAAAATATCATCTTCTGCCAATAGTAAGATTTTTTTCTACAGAAACAAGGGCTTTTTTTGAAAAAACAATTGTCTTTTAAATATAAGAACTTACCTAAGACAAGATAAAAAATGAGTGCCCCAAGCTTGAAGAGTATGAAAAAACCTATCCCAAAAAAGAACAAAACATAATATGCAGAGCTTATAATAATAAAGCTTCCAATAAAACAAAACTTCTGTGCATCTGTTAGTGCCATAGGCATCAACCAATGTGCAATGAAGAACCATCACATTTATGCCAGACATGAAATAAAACTAGATGAATCTCTGAAAGTACAGGGCATAGGCAAAGATGAAGGATTAGATGTAGCTTCACTGTCTGGATCAATCTCTGTTCTTTCTTTGCATTTAAGCATGCCACTAACTGCCATATGATATGTAGCTCAAAGTGAAATGAACAGCAAAAAAGTTTGATCCATACTAGCTGCCAATGAGTTGGTTCTATGCCAACATTAGTAGGATGTGCAGGAGCTGTGCTGGGATTTAGTGGCTCTGCAAAAATATCTGCATGCTGAAAACATCAGCTCTATGGAGTTATCTGCTTCTGCTGGGTGTTACCTGTCCGGAAACAAATGCTCACCACCCAGAAATGTACTTTACTTTGATACAGTTCAGGAAGTAACGTTCTTTGGGGAGAAGGAAAGACGGAAATGATCTGGGAAACAATGATAAATGTTGAAATCAACCATCAAATCTACATACTTATAAATATACTCAGTGTGAGATCAGGAAACAGGAAATGTGCATAGTGTTTATTACCCACACACAGCAGTGAGACCAGCTGCCTACATGTCCTGAAGTGGTCAGGATAATCCTGTAATTAACAGTGCACTTCAATAGGGGGAAAAAAAAATCTAGTCATCTCATACTTGATGATGGATGTGTGGAGGAAGAGGGCAGCAAAGAGCATTTGAAGATAAGCGTTAGGAATTTCTGAGGAGCTGATTCCATGCCGTGTTCACAGTGCAGTTTTCCTGTGCACAAGCACATCCTCGAGAAGTCCAGATACTTTCTAGAGGTCCTGTGTCAGGACATCCTGTTTCTTAACAGCAGATATACAAGCTGTGTTTCTCTTAGAAGCCAAGATATGCTACTCTAGAATGTAACACTAGACTTAATTCTACTACTACCTGGTGCCAACAGAGATATACACATATGATAGAGATATAAAATTATGATAAACTCTTTAAATATTATTTTTATGCTACCACTCCTCACCATGAATAGAAAAGGATTTCTGAGATCTCAATAGCCAAAATGATGGAGATCACTATAAGGGGAGATCCCTTTTGTAGGGATGGCAAATGCAGAATTCCTCTCTGGAAGACACAAAATTGCAAAACCATTTCAATTTTTTTTTTAAAGTGTGTAATGGATACTCTATTCAACTTCTATGCATTGCAACTTCTAAAATGTATACTTTCTTCAACTTTAAAATTCAATATAATGAGACAAGACTTTTTAGAGAACAGGATTAAATCTGCAGAGCCACTAGCAGGTTATATCCTTTACTCCTTCATTCACAGACACAAAAACGTTGCCGCTGAGCAACATAACATCTTGGGGTTGACTGAGGACAAATTACTTCAACTGATTTTTGCTAGATATGAGAGAGAGAGTAGTTTGATGGTAGGACTGCATACGGGAAGGCACAGGGTTCAATGATTCATGACAAATGAGCCATACCTGCAGTATTTTAAAGTGAAAAAATCAGTTCATGCAAAAACTGTCATACCCATGCCTGTTTTTGTAAGGCTTTTTTTTGAGTTAGCCATCTCAAAACTCACTTTATATAAAATATATGGTACTAATGATTATTTATCTATCAGAGAGCAGCACTACAAAACAGCCTCACTGACTAAGCCAAGCTGTGAAAATGAGCAGGAGGGATAGCATTTCTGATTATAGGCAGATATAGCCTTAATTCTCTCTCTACTTGGTTTTCACTTAACCCAAGATGTCACCTCAGAAGAAGTACAGCCCTACTCTTCTGATGCTGAACAGCAGAAGAACTAGTGTAAAGATATAGCCTCCAAAAAATTACAAATCCTACCTTTTTTGGGGTAAGACTGTCAAATATTGCGTTTTCCAGATACATTCCATGCATACAGTTAAAATCACTAAATGATATTTCACTTTGCTCCGACTGATGGTGGAAAACACAGAGGGCAACTTAAGTCTTTTGGGACTCCCCTCTAGTTCCTACACCCACAGAAGACATTAATTTTGCTGTTTATTCATCTGCATGATGCCGTATTTTGTTCCAGACTTGTGTTCATGATGTGAATGTCAAAATCATGTCATTATGACCAAAAGCAAATGAACAGTGCACAAATTCTCAGTGAATTTTAATGGAGTAATGAGCATTTGTATTGAATTGTAATGGAGTGTAATGGAGACGAGCATTTAAAAATACTATGCTGTACTCTGCTCTGAGTGCCTGCTAGTGTAGCAAGAGATGAAGGGTTAAAAATTTCTTGTTGTCCTTTCAAAAGTTCTGCTTTCTTTTTAAGCTTAAAACAGCCTCCAGTTCATCTGTGTCTCCCAAAAGTGAGCTGTTTGCAAACAGCTCTTTTCTTTTGTCCTTGTCTATAGCCCTGCCTGCACAGACCAGAGCCTTCATTCTCCCAGCCAAGGCAAATGGGTTGCAATTCCCCTTGGACTTCATCCACAAATCCCTTTAATTGGCAGGAGAGATTGCCATTGAGTGGTGTGAAGGACTCTTTCCTCCACAGGGGTTGATTGTGCTGCCTCCACAGGACTACCCGCACCTGCCAGCCGGCAGAGCAAGGAGCCAGCATTGGTCACCATCAGATATGAGCCTCCTGCCTAGTTTGAATACAATGCTTTAAAGAGCATGTAGAAGACTACGTGGAGTGCACTTGAATATAGCATTATTTTTTTGTGAGGAGCACTGTTGTGATTGGCACTCAAAATGAGTCAACCGTTGCAATACAATGTCCTTGGATGGACGGTGGGCACTAAATAGTGAGTATTTAATGCTACCTAAGCTGTGGTATCATCAAGGGATTCCAGCCAGAGTAAAAGCAAGGAGTAAATGACAGTGTATCAGAGGTCAGCACTTTGTCTTCCACGTGTATCATCCATGAGAGCATCCTTTGCAGTTCTCCCAGCTCCAGGATGGTAATTGCAGGAGTAAAGGTTTGTCTATAGCGGTATATAACCATGGGGAAAAGCAAGCCAAAGAAAAATGCTCAGTAGCATCACTTTCTCAACTGGAGGGTACTTACCAGCAGTGAATGTGAAGAGCCATGTGGGTTGGCAGCAGTCAGTTCTTGCTTTCAGGCCCATAATGTTCAATGCACAATAGTAACTCTTTTCAAGCTGGTGCAGCTGTTCAGCTCCATCAAGCACCTACTGAGTTGAAGGGTAAGTGCTCTATTTGAACACTGAAGTGTCCATTTCGAAGGCAAATGAATTTCCTGAAACCTGCAAAAGCCTTAGGAAGTCATGCAAATACCATACATGTGTTGGTCATGGTAATTTGAACACTTAATTAGGATACCCGTTTTCTCAATTAAAAAAAAAAAAGTATGAACAAAAAAAATCCCTGTATTCCATCTGTCTCTAACTAGCTAGCCATTTTCAGTCTGTTTGTAGGTCCACAATACAATGTGAGCTTGGAAGGCAAGTGGACTAACCAGCTTTATAAGACTCAATAGAAACAAGCAAATGCTTTGTAGAAAAACATTCATATGACAAATTTCTTACTTTAGCCATTCACAAAAGTCCTGCAATCACATGCATTCTGGGAAAGTTTTTCCCAAATTGTTCCTGTGTGTAATTCTTGCTTTGCACTTCACCTGACAGAAAGTAGTTGGACCTCTATAACTTTACCAATGTGAAATTCAAATTGTCCTGTTCAGGTTTTGTCAGATGTGTAGGAATTACACGGAAGAATGTTAGCTAGCTCAACTCATCCTCCAAATTCTGCATTTAAACATATTACTGGATGGTGGAAGACTAGGGCTAGCCAGGTGTCACCGTCTTGAGTCTATGTGTTTGAATGGTTTCTAGCAAGACCATAGATCCTATTCACAGTGCATTGGTCATGACCCGCTTTCAGCTGCCTTGCAATTCATGCGGTAATTGTGCTAATGTCTAGCTCAGCTGTGGATGGATAATGGAAAAGAACATCTCACCTGGCAGTCAGTACCCCTGCCAGTGGCCATCACACTTCACTGCCTTAGGTGAATCTCCTGTAGAGTGGGGTTCAACTAGAAGATCTCCAGAGGCCTCTTCCAACACTAACTATTCTATGATATTGTGATGCCGCTCAAACCAGTTCTTGCACTTTGATGAAGGAAGAGTAACATATTTTAAAAGTCATATCTACTGTTCATTCTTGCATCTTGCATGTTATGTCACATAGTCACTGATGAATTTGTTAAGTCCACCTGTGTTCAATCATCACAGAAAATATTTCACATTTGCAAGTTCAGTCTTTTTTTGGTTACCTGGAGATACTCACTTAAAATGTGTAGCGCCCAGCAATAATCTGAGCCAAAAATGAGCACGGAGTGCAAATGGAAATCAAGGTAAAGTTGAAAACAAATTTAAGTGTAATGCCCATGGATACAGGAGAGGAATGTTGGCCTTATCCCTCGACACACCACTCATTCTTGAAGCAGGAGTTAAAGGTCTCAGTTCTCAAATGATGAATATTGAAGCTTCTCTTCCATGTGTGAGCAAGATGTCTTTAGGATAATTTGAAAATTAGCAGAATGTTGCTGAAGACTGTTGTGCTGTTTGACCACTCACCCCAGAAATATTACATGCAATGTAAGGTAATGTAAGGTCCCAAACAGACTCATTGAATAAGAGAAAATTTTATCCAAAGACAATAGAAGCTATGAATGCTTGGAAAAAAGTGCTGCTGCATAGCTTGTTCTCTGGACTGGCTGTAATTCTATAGAAATGTAGCATTCTTGCCAAGAGAAAATTAAGGAAATCAGTTTTAGTGGGGTATTTGTTTTCTTTAGTTTTAAATCAGAGGACTGTTTAGGATTCTAGGATTCTATGGATATTATGTCTTAGCAAATAAAGCTTTCAGAAAAAAAATTCAAGTTGGCGTAATAGGTAACTTGAAGGATGAGTGGTTCATAGTTAAATAGGATGTTAGCTATTGAAAGAATTAGTTTCTAAATCTGGTTTTACCAATGAGACATTATTTTATTTTTCTTTTACCATAATGGCTCGTAGGAAAAAAAAGGTGGAAAAGAGGATGTGGTCACAAAATCTTCCCTTGACAATTCCCAGTGATACAACTTACAGTTCCACTTCTGCAAAAACAGACTCCCTCCATCTGCACAGTTTCAGTGATGCCTGTCACAGCTTATACAATTCATTCTCATATCCTCTATCTGCATTATATATGTCCTCACTGAGAATTAGCTGTTAAGGAATGAAAAAGGAATGCAGAAACCTAGGTAGTAGAAAGGAGGGAACAGATTTAGAAATGTATCTCTATTACTGCAAAAGGAGGAAACTCCTTGTAAATTGACCAAGCTCCTAGCTAGGGATTTCTGTTGGGCTTAAAACTCAAAAGCAGTTCACCTTTTTACACGTCGGTAAGAAATTATGTATGACAACACAATTTGGTTGAAAGTCATGGATAATACAATAAAAACAAAAATCATAAATCTCTCTCAAACTTCCGTTTTAATCATCCCATTATTTCCATCTTGTCCCAGTGTTGCGTTACTGCTCAGTCTATACTTACACATCCATGCAGTCCCTGATGAGGTCTTCAATCACATTTCGGGAGGCGACGCCCTCATCAGTGCTTTCTTCTTAAGATGAGAAGATTGAGATAAACAGTTCATTCACTAACAGAGTAGTGTCACTGTTTCCTTGCAGTTTGGGGGAAATAATATATTGCACTTGTCTCAAAGGTAAAATTCATCTTTACTAAAAACAGTTGGGATTTTATTGAATATAAATCAAATATCGCTTAAATAAAGCAGTTTGTCAGACCATTTCATATCATTTTCAGGCTATAATATTTTGCAGTTACAGCACTACTGTAGCTCCAAACTCTACTGAAGATATTTGTATATATGAGAAATTACCTTTATAATCTCATGATTAATATTTTATGAGCCAATACCCTGATTAACCTGGCTAAATTCCTTCTGAACTTAATAATAACAGTAATTTTATGTAGTTGTAATTAATGTTGTAGTTGTGTTTAATGTTGACTGAAATATGCAAGTTTCAGCCATCCATTGACATATTAACATCTGAAACTTTGGCTGGACTAAAACCCACTATTCAGTCCATTAAATTCTGTGTTTGATAATTCAGACTTTAATGTTTACTCCTTTGCTACAACCATTCAAAATACCATTCAAAAAAAAGAAGGAAAAGGTTCTCTTAAATGTGCAGACAAACATTGTAAACATCTATGAATATTTGTTACCTTTGTCCAATTTTAACAGTTTTGATTGAATGATTAAAGGTGAAAGATTGATAGATGAGAAATTGCTTCTTTTTCTCTCCCAGTACTAGACTCCAGTTCAGCAAATCAAACTAATTTATTCATCCTGCTGTGTCACTTCTCCATTTGTTCATCAGTATGTCTGTTACTCCCTATTTAAAATATTTATTGAATAAAGATCACCCTCGGCTACAGCAGTGTATGAAAACTTCAGTGATTGAGAAGAAAGCAAAAAAAAACCAGGTAGTCAAGAATTTAAAATCATATTTTTGTAACCTAAGTAAACCTCTTTAACCTAAATTCTGTCTGCTAATAACATGTAGGAAAAAAGTAGCGTCTACTTCTATTGTTGTGCCAGACTCAATAGGTGGTTAATCCTAATTTGAATTTTAATTCAGTTTGAAATGAGTGTAAGGAGTGTGAAATATTGGACTAGAACAATTTATAGTGAAATAGAAACTCTGGGCCAGCCTTCATCTACATATGCTTTTATCAGGATGCAAAAAACATTTACTCTTTATAGAACATTTTTTTTACTTAATTTTTTGTCACAATATACAGTGATTATTCTAGAATATCACAGAAGCCTTAATACACTACTACTTAAAAGAAACACGGCTGTGTCAGAAGCAGTTAAACACAAAAGTGTTTGGAGTTATTAAGCACATTTTTATTTCTGTCTTACTTTCCTGTACTTTGTGTGTGTGATTTAAAAACCAGGTACTTCGTCAGACTTGCAATTCCATGTTTAAAAAAAAAGGGAAAATAAAATAAAATAAATGGCTTTTAGCACCATGCCTTAATATTGTAACTGTGTGAAGGAACAGCATTCATCAGCATGGTGTCCTAATTTCTTACCTGCTGAGTTTTGAGGCATATAAAATCATATCTAATTCTCCAAGACACAGAAGGCATAACAGTACAGTTTGCAAGCTGCTTGAGAATTAAGTACTCTTTCCTAGACAGTGTCCAAAGACAGCAAACAACTATGCTCATAGCCAATGTACCTTAATTTGGTTAAACAATCTAGAGATGTTAATGACCATCTTATTCTTTGGCCACATTATTTTCAAGCAATGTGGTTGCAACACAGTAAAAAAGAATAAAGTAAAAAAAGTAATATGAAGATGAAAAATTAATCTAAATTTTGCAGATCTCTTCTAAAGGTAAAGGTTTGGAACAGTACCCTCATCTATTTTATTTCTGTGCTACGGTCAATTAGACTGTAAAAGTAAATCAACAAACCAAACAATAAATATAATCTACAAATTGTATATCTGCTTGTAAAGTATATAAGCACATAGAGAAAGCCTTGCTGTTTGATGCTGTGAGAGAAGACAATATATACTTGTGCACTCAGCCTAGTTTTCAGAGCCAATGGACATCCCATTGAAACCTGCTGTGTTGCACAAGACCTTGGATGCAAGCACAGTCCACCAAGTGATGTTACTTTCCAGGAGCTCTGGCAGCACAGCCACTTACCAATCTACCACACAGCAACAGGTTTGTGTAAGGCAGGAGTATCCTGTCAGGGACATATGGGCCTCCACAGGCTGATGAAACCTGGGGATGCAATGATCCCACACACAAACTGCCATAGGGATCTGCAGGGAAACTCACTGCACCCTGGCTTGAGCTGGATCCCACACATATCCCACTCCTGACCTGCCTGTCCAGCTCCAGCATTTGTGCACAGGGGTCTTTCTTCCCATAATTGACTTTGCTGACTTCTTCTCTTCCTTGCAGCCTGAGGACTGCCTTTGTCTCAGCTCTTATCTTGGCAGTCCCTCATCCCTTATCCCCACGCTGTAACCCACCGACTGGAGTTTCCTGTTTTCCACCCCTGCACACGGCAATCTCTGCCTTATCTCCCTGCTGATTTCATTCTCAGCTCCATCTGTTCATTTGACATTTATGAACCTCATCAAGCTTTTGTTTTCAGACCCATCCAAATTTAAATACCTTCCATTGTATTTGTGCTTGCTCGGTTCTCACATTTGTCACTGGGATGATAACTGTGCTGAATAACCTAAATCTGGTTCTAAATTTGGTTCTGACTTCAGCTTCTATCCTTTTCAAAAAGCCTGCTGTGCTGTCAAAGCCTCACAATGAGGTTCCCATGGCTAAAACAGTTCTTTTTTTGCTCAGTGCCTGTCAGGCATTCTCCAGATTCATGAAACTTCTCATATAAGCACAGCTCCTCATCCTGCCCCTGTCTTCTCTCAGCCATAAAATGTATTTATTTGTCTTAAAACATCATCTGATTTTGTCAGTCTCTCTCTTAGTTTCATGCATTTAGTGATTTACATTCCTGTGAGAAGCATTTTTTATTGTCTCATGATGATTCTGCCATCTCTAAATTCAACAGGAAACCTTCCTTTCACCTGGCTTTACTTCTCAGCAGAGGACAGGTTTGAAAAGAGAATACATTTTTTAAAAGTATATTCTTTAAAACATATATTCCCTTATTACTTATGGTTTTATCTCTTGGATGCTTTACTCTCATCTGAAAATGTCTCATTCCTCCATAATTTTTTTTTCTATAGTGAAGTGTTACATAGATAAAGGCAGGAAGGAAATATACCTAACTTAATTTATCCTTATTTTTATCTCTAAATCTGATTTAAATCCCTCAGTTATTAAATCGGCTCAATTCCAAGTATGCCACCTGCACAGGATGCTACAAGAAATATGTTGCAATCAGAAGGCCAGCTCAGGAGCTGAAACTTAAAGAAAAAAATATACTACAATTTCCCTACCCCCAACAAACAAAACCTTGAAAGCAAGGAAAACCCATTAACCCATTTCAAACATGCAATGTTAATGTAGCCTAACATTGATATACTAACTTTCTAGATAATTTAAAGCTCAACAATCCCTAATCCCCTTACTAAGGGATCCACAGAAAATCCATACCTCACTGTTGTGGGGTTTTTTTTGATCTGTAAACTAGTTGGGGTTTTTTTTAATATTATTCTAGGTTCTTAGGTTAGAGTCTTTGGCAGCATGCAAGTATCCTTCTGACTAAAACAGCTATCAACTTTTCCTTTTATTTCCAGCCTTCAGTTTTTTGGGTTTCTGTGTTCCCTACAAATACCTGCTTTGTTCTTGTACAAATGATTCTCTAGACAGACACTTTTCCTTCCCAAGTACACAGTAATGGTTCAAATAGGTTTAGTGAATATTTTTATCTTAATCCAAGGAATTTTAGTTCCATTAGCAGCTTCGCTGCTCATCACTGGATTTTATTTAATGTATCTAATTTTCATTATTTTTAGGACTGTTTAATAATCTTCATCAAATAAATCACAACTCTTTACTTCTCTGATTTCGCAACATGCTATCAAAAGGTTTACACTTAGAGATGTTTTTCTCCTTCTCTCATATTTTCCAGCTTAGTTCACAAAGGGATCCAAAAACAGCCAAAGAATTTTCACAAACCCTCTAAAAATCAATGACAGTCATTTTGCCAAGCCATAGAACGAAATTATCATCACAGCAGATACTGCTGACACTATAAAGTCAAAAGAACTCAAAACTGTAGAAAATTAAAAAGAGTATCTTTCTGAAATAAAATATGGCAAAGAACTACAAGAGTAAACAGAGACAATGGCATAGTTCTGAACTTGTTATTTCATGACCAGCATGTGACCAACTAGCAACACCTGTATTAATAGCGCAGCTATCTCAGAGTTGACTTCTGACTTTTCCGGGGTATTACATGGGGCAGCAGCATAGATTTGTGCAATTAAAATGCAAACACCTGGGCTGACTTTTAAAGACCAGATGTGCTTCAATTAAACAAGCCCTGAGGTTTGCTTAAAACTAACACCTGCTTCCTGGTTACATGCAGTCACCTGGGTTTCTGTATAAATTTTAAGTTTTGAATGTCTTTGGCTCTTTTTGAACGGGAAATGCCTCTATTTAGGTACTTCTTTGTAAGCAAGTCAAATTACCTTTTCTGCAAGGTATGTTCCAAATTTAATTCTCACCCTTCAGCTTCCTGTGGAGGTTTGCTCATAGATGTTGTAAAATGGCCAAGAGCTAAAAGCTGCCCGCTGTGCTGTCCCTCAGTACCTAGTTTTTGATACTTTTCGTTGCAGTGAACAATGGCAGAATTGAAAGCAAACCTCTAATGAGTCAGCACAGCTGGTTAAACTACAGCATCCCTTAGGCCACAGGAAAAAAGGCAAAGTTAGTCAGTAGCTGTAATCTAGTTTCTCTTAGCACCTTGCTGACATGTTCATAGGCTCTGCCTGGCAACTTCCTGGTTTACAACAACACAGATTTGACTTTGGGGATGAGCACATATGCACCCTCTGACTAGGGATTCCCTTGTGCCATCTGTTGTGTGTCAGCTGTACTGAACCAGCACGCACCAAAAAACTCACACATTTTTGAGACTTGCAGGTAAGACAAAGCCGACAACTGCCTCCTGGTGAGCAGATTCATAATTAGAGGAATAGGGCTTTCCACAGATCCACGAAGTGAGCTCAGTTGTTCAATTTAATAAATCTCAGGTTCTGCATCCATGCTGTACTTAAAAATATATTCCTATATTATATTTGGCAGGTAAGAAATAAGCCAGATGATATCTCAGTCAGCATCTCTTTCAGATATTGAAAATATGAATTGTGATTTCTGGGTAAATCACTGTCTGCATGCTTTCCTGTCAGCCTTATTCAATGGCAGCTGATATAGACAAGAGTTTTAAAAACATTAATTTTTAAACAAATTAGTCCTCAAGAGCCTCAGCTAGATTAGGATCTGTTTGATTTTAGGGTGTTTTTAATCTGTTTGATTTTTAGGTGTTTGTTTCAGCTCCTGAGCTGGCCTTCTGCCTGGTGGGATCTATAACAAAGGGGTAGGGCAAGAAAATAGATCTCAATTTTTTTTCTGAGAATCTTTTCAACAATTAGTGGAAAACTTCACAATTGGCAAGCATCATAGGACAACAGGCTTAGTAAGCGGTCTAATATAACAGAGCAGAAATATCTCAGTGAATGAGCATTTTACAGGGCTGTCTAGTGGCAGAGGAAAAACTGCAAAATAAAGTTGCAGCTGTATTCAGCCGGGTGAGGCAGGCTGAATTTTTATGTGGAAGAAAATTGATAGGGACTTCCAAGGTAAAGCAAAAAACAAAAGTGTCCTTGATTCCTCAAGGTGCTTGTCTCAACTCCCTAAAGCATTGTGTCACTAAATAGGTTGATATTATGGTTTTCAAACTATCATAATTTTTATTCTAACTCCTCTTTTGATTATTCTGCTCAAAAAACAAAACAAAAAAAAAAAAAAAAACCACACCAACCAAACAAACAAAAAAACCCACACCAACCAATCAAACAAAAAAACCCACACCAACCAAACAAACAAAAAAACCCCAAAACCAACCAAACAAAACCCCTCTCTTATGTTTAAACACAGCTTAGAACAAAATCACTTCTGAATCTGCAAAAACTGTTTTATCTCCAAGGCAGCCAAACACCAAGATCAGCAAAGCAGTCCATGACTATTTTTTTCTGGGTGCCTGTGGGGAGAACAGATATTTGACGATTTGCCTGGAGCATCGGAAGACTTAGCATCAGCTTTCAAAGTGTAAGATAGACAGAGAGGGACATGAAATATTCAGAATATTTTAGGCTGGTCTTCTGCAATGTCTGATGGAACTATGGGCAAATGCATCATTCACTTTACCCAAAGATGTTCATCTTGTAGAAGCCAGAGGGAGCTGATATCACCTCTTGAGGCAAAGACTGAGCATAAGCATGAAGATGTTATAGTTCTCCATCTACAGCATTTTCAGAAGGCCTGACTTCATAGCTAGTAAGTCTTGACAGGTTTAACCCAGATGGTAATTTCTAGAAGGCAAATAACTTACACACCTCAGTAGCACTAATCAATTACAGTTTTTTCTGCTAGTATGTAAAAGACAGGCGCATGGTAAAAGCATGCAATTTTATATTCCTAAACATGCAGAAAAACATCTTTAAGAAAAAATGTGGAGCTAATAATGAGCTTAATTTGGCTGTCTTTTTCTTGTTTTAATGAGCATAGTAAACCTCAGAAACACAGTGTCAGAAATATCAAAGGAACAAGAGAAAGGATTTTGTTGATATTTTGATAGTGTAAATCACAGAAATACAACTGAAAGGATCCTTTATTCTATTTACATAAAAACTCCCTTTTTTGTGCTAAGTGACCTGTGCTAAGTAAGCTGTAACTGGTGAGACTGTGCTATTCATCTGGATTAAGTGCTCCACATTGCTTTGTCTTGTTTGGTGATGTCTAGTTTAATTTTAGGGACATTTTAGGGAAAAGGTGCTCAGGTATTTAATGCTAGGATGCAGGTTCTCCTTTACCAAGGAAGCACCTGAAGAAGTGCACAGAAACTCACCTCTTCTGTCTCCCTCTAGCACAAAGTCTCTGGTGACTAGCCCAGGCAGCAGGCAAGCTCTGCCAAGGATCTTGCCTGCCACTTCTCCCAAGATATTTTTCTTCAGCAGTACCCTGCTGATCCTGAGAGCATGAAGCAGCTTGGGATACAGGAACAGGCCATGTGCTCTCTTGTGAGCAAGGCACTGCCAGCCACTAGCACTGTACTCTGCTCCTCTCACATCCTCATGGACTGCACAGAGGTACGCAGAGAGAAGAGAGAAAGCAGATAGGGAAATAATTCAGAGAGGGAAATAAGCCCCAGTTCTATGCAAATGGAGAAAAAAATTATGTGGAGCTCTTCGCTCCCAGAAAGCACCAGAGATGTGAGAAAGAACTGAGTCTGCTCAGTAACTGGCATGTGCAAGCAGAAATTATCCAGTGGAGGCCAGGTTTTGCAAGATGTTTAGGTGGCCACAGATGCTGATAGACACATAGCCCCACATCATTGGAAACATTTAGTATTTGCCTGTCTCTAGTAAAATTTAAAAAATCTTAATTGAGTGTCAACATCTAAATAATTTCTGTGGGTTTGGCCCTTGTGTGTTTTCAGAGAGGAGGCTCTTATCAGATTCCTCAGGTACCTACATACCTTTACAAATCTGTCCTCACATGTCTAAGTAAAGATATGAAACACAACCAACACTCATTTCATTTCCTCTAACCTGTATCAACAAGTCTTTTTTTGACAGTTAAAGCCTAGAACTTGCATAACTGTAACTTAAATCCTGACTGAATTGCTAGTGGGCTACTCCTTTTAACTTCAACATTTTAAATTGGTTCTTCTATGAGAATTACTGGCACTGGTCCATAGTTTTTCCTTCTGGATCTCATTCCCCTCAGTAATAATCCTTCCTCTCATATTTTTGCCTAAAATAAAGACTGGATTATCTGGCTTTGTTTTTTTAAAATTAACCAACAGTGACATTTTTAAAAAGGGAGCAACTATACATGAAATACTCAGACATCTGGATCTGACAGTCAAGAAGTCAGTGTTGCCTTATGATCACATGTAATTGTCACAGATCCATGTTACAGAACATAGCTTCACATTCTGCATGTTCCTCCAGCATATATGAGCAGTCCAGTACCTTTTTTTTTTCCTTGCTAAGCAGAGCAACACACAGGCAATTACCTAGTGTGGTCTTGCTGTGCTTATTTCATTTCCAATGTAACTTCATCTCACCATTCTTCTGTTAATATATTCAGCGATTCAGACTTTGTCTTTTCTTAACCTTTGCAGAAGCTGGCATTTTGACAGCCTTGAAAATCATCTGTTCAGGGAGTAACAAGTGTAGGCAGCACTGCAAATTTTCCCAATCCTGTTCAAATAGGATACCCAAGTCCACAAAAAACCCACTCTCAGCTCTAAAAGCTCTTTCCTTGCTCAAATCATTCAGGTCTTGCATTCCTTTGTAAGGCAGCATGCAAGCATGGACTGGTTAATGGCGGGTGCAGTGGTACCTCTCTGACAGCATCCTAACATGGGCCAAATTCCTCATTTGTAGAAGCCAGCATCTGATGGCAATATATTTTTTGTCACAACTGCCTTAGTTTGGATTTGAACCAAAGACCTGGAGGTGAAAGCCAATATTTTAGCCTCTTGAGACTTCAGTACACCTTACCATCTCCCCTTATCTCTGCATATTTTGTTAAATCTTTTGGGTTTTTTTCTGTTTTCTTCCAAACATTTATTCATCCTCCTTGAACCAGAATTAGGCTCCTCAATAGAATATTAATTCCTCTGGGGTATGACCCACATATTCCAGAATCTCTACTGCAACTTTTGAGTTCTCTCTCTTGGTATCACTATGCTTTCCACAGACCAGAAGAGTTCCATGTCTTTTCTGTTCTTTGTCCACTCTCTCTTAGTATAAAATATCTTATAATACTAGTGGGTTTGGTGTTAATGGGTACAGTTTGATTCTGACTCTCTTTGACAAGGCTAATAAACTTCCTGACCATGGGGAAGGTCTGACTGTATTTCTTCTTGTCCTGCTTGAAATATGTGCCATAATATTAAATTAAATAAATATTGTCTCTGTCAGTAATACATGACTTTAATGGCAGACTTAGTTATACTGAAGTATGATTTAACAGCAATGAAGGCACTTATAGCATCCAACCTTATTATGAAACAAATTAGTACCTGTCATAATGGGGTGACATTGGCTCCTTTAGACAGGGTCCTCCCTCACTGCGTTATTTAATAAATTCCAGAAATAATAAGAAACAGCTTCTAAAATTTGCTGTCTTCATTTTTTTTCTGAATGCACTAAGAACACTGGCAGACAAGATTATTTTGGCCACTCTTTGTCAACAACCTCATTCCAAATTAAGTGAACCATAGATATTTTTTCTACATTTTGCTCTACTAGTTGCAACTTGAAAAAAATAGTCAGCAACATATTTTACAGTATCCAACCTGTTAGAATTTCCCCAGATACCCAGCTATGGCTTGGCATGTCAAGTTCATGAGAGTCCCAAGTTCTCCTGATGACAGTGCACATGATTAAAACCAAGCAACATGATAGAGTGTTGGAGAGCAGTGAGCAATTGAAAAACAAAGCCTGTGACATCTGGCTGAACACATTGTCGTGGTGGAGATAATTTATGGTTTGTTTTCATTTCTTCACTGAAGTGCCATGGTGTAACCTTTCTGACCTCCCATTTAGGGGATTTGTGGTAGTTCAACTCGTCATCAGGCCTTCATAAATGCTCCCACAAGTAACAACACAAAGCAATTCAACAGGAATTTATCGAGGAATTTTGATTGAGTCCTGAAAATGGGAATGGATTGACTTTTGCAAAATTTTAGCTGAGAAGGAAAATTTCTTGAATCCTAAGGCTTCTGATATTTTCCAAGAAATGTGACCACAAAAAATACTTCAGTTATTCCCTAAAGCTTAAGAATCATTCACTTACAGATATTATATTATTTTTACGCATGATGCCAGGTTAATATAAAATACTTGTGCAGTTATTTTCCTTTATAGTTTTCTTCTTCTTTTCTTTGAGGATTTCCTTTGAGGTTTATATAGAATGTGTGTGAGTACTGCAACTGTTATAACAATCACATTTAATAATTTCTTTTTACAATGTTATACACAAGCTGCAAACAAAAGAGTCATTGATTAAAAGAGTAGCAATTATTGTCTACAAACTCTGAGTATTATTAATTTACCCATAGAATAAAAATAATTTATTCATATATTCATGTTACAAGAAATAAGGTCTGCTTTCTATGGAGACAAACTGTTTAATATCAAAGTTAGATGCTATTACGGAAGGACACAGAGTATTTTTTCAATATAATCTCTTTAAAGATATCAAAATCCTGGACAGGAAGTATGTCTTAAATGATGGTGGGGTTTTTTTCCATAGGTGCAGCAGAGTGTAAGAGTGTTGTCCTTGTCTTGCTTGCTTTCTTCCCATCAAATATCGGAGACTTAATGTTTTTATCATCTTAAATCATTTCCAATACATTAATATACTGCATTGATCTACCATTCATCTGATTGTTGAGAGGAGGACATTAATGGTTTCCATTAGTCCATTTTCTAATTTCCATGTGTTCTGATGATAATAAATCTTTGCCTCATCCATTTGCAAGGAGCAGCTGGTTCCAGCAGAATGGACCGCATTGCAGATAATGGAGGTTTCTAGAAGGAGGAAAAAAGCACAGAGCAATGACCACCTCTTCAGCAAGAAGAATGACAGGTTCTTTTGCAGAATACACTCATGAGAAAGGGGAGGATGTGAAGACAAGCCACGAGGCCCAAGCTCTACGATGTGATTGGAAATCTGGGGACCAGCATCAGCCTTGTAAAATCAGAAAGGAGGGGTGAGGGATGAGGGT
Organism: Setophaga petechia; assembly: GCA_024362935.1. Lineage (NCBI taxonomy): Eukaryota > Metazoa > Chordata > Aves > Passeriformes > Parulidae > Setophaga > Setophaga petechia. The sequence goes on from JANCRA010000004.1 coordinate 18,281,407, forward strand.
CAGTGTCAGGGTTCAGCAATGTGTCCCCCACATGGGAGGCAGCTTGAGCCTAGACCACTTACACTGGGCAGAGTGATCATATACCTACCTGAAAACTTGTAGAAAACAACACCACAGAATGCAGCTGTAATTCCTTGTGTATTTGTCATCCCCTTGTTGTTCGCTTTGAACTGTCTCATTCTCTGATTAGCATTGAGTTTTAACATTTGGTGCAGTTCCTATATGTTATCTGAAGAAGAAGGGTGGGCATGAAGTTGCGTTGAACTAAATATACAAGGATGGTGTTGATTTGATAGACCAAATGAATAAGCACTGCATGTATTCACAAGCTTGTACAACACCAATACCATTAATTTCTTATCTTCCTTGCTTTTTCTTTGCCCCTCAGACTTGATCTAGTATCTTCACTCCCTGGATTTCCTGACAAAACCATTACAATGGCAGTAGTTAACACATCACTATTCCATAATCTCATTTTCCATTCTAAAACTCCAACACCCTGGAAAAGCACTATGCTTTGGAGCACAGAGTAGAAAATTTGAAATGTTTTCTGAAGAAAAACATCTAGGCAGAAGAGTAATTTTGAAAAAAATGCACATTTTATTCTGGAAGGAAACAGTGATGCCAGACAGAGCTATAAACTCCTTGGTTCAGGCATGGCATCCTCTACACTTTCACCCTTAGAGAAGAGCTGCATACCCAGGACCCCTCAGAAGCACCAAGGAGGCCCTCAGGGTCCGATGGTGGTCCTGGCTTCACAACAGGTAGGCTCTGCAAGAGTCCCAGTGCCCAGGCTTCTGCCTTGCAACAAGACTGCCGCAGGACTAAGTGTCCAGACTCTTCACCTTTTCTTAGAAGCTCCTTGCCTTTCAGACATTTTGACAGATGCTCATTTTCACTAAAAAATGCATGTATTATGTTGAGATCTGTTTAGATAAAGGTGAGAAGAGGGTGTATAAATTTGTGTCTTCTCTTGTTGTGATCAGATTTGGTTCATTTTCATGTAACCACCACATGTTTTAATAACCGAATTCTATATAGTTCTGTGAATTCTGAAATGTATAAGAGTAATGTAGGCAGGGTGGGAATGAGGCTCATACATAATGTAGATTTCTGTTGCTATCCAGGAGCAGGACAGGAATATGCCTGTTTTCTACATGCTGTTCATAAAAATGCTGCATATTGTAATATAGCGTAAAAAAAAAGTAGCTAATGAATGACCAGAGCTGTTACATGTACCAGACTTCCACATTATAGAGAGAATCCTTCTTTGAAAGAGAATGGATTAGTCTGATCTGCTCTATATCTAAAAAGCAGATGCCACCTCTTCTTCACCTGTTTTCATAGTGAAGGCCTGTGGCAGCAACGAGTAAAGTAAAGATGATTAGAAGAGCTTATAAGATCCATGGAATCATCATTCCTTCTTTAGGAACAGTTAGTAATAAAAGCTCATGAAGTTGTTTTCCTTGGCAAGATTTCAATATTAAGTCTCTAAAACATAATGATTTGATGGTCACGACTTGGCAAATCATCCTTAAAAGTATCTCATGGTCACACATATTGCTCAGTTTGAACTTGGCCTGATATCATTAGTTTCAAAGCTGGACATAATATTCAGGGTTTCAAAGTTTATTGTTAAGAAGAGGAAAAGGAAAAGAAAAAGCCTAATCTTTAAAGAAGGCATTCACCTACATCACAGAGAGAACATGCACACATGCAAACCTGTAAGACATATGTAAGACAGAAAGTAAGGGTAGTATGAGGCAGGAATTCTAATGCAAAATTAACTGTGTTAAACAAAGCATCTACTGCACATCGTGTGTACATTTTGCCAAGATATTTATTGGAAGAATTATTTTAGCCATAGTGTTGTACACAGTGTTTTAGCTAACAAGTTTTGAAATTGCTTTGAAGTGGATGGAAAGACAATAATGCCAAGAAAAAATAATCATGAACTCGAAAAAGTTTTCTACCCCCACCCTCACCATAAATACTTCAGGAAGTTCTTGACATATTGTCAGACTCTGAGGACTGTCTCTTAGTGAAAAAGCTGGGAATGAAAGAGTAAGTAAAAAAAAAAAAAAAAAAACAAAAAACGGCAAAAGGATAAAAATGAGAGCAAACAATAAATGTTTAGCAGCACGCTATCTCTCAGGGCACTTAACAACCTATGTGTTGCACTTAATACTATTTAAGCAGAGCTATTCCTGAGTTCAGCCACTGAAATAAATCACAAGTGCAACCAATAGAGTTGCCATGGCATGAGAAGCAAGTGCTATATTTTATGAATTGTACACTGATTTTAAAAGCTATCTTAAATCTATTTTAGCTTGAGGTATGAATGCCTAGTCTGAACAAACACTATGAGCACCGGAGCACCCTGCAAGCATATAGAATCCTCTTGGGAAGAAATACTGTCAAATGAATGTGTGAGCTTTGGGTGGGTGCTTCTAAATCAATCTTTTCAATCTAATGGATAATTATGGCCTTTTCCAAATAATTCTATATGTTAGTCACAGAATGATTGCAGAAATGGTTTTTCCCGAATGCTGTAGTTAATGTGTGTTCAAGCAGAAAGAGAAGAATTGTAATTGCAGGCTAAAGGAAGAGAATAGTGAGAGACAGCCTGGGAGGTGACCTCTTTCCTGTTGCTGGGGGACAAAAAGGAATTTTCCCTATTGTCCAGATGTTAAAAATCTTCAGCTTGAAGAATGAAATATGAAAGAAAAAAAAAAAGAGACATTCATAGTTCACATTTACTATAACCTTACAAAATTCTACTGGGTCACTTTGATCAAGGTTTGTGTAGGGGTGACAAGGACTGATTGTCTAGTCCAGCCCAGTGTCATAACCAAGAAAAATGGAGAAAGATACGGAGGAGAAGATGAGATGGGTGAAGGCAGAGAAAAGGGGACTTTGAGGAGGAACAAAATCAGATTTGCACTGGCAAGTGAGATTCTTCATACAGCAAGAGCAATGGAGTTTGCATCACCAATCAAACAACAAACAAGCTTCTTAACCCCTGTGCTGTTTTAAAGTGCCTGAGTAACCTTTGGAAGCTTTGACAGGGTACTTGACATCGTAATATTGCTGCCTAGCTTTTGAGCTACACCTCTGCAGGGCAAGCATGAAGAACAGATCAAGTAAAGCTTAGTGGGAATTGATACAAAGTTGATTTAATGTCATTGGGCTTAAATGGGTAGTCTCGGGTCACCATTCTGCTCAGCAGAAAGTCCGACAACTCGTGCTCACAGAACAGCAGAAGGCTACTTAGTTAAGCCTGTCTGTCCTTGCCAATGGCATGCTTGTTGTTTGTCCACCTGTAACCATTAGGATGTTCTGATTTTATTTAACAGCAATGGATCTCCAGTCAGAACCATAAATTGATTGAGTGTATTCTTTGTGCTATAGTGAAAATCATGACCCACAATTTATTATTTCAGTGGTTGGAAATACACTTACACCAACTAAACCAATAATAATTATGCAATTAATACTTAGGATCATTGTTCTTTGCTTCATATTATATTGAGTTTTATTCCATACACTCAGTTTCAGCACCTCTCCATGACTCTGTCCTTCCCTCATTGGTTTAATAACATTTGTTCATTTTTGTTTGCAGGCAAATTGCAAACCTTAATACACACTCTTTTTACCCATTACAATTGAATATACTGTAAGAATCAAAGATGGATGGTGCTTGAGGAGCTGTACAAAAAAAAAAGAAGCATTAATTCTCCATTGCCTTAAAAATCAGGAATGCACGCTACTAAATGTAGATTATGCACAACATGCAAAGGCTTTTAAAGTAGTAGAAGAAAGGGGTTACCAGTGGAGAAAGAGCTATTCTCAGGAGCAATAAAGATTCTGGGAAGGAAGTCAGAAAAGATTAATTTCTAGTATGTGTATGTAGTATGTGTATGTGTAGTATTTGGAGCGTGTGAGAGGAATTTGATTTCATATCAAAGGTATTCTGTACTTATGAACTGCTCACAGATCTTCAGAAAAGACATACATCTGAAAAGAGCCTAGAAGGAGACTTAGGAGGAATTAGTTAGAGATTTTGTAGCAGTAACCTTAAGGAAAGAACTTGCAGAAATATGGCAAAATTTCAGCTTAATGAAAAGCATCAGTAATGTAGTCAATCCAAAGGAGCAATAAAAATTGACTTGATGTAGATAGGTGAGGAACAGGAGCTGTTAGACAATTTATTCCTCATGGCAAAAAAAATGTCAGTTAATGGTGCTAAAGGAAGAAAGGAAATCAAGAGCATATGTCATGAAAGGATATGTTACACTAAACAAGAAAAATATCTAGCAATCATAAGAGTGTGCCCTCTTTCAATTCACAAACAACATCAGAAGACATATCCAAAAATGAAAGTGTTACAATTGTACAAACTGAAGGACTGGAAAAAAACAAATCATACCTGTTCTCGGCAATTTTTAGTTTAAAATTAAATAAAAGCCCTAAAGAATGAAATCTAATATTGCTAAAAGTACCTTATGAGTACAAATTCCTTGAAACACACCTACAAATATACACACACATGAAAAATCATCCTTCACTGACTATATCAATTCAATCTTCAAACTGTGTGGATGTCTCCTGGGGTGTTCCAGTACAGATTGCTGATCAAGGGTGATAACTATGTGATAGTGTATTGGCTATTCTTCACATGGAGATTGGTTTAGAATTAGATTAACAATTTCATTTTCTGTGAAACTTGAGACTGTGTTTTGAGTATTTTCCAAAGAGTAAAAGGTACAACACTTAGTAAATTACTCACATGGGGCTGAATTACCTTTTCTCCTTCCAGATTTACCTCTAGTTACACAAGTGTGCTCTGATGAGCTCAGAGCTAGTTTGTAAGAGGTTTTATTCTCCCATCAGTGTTTATGATTATCACACAGGGGAAAGTCCTCCTCCTCTTAGCCATTGCAACTGTGGCAAGTCCACAAGTTCCCATTTGTGAGAGAGTCGTCAAGAGCTCCTTTCAGATAAGTCTTCCATGTTAACAATTATTCCCATATATAACAGATTGAAGACATGTAGGTATGTTTTATATCTACTAGAAATACACCATCACGGAGGGAGCAATACCATTGCTCAGGGATCTCCCTTGAGGAGCACAGCTTTAAAACTCAGACATAGCCCAGACCCCTTAAAGCAATGTCAGAACAGCATCCAACCAAACCTTGAAGCATATGCAAAAAAAGATAAGCAACTCAAGGGCTAGTCACATGGAAATGAAAGTCTGATATATTTTAATATTGCAAGTATTATGCATTTGTTGTGCAGCAATAAGTAAAATATGGAGAAAAACTCAAATACCAGATGACTGTGACAACTGCTGCTGATTCAAGGCAAGACTGTATGAATGATGAAACCCTTGGGGAGCTACTGAAGCTGAAATCAAGAAAACTGGAAAGCCTTTAGAGACAATCTTCTCTAAACTCCAAGTCATTCAGATTTTCAGGAAGATAGTCAACTTATCACAAGACCACCTTGAATAAATAGGAGCACATGGCTGAGCCCCAGGGCAAAAGTTTTTTTCCCATAGTAGGTGGAAACAAGGACAAGCAGTAAGGAAGGACCATGGAAACATTTTCTATGCATGCAGAATATTGTTGGAAAAGCTAAATTCAGCTAAGACTGAAATTGCCAAAGGACACCAAGGGCAGAAAGATAAACCTCTTTACACAACTGAATATAAAGAATAAAAAACAATCATGTAATCATGAAGCAAAATGAAGCATTTTGTGACAGTGGACATGTCAAAAGCTGAGATATTCTGAGATATTTCATTTCCTTGGTCTTCATCGAAACAGCATCCCATGTCTACCCTGCCAGAGCTCCCAGGAAGACTGCTACTAGCAGTGGATGAACATTAATTCTGAACTTAGTTTGGCTACTGTGGTAAAAAACAATTAAAAAATGTTTCTGTACATAAATTCACAATAAACGAAAAGTCAAGGAGAATCTCTATCTGTTATTGGGTGGTGTTGGGAAACAGTGACAAGGAATTAGGAAAAGGCTGAGGTATTGAATGCCTTCTTTTCCTCAGTCTTTTATGGTAAGAGCAACTGTTCTCTCCAGCTCACAGAGCTGGAAGACAGAGACAGGGAGCAGAATGAAGCCTCCAAAACCCCAGGAGAAATGGTCAGTGACCTGTTACACATACAAGTTTACAGAGCTGGATGGGATACACCCAAGGCCACTGAGGCAGCTGCCAGAAATGCTTACTGAGACACTTTCAGTCATTTCCCAGTGTCCCTGACTAACTGGGAAGGCCCCAGTTTCCTGGTGATTAGCCAATATGATGTCTATCTATGAGAAAGACCACAAAGAGGATCCAGGGAGCTGCAAGCCTGTCCTCAGTGTTACAGAAGGCCATGGAACTGATTATCTGGAGTGTCATCAGGTGGTAGATAGATGTAGAACAACCAGAAAATCAAGTCCAGCCACCATGACTTTGTGAAAAGCAGGTCCTGCTTGACCAAGCCAATCTCCCTCTATGACAGAGTGATGCACTTGGTAGATGAGGAAAGCATTGTAGATGTCGTCTACCTGGACTTCAGTGAAAAGTTTGCCATAGTGTTGCACTACCTGGTGGAAGGGCTTGTGTCCAGCAGTCTCACAGTTCTTGTGTTTGCTTCCTTTGCTTTGTCTGCAATCATTTTGTAGAGCTTTCTTCCACCTTCTCCTTATGTTTTGTTGGTCTAAATAGGATCCGAGGTATTACACATATTACATATATCAGTTATGTTTCATAGATATGAAATAACAAATATTTGATGTTGAGCAGTGCAGTGTTCCCAGTGCAACGACCTGCATGATTTTTTGTCACTGAGAGACTTTGAGTAGCTTTAAATGATCACGAATTTAATGTTCTTGATGCACAAGTTGTTCAGCAATAAGACAAGCACTTCAATTCTAGTGCTGAGTAAGAAGTGAACTTTCTGGTCCTGCTAGCCTCAGCAGAATGTGTGTGATCCCAGTTCTTCTAAGGACTCATACACAACTATTTATGTATTAAAAATAAATAGAGAGACCTATACTCGGACACTCAAATTAGCAGTTATTTTTTATGTCTTCAATACCTGCAATGACTCAAACTCACCAGTACCTGTAAACCCTCTGTTTTTTAATATGTGTAGGTATTTTTCCTTTTTTTTTCCTACCCTAACATCTAGTCAGCCAACTATCAAATACCAACTGGAGATGTACATGGGTGACCTGGTTTTTACCAGCTTTCATTCTGGTTTTGCTGTCTGTCTTCATCTCTCTTCTTACAGTGTGGAAGCTAAAGCGAGCTACAGTAAAATTCTTAGTTAATTCATAGTTCTTTCTTTTCAAATCTATTCTGGTGAATACACTACTCCATTGTACACAACTCCTAGTTTTTCATATCTGCAATTGACTACATCAATCCCATTCTCCATCTCCTCTTGTAAAACTTTGCTAGTGTGAGGGTGAACACTCATTTTTGCAGGTGAAAAATGACAGACTTTACATTAAGAGTCTTCCTCTTTTCTGCATCAGCTTGATGCAGCCTTTTAGAATTCATTTTTAAAGTTTTAAAAAACACGGGAAAAAAGAAAGAAGGAAGAAAGGTTTCATTTCATTGTGCATTTAAGTGAAATCTTTAAACCCCTTTGCATTATTTTATCACATCAGACTTGTCAACTCACACTCATTTGAATGAGTGAGATTTGAAAACTTCTGAGTGTTATATTACATTTTCCATTGATATATGCCGTGAATCTTTACGGCTGCATGAAAATGAAGCCAAAAGCAAAAGGAGACAGCTCACTTCAAATGAGTGAGACTGGATAAGTCTGTCATATGTTATTTCAGGTGCTCAAAGGATAGCAATTCTACGCAGAGATGGGTGATGGGGTTGACAGGTTTGCATGGATTTAGATAAAGAAGGGAAACTTAATCGCAGAGACAGAAAAAAAAAGCAATGATTCCAATAGAAGAGTCATATCCTTTGAAAACTAAATTGAGTCTCATCCCATGCTCAAAAGAGTTGAAATGTCAGAGCTGAGGGCTCTTCTGGAGGCGCCCTTGCGCTCCTACAATGACAGAATCTTTGTAGGAGAAAGCTGGCATCACTTTCTCTGCAGGTCATTTTCCTTGGCTGGAAGGGGGAACTGTGACCCCATAGCCGCCTCCTCCCCAGTTCATTAAGTGCTGTCACAGATTCTCCTAATGAGAAAATATCTGTGTGGCAGAGACATTTTGCACATCTTGCTTGCACATTTGTTCAAAAGCCAGCCACAAATTGGACCCTGTTCCTAATTTTCAAGAATACTTTTCCCCTGATTATGCATGTAGAAGTTTACTTTATAAGCCTATATCTTGATTTTATAGTGGTCAAACAGTCTTCTACAAGTTTCTCAGAGGCTTTTCAATGGAGATATGATTTTCTGTGCAAGTGAGGAGAGGAAGTCTGGTACAAGACACCTTCCAGATCTGCACTGTGTAAGGAAGCGCCTGCAAGTTGATTTTTTTCTAGAAGAGGGGAAAACACTTCAAAGAGCTCATTCCCACGTGCATGGAGCGTTTAGCAGTGCACAGGTTGAGCGAAAAGGCTAATATGAAATAGGCCAAAGGGAAGCTCTTGCATTTAATGGGTTTGCTCCCACAAAGGGAGCACGCAGATTAAGTGCGGGCTGCGCTCAGGGGACGCCGGGATGAGCTCCCAAATTATCCCTCTAGGATCGCCCAGCCGCTGCACCGCCCTGCCGGCAGCAGAGGGAGATGTCGGCATGCCTTTCAGGAGAGACTTGTCTCGGCTGGGATTTGCGCTTCATTAATTCAGTGTTTGAAATCAAACCAGCGTTTAAACTGCGCTGCGGTTAATACGCAAGGGTAGACATGCAGTGTGGAGAATTTCCACTAAAATTGCCACACAACCACAATTTTTGTGGGATGTTTTTGGATAGTCAGTAAAATAGAGATACTCTTATAGCAAAATATTCTCAGGAAAGAGTTCACTGAAGCATTTGTTCAGCTCTTCTGAGACTGAAAACAAATAAAATATGATGATTTGTAGGAAGACAGAATCAGACTTAAAATTTGCATTTTTTTGTTTGGGTATGTGACCCGTTGTAACCATTTTAATGGAAAAGAGGAATGGGGATAAGCATTTTTGAGTAACATAAATCGAGCAGATGAATATATGGGTGTATTTTGACACCATGGTTGTGGTGAGAGAAAACTTGATCAGTTTTATCTTGGAAAGCAGTAATAATAAGAGCAATAAAATATAATCTTTATTCAGTTCAACATAGCCAAAGGGCCACAGAAGGTGTGTCAAATTTGTACCGGACAAGAGTTTTCTCTTTGTGTCCAGATTTCATTCAGGAGAATAAAATACACTAGAATTCTCACTTACTCTTCTGTTTGGGAAGATTTTCAGCTAACTTGGGATGCTGAACGACAACAAGCATTAACTCTTGTACTTCTTTCAAGAATCAAGTGGAAGTTAGATTTGTTTTCAGATACCAGGAGGAAGGAGAAATACACAATTGATTCTGTTTTGGCCAATGACAGTTTCTAGCAGGGAGTGCTCCACTGAGTTGATAGTGAAGGTTAGTGTGAGAAGGGTGACGTGCTTCTCTGCTTCTCCAAAGGAGGAGAAATGCCCCATGTTGATAGCTCTGCTTTCCCAGCCATTCTGAAGATTTTCTTATCATGCTGTTCAACACAATTACTGTAAAACATGAACAAAAACTGAGAATAAATAAATTTAACATTTTTGTCTGGAAATTGTTTTGCTTGTATTGTTGAAACTGATTTTGAAGGCACATTCCTTAATTTTGGGGTTGCTCTTACTGATTGCTTTTAGCTTTTTAGATTTCCTTTAAGTGTAAAAGAAAGAAAAAGCTTATATATTTCTTCCTACTGAATTCTTTTCAGAGGAAAAGGATAGAATTACTTAAAGATACTTACGGAAGTATCACCCTGCACTGATGCAAGAAGAACATGTTATTGAACATCCAGCTCCTTGGGGAGGTGGTACTTCAAGCCAAATAAATTATAACCAAGACTTACAATTTAGGCACCTACACTGAAGCACAAAGCTGGCTTCATTCAAGCTATGCTTGCCACTTCAGTTGGGTAGTACAGGCAGCACAGGGCAGCCCAGGCTCCCTTGGCAGGAGATACCCACCCATGGAGAGCAGCTGCTGCCAGCAGTCAGAGTGTCAGGGGGTGCTGCAGGCCAAGATCTAGCAAAAGTATAACCATAGCTGGAATGGCAAGCGAAGTCCCCTCCCTCCATCCCCTGTCCCATGTTGTGGTAATAGCTGGTTTTGGGAAATGATGTTTGCATGAGCTTTGGAAGCACAAGGACTGTGAGGTATTTCACTGAAAATTACAGCTGATCTGTTTTTTTTTTTTTTTCCATTTTGCCAATGCAAAACTACAGCAGCTTATCCAAAATCCACAGAGCTTCTCCAAAACTTATTATGATGCAAGCAAAAGCTATGGTAGGCCCTGAATGTCTACCAGCCAAAAAAAAAAAAAGATTTCTACTCTGCCATACTACGAAGTTCAATGGCAGCCTCCTACCCACAAGTGTGTGGGAGAAAATGTGAAGTGACACATAAACTAATGTCTAAGAGAAATGTGAGGGATACAGCCTACAGATTTTTTATAAAGTATCTAAAATGTAGGAGCACTATGAGAAAAAAAGAAGAGAGAATTGTAATGATAAAATTCTCTGCATTTCCTGGATAAAGTTTTTAAGTGGAAAAATATAATCAGAAGACATCGGGATAAACTTAGCATTACATATAATATTAATTTTAATGTTAGCTTTTTTTTCTCTTTTCAATAATAATATAAATTCAAATTTAAATTGTAAATAGTATCCAGATACTACTAGTTTCCTGGCTCAAATTCTTCAGCACATATGGCAGAAGCATAAGCTTGTGCCAGTCTGCCTACTTTGGGTAATTTTGCATGCAAATAGTTTAGTCCCTATACTGAGGTGCTAGAATGTGTTTAGTACACTTGAAAATATTTGCATTGCAAAGGAAGAGCTAATCTCCTGAGAAAAATCAAATTGATATTTTATATTAAGGGATTGCTTTGGACTTTGTGTGGCACTGTTATATGGAAAATTATGTTTACAGTACAGCTAGAATTTTTAATTGACCTTCAAGAGAAGGACTGACTACTGCTCTGCCAAATTTGAAAGCTACTGGAACGAGTCTCTACTTGTCATTCACCACAATGCCCCTTTTCTATTCCTGAATCTTTCTGCTAACAATTTCATAACTTTGATAAAACTATTACCCATAAACAGGTTCAGCAGTGAATGCAATGTTTAATATGTACTCAAATGGCTGGATAAAAGAAGCAACTCTTATTAATGGTGTGAATAATTAGCACACCTGAGTCAGTTCTAGCTGCTGGAAATGTCTGTTCTATATTGGACATATTTAGAGGCTCCTTCATGGTCTTGCTTCTCATCCAAAGCAATGGAAATAAATACATTCCCATATCAGTAAGCTGATACTCAGATGTATATTCCAACCATTGCCTGGCGCACAAACACACACATGCCTTTCTCTTACTTAAATTCACATCTGAGAATATTCATCTTTGAAAGGGGATGTGACACAGTGCTGGTTTGTGTACCCAGTCTATGCTCCTTGCAGCCTGTCCCAGTTGGCTGGCTGTTGTGACACAGGACTGACATGACTCAGGTCATACAATTTGTTAAATTCAGCCAGTACTAGCTGGACTCTGTGGCAGTAGTGATGCTGAAGTCATGCTTCCTCTGAAACCAGTCTCTCAGGACACTGGAAACAGGTCTGGGTTCCCAAATATTTTGAGTCCCACCACACATATGCTGTTTGTCAAGAAGGAACTTAAAAGGTGTTCTTTCTGAAAGTATAGCTGTAAGTTCAGCCACGCATTACTATAGTTTAAGCACAATGTGTACATGAATATATTTTCATGAATATAATTTCATATGGTTTTGTGGGGGAGTTACATTTTTGAATTAATTGTAGTTTATATAATTGCATTACTCGTGTGTAATGCTATTGTATTTAGAGAAAAGCTGATGAAGTTACAAGTAGGCTTTTTTTTTGCCTTCTTTCTTTCAGTCTGAGCACAGATTTTATTGCCCTGTTTGCTGATCCACATGCAAATACAGCTGTTTCTGCTGCAGAAAAAGCTCTTCTGGGGCCTAATTGTGTACTGTCTCACACAGCTGTCATAAACACTCAAGAAGAAAGGTGTAAGTGCCTTCAGAAATTCCTGAAGAAGAAGCCTTTGACATGGCTGATAGCCTGGGACAGAGCAGGTGGGTGAGGGGTGGTGCAGTAGTTGGTGTAGCAAGGTCCATGACTTCAGGGTCTCTTGCAGTGGATTTATAAGCAGCAGAATTCATTTGTGGTAAACAAAGCTGTCCTGTATATCTTATTTTTTTCCCGATGATATATTGACCAGGCGACTGATTAGTTTAGTCCTATGTTGTCTCTTTTTAGTGCTTGCTTAATTGTTGTAATGGCTACTAAAACAATTTTTAGAATTTAAAATTCAGAGTTTTCCATTATCTTTGTAAGAAAGTAAGTTTTCTTTTTTTGTGTCATTCACAATCTAGACTAAGTCACCATTCATTGCAATATAATTACCATGTAATCTTCCAAAAATCCATTAAATAACTCAATAAAATACTCCAGGTACAAAACTAATATCAAGTTGCAATTTATAAGTCTTCAAACCTTCAAATTCTATATTTGAATTCTTCTAGCTTTTTTATTTGACCTGCCGAAAAGCAAACCTTACATCCAAATTTCGAATATAATTATTTGTGATATACAAACTTTTGCCTCCCATGTTTTTCATTGAATAATGCTTAGATCTTTGCTTTGATACCATTTCTGAGAAGGTGTCATGCTTGCTAAATGCTGGTGAGGCAGGCAATTTGGAGGGAAAGCTCTATAGCAACTACTTGTCACTCTTTGGCTGTGCCTTATTAAGGCTTTAGAGAACTTCTGTATGAGTATGGGCATGCTCAGAGGCCTTTTGCCATGTATTTGTATACTAATGTGAACTATTTGACAAGAACCCTGTAATATGGTGAGAATACCCCTTCTGTTGTTATTTCATCCTCAGAGCTCTTCTTGCAGGTGCTGTACTATCACTGAAATAGCTGCTGTGTCACATTATTGCTTTTAATGCTCATTTCTATTAATGTATTTCTATTTGTTGGTGAGTTTGAGTACAGTTGCTTTTAAACATGCCATGTGCTGGTATGATAGAAGAAGCTGCAGGGAACTTCAGGGCTCCTTCTCTTCAGGAAGGTTTTGGAGCTGTGCTCTATTTCTAGTTATCAACAAAGGAATTAATTATCAGTCATTCAATTCAAGGTGCTGATAATCCTTTTTGTGTGATTTTTATGTCAGAGGAAAAAAGTTGAACTCTCCATCAGCCAGCAAACATCCCCTTCTCAATACTAGTAGCACAGTTGACTATATACTTTGTAGCTCTATTAAGCTATCAGTAAGTCTCGGACTAATATCAACAAAGAGGCCATATATCAACCAGAAATAAAATAATAGTGACAGCAACAAAAGCAGTTCAGTCTTAGATCTATGTGTCAGGCTGACTGCAGACTCAGGCCCCTGCTCTCTCACATTCCAATAATTATCCTTTCAGAATTTAATATTTCTGATGAAAACTGAGATTCTCAAGTACAATTATTCCAAAATTTAAAATAAAGAAAACATCCATTTGAGCAGCTGCGTAATGATATTATGGGTCTTTGTATGAACTCATCTGTAGCATAGATACTTCCATAGGAACATTACCTCATCATTGGTATATTCAGTGCCATACTAACAATATGATACCTCTCTGTACAGCAAGGTGCCAAACCAGCTATAGAAACAGTTCGATGAGAAGCAGCAGCTATTGATTCGTGAGCACTGAAATGCTCTCTCTGATTTGCAGGGCACCAGCTGGTTAGAATCTGAACTGAAGAAAATAATGTGCACTTTGGTGTACACCATCAGCTGCGCCACTATTTGTTCTTCCATTATTTCAGGTCAAGGGAACCATGCTCAAACATTGTCAATATAGATCTGGAATCTCTTCCTTGTCTCATGTTATTCTTTTCTGTTGCTGTGACTTAATTTTCCAATTATATCCCTTCTATGAAATGGCCTATGACCAGTTTTGCAGTGGATTGTGAGACTTGCTTAGTTACATTTGTAAAACACTTAGAAGATCAAAACGCAGCAATAACAGCAAAACAGTCCCAAGGCTTCTCTAAGGGAAAGCAAAAGATTCTGATCCAAGCCCCATGCTCCAGCTGATTTGCTCTGATTTTCCACCATAACCCTTTATTTGGCTTTAGTTCTTCCTGTTGTCAGAAGCAAACTTCCAGAGGTGTGCAGCCAGCTGGAACAGCCTGCCTGGGAAAGAAAAGAAGATATGGAGCCAGCTGAATTTTCACCTTCAATATTTGCTCATGTATAGTCACATACAGGTTTTACAAAGCCTTTCTGCTTTCAAATATGTTATGATATACCAGAAGATGGATCAAGAGAAGAAATAAGGTAATGTTAAAAAGAAAGGTAAAAAGAGGTAATAAATGTGAATGGTGAGTATGAGAAGGGTGGAGGAGCAAAGAAAGACTGTGTGATGCTGAATGCAAGCACCTGCTCCTCTCTGCATGAAACTCCCTACTCCCAGTTATTCCCCTCTTTTAGAAGGGAATATGCATCTCAAAATTAAAATGAGGTAGATAGACAGCTGCATGAAGCAGCAGGCAATTTGAAGTCTCCATTTTAGTAAGTCACACTTTAGTCCACTGTGCCTACACATTTCTCCTTTTAAAAAAAGTAATACCAGATGGGATTGTAATAATTCTCATTCTTAAGTAATGCTCTACTACATTTGCGAAAGTGCTGACTGAAAGACCAGCATCCTCTGAGCATCTAGGCCAGTGAAAAACACTGCTTGCATTCCACAATGTTATGCAGTGTTTTGTTTGTATGGAGACTGGTGTAATTCACAACTGCCTGGTGTCAGACTCTGTTTCAACAGATAGACAGTCACAGGTACTGTATGTGTGCCAACAGGAACTTATTAAAAACACAGAACAATAAGGAGTATCTGACTTAGTATGTTTGTGAAACTCCTGTCTGTTAGCAAACAATTTATTTTGAAAAAACAGAAATGAGGTTTCTGCTTCCTGAGAGATGGTTGTACATCAATCAGTCCATTAGATATGTAAATAAAACAATAACTGAAGAATAAATAGCTTCTAAAATCCACCAATAAAATCTTCAAATGTATATGTTACCAGAATGAAATGACTCATGAACAATTTGGTGGCTACACTGTATCTTCAAACATGGAGGGGGGAAAATTTTTTTAAAAATTAAAAGAACAGCAGTGCCAACTGTATAAATTTCATCTCTCTCTGATCCTCCAAATCTTTCCCTCACTCCATCTTATCCACAATATATTATAATAAAAAAAATAAAACAAAACCAAAACCAGAAAAAAAAAACACAAAAAACCACCAAAAAAAAAAAAAAATCCTGCAGCACATTTCCTCTAGCACAGAGGGTAGGAAAATAGCTGCTGATGGCACCATTAATTCCCTGTACTTGCTTGACTAACCCAAAAGCACTTGAGCCTCTGGAAGGCACAGCACACAGCTCTACACATAAAGTGCCTGGCTTTCTTGGTGCTGCAGCATTCTGTCCCTCAACAACAGACATAATAGGTATATGAAACCAGGCCTTCTGAAAGATTCTTCCCTTGTGTGGGGGCAAAAACTACCAAAGAAATTCTACATTTGCTAATAGGTAAGTGCACAGCAATTTTTTTTAAGGAGGGAAGCCAATTTAGAGTTGAAGCTTTTCATTTCCATGTACTAATCATTGACAGCTTCAGTAGGTATATTTTGTGCATTGAAAACTCTAAATGAATCCTTTTCATTAATTATTATTGCTATGATTATGTTACTGTTGATAATCTTACAGTTTTTCAGCTTTTCAACTGGACTGTGCATCCCTAGTCCCATTAATGAGTTCACTCGAGACAATTGCATTTCTTGTGAGAAGGGATAGTTCTAAGAAAGGCAATAACATACTTAAACCTAAAGTGATTGCAGTTGCAAAGCAATGTTTTGAACAGAAGCCTAAAAATGAGGTTTTCATTCATATTACAATATTCTGGAGCCAAGACTTTTGTGGATTGGACCCTACATTATTTTAGTATAGCTTAAATACTCACTAATTTAACACCATTTACATTGGCAATAAAAACACCCCCAACTGTGTTGAGCTGTCATCCTGTTTATGCAAAATAGCTTCAAATCTTAATACTAACTATGCTAAGTATTGCCACTGGGATGAAATTGATAGTGAATGTGCGCAGCTTTTTTTTTTTTGAATATACTATGAGGCAGTCTAGCCAAGTTTTTTTTAATTACTGGTACTACTTTAACGTCACATAGTTATTTCCATAGTAGAAACACTGGAGGGGAAAGTGTTATTCCTGCAACAACTTTGAAGCAAGAAGTCTTTGTGGTTAACCATTTCCAATTCATTCTGTACTCTGCCAAGATTTAAACAGTGCCTCTTTACCACCTTGTAGGTATGTACCTTCCTTTGCAATTTGCCAAAGGAGTGTGCTCTTATATAATTGCTTTCTTTACAGTCTGACTTGCAGGTTAACCACAATCACCTAATGTTAAGGATGGAGGTGACATTCAGTGGATAAAGAGGGGAGGTACAAGAACTCCTATGCCTATCCCTGACAATCAGTCACTGAAGCATTTAATGGAAATTCTGACATCTGAGTCAATATATAGCTGTGAACCTTAATAATTAAACACACCTTGAGTTTTCAAAGTGGCTGGAAGTATTCCAAAGGAAGGGTAAATAGTCTTAAAGGAAACAATCCACACTTGGCAGTGTACTGCAATGTGAGTTTAGATTCCTTGCTTCATCAAATGCTTCACTGAGATTCCTTGCTTCATCAAATGCTTCACTGACCCATTTTGCATAAAGGAGCAGAGATTGTGATGCTCTATCAAGCCAAGAGGCATCTCTTCAATATCTCTGGCTAACATACGATTATTCTACATTCTCCAGAGACTGGGCTGTTGCTCACTGCTGTTGCTACCGGGAGCTGACAAATACACTATGTTGCTATATTCTACACAGAGAGGGGGTTATCCCACTTTGCCAAGATCCCCATAAAAGAAGGGAATCAATCTCTGTAATGATGTAAAAAATTAATTACTGGCACCAGTGACCAGGACTTCCTTGGTTCTGCTATAGCAAATTTATAGATACTTCTTGATATTTTGAAAGAATCACAGAATCATAAAAGGTCCTGAAGGTTGGATGGCCCATAGAAGGTTCTACAAGAATCCACAAGGATCATCGAAGTCCAACTCTGGTCTTACGTAAGACAGGCCCAAGAGTCACAACAAGTGCCTGAGAGCACTGTCCAAATGCTTCTTGAACTGTGTCAGGCTGGTGCTGTGACCACTTCCCTGGGGACTTGTTCCAGTGCTCAACCACCCTCTGGGGGAAGAACTTTTTCCTTACACCCAACTAAAATCTCCCTTGACACAACTTCATGCCATTTCTTTGAGTCTTGTCAATAGAACACAAGAAATTCTAGAACCCTGTGAATTCTCAAACAGAGAGAGACAGAGCAATGAGTGAAGAGAGAAAACAACTTTTCTCTTTTTTTATTGCATCTCAAATGCTCTTCTTTTATGTTTTCCTATCTGTCTTCCTCTTCTTTTTCTCTAGTTGGGTGGTCACACCTTGGCCTTTCTCCAGTCTAAAGTCAGGCACAATTTTAATGTATAGGTAGCAATAAGTCTGTTAATTCCTAACCAGAAAATGAGTTCTTTTTTTTTCCTTTTCTTCTTTATGATATGTGGAAATCTGTCTGCAAGTCCAAGAACAATGAATTACAGGAGATTCCAAAAATTCCTTTCCATCCAAACAGTTTCTGCGTTTTGAGTAGCACCATGAGCATGGACAAGGGGATCAAAATCAGAAGTTTGACTAGCTATAGGAATTATGGCAGCCATGGTTATAAAACCATGGCAATACCTTTAGGACTGCTAGCAGAATATCGACTTTGAAGACATTATTGAGGGATGCTTATTCAACTAATTCTTAAAATGCAGTATATTTTACCAGTTCTATATATACCCTGTTTTATTCATCTCTTCATATTTAAGAAAGCTTTTACTGATAATCCAAGCTAGTTTTCAACCCACTCTGTTTCAACTCCCTCTCCTCTCTCCCCTCCCCTCTGTTAGCCATCACCAAAGGAACTGATGACAGCCTTTTTTGTAAAACCATTTATGTACTAAAATATTGTCATTGTGTGTCAGCTTCTTCTCAGGTTTCCAAACTGTATTAAATACACTTTTCAATTCTTTTCCTTGCCTTTCATTCTAGTCACCTTTATTTGAAAAATGACTGTATCTCCTTTTTCTGTTCAACAAATTCTAGCATCATGTAACTGCTACTTTTATTAACTTCACTACGCCTATTTTACACCAAAATTACATACTGTAATTTAAAAGATAAGCTATTTCAGAATATTCTGATAATAAAAAATACAACCAAAATATTGTTTGGGTTTTTTTTTTTTTTTTTGGTATCAGCATGAGCAGCTCAGCATTTAGATTAGGAGCAGAACACATAGACATGTAAGGGATTTTAATATGACAAAATTAAAATCCCTTAGAGATTTTAATATGGCAAAAATAAAACAAACTTAATCCAAAATTTATAATGGGCTGTTAGGTAAAATATTGGTCATTGGAGACAATTTAGACACCTGCAGCAGTAGAATTTTAGTAAAGTAATACCTGGACACAAGTGCTTTGAAATGAATCTGAAACTCCATTTCCTGGAGGCAAGAAACATTTTTGAAAATGTTACTCCAGAGAAGAGAAGGTTGAATAAGGTTCAGCTACCAATTTTCTCCTTCCAAGAACGCTCTATGTTTGTTTATCCAAATGTTAGCATGATTCTTTGTCACAAGTCTGTCACAATCAGAAGGACCATGTTATAACTTACAAGATGTATTAACACTTCACAATAACTGCAGTGAAAATGTTCAGCCAAAGGCTGTCATAACTGAGCCATGTTTGTGCTCCAGCTCCTCTTGCCAAGTGTGGATGACCTAATCTGCCTTTGCTTAGTTTAGCTTCCTATTTCAGACTTCCCAGAATTTATGCAGGAGAAAATTTCCTAATAAGAGGCTGCACTTATGTGCTGTCATGAAGTCTTATAAAAACATGATTCCCGAAAAACGGCAAATGTGTTATTTTGTTGTAGTCCACAGATGCGGGTGCATTTGTGGTGCTATGCCTCCTGGAATACCTATTTAAAATGTGCTCCTATAGTGTTTGTCATGACCAAGTATATCATATTTTTGCAGTTCCTGATGTGACACGTCAGTGACATAAATGAACAATCATAGGTCAAATGACTGTGAATGCACACATCTTGTATTGAATATGCAGTAGAAATATACAATACAGTTTATCCTTTAGATTTCTCCTCTATGGAGCATTTACACTATTTTTTCCACAGCAAGTTCTCCTAATTTCCAGCTATGTTTTCCTTTTGCAGTCACTCCCAATTCATACTGGCACATCCAAGAAACCACTTTATTTTAAGGATGCAGTGTTTCTATAGAGATCTTGAGAAGAAAGATCATACTTCTTGCTCCCATTAGGCCACTTTCTTTGTGATAAAGAAAAAGTTAGTGTCTTGGTACAACACAGTCCCAACACTGCCATTCAGGTGTGTGTGCCATTTTAAAACTGACATTTTAAAAGAATTTAATGAGAAGCAACAATAAACCTTTATTGGCAGGGAAGCAAGGCTTACAACAATCACGAGACAGTAAGTTTACTTCTTTACACCCACACCCTGTTGAGGGAAATTACTTCAGTACTTGTCTTATAATTGATGCATTTAATATTGTTTACATTGGAACACTCTCTGACTGATTTCTTAAACTACTGAATTTGTATATAGAAGAGCAAATATTACTCTCTTGCTGAATAAAGTTCAATTTATAGTGAGTTGTTTGCAGTTATAAATGGAGGTTGATACAGCTGATATAGATTTATCTCCTGCCATACTAATGCCTCTGAGATATTCTATATGGATAACACAAAGTACTGATGAAGTTACTTTCTTTACCATTCTTGTCTTTCTGTTTGCATTAGACACAGGTGCCCTACAAGACAGTAAAAATGTAATATATTCTGTTTCAGATTAACACATATGTATTAATAGGATAAAAGGCTCCTTGTCTAACACATCTGACAAACCCTTTACTCTGGAAGGGTGAAATTAAGTACTTGCCTTAAAAGCCACTATTTTGTTTATATCGGTTTGTGAGCACAATAAAACCTTAGAATTTGTGGATATATCTGCCAGGAAAAAAAAACCCAAAACAACAAACAACAAAAGAACTTTTGTAAAATCTCAAGAGAGGATTAGAAATATCATTCATGTAAAAGAAGTTTTCATCCTTTAGATATCTACCACAATACAAACACAAATATTAAAAAACAGTATGAATCTTTATAAAACATAATAAAGCTGAAAAAAACTAGAACACTAAGATCTAAAACGGTATAATTTGTTTTAAGAACTCTGTCTAGAAAGTGTAAAAAATATTTTTTAAAAATTCTCTCTTAATTCACTATGGATGAAATGTTTCTTTTTACCTTTTTTATACCTGTCACTGAGAAATACACAGTACAGAACTTCTTTTTCTGGTGTTGAACTTTTTAGCTGCATTTTTTAAATCCATGCTGTCTGAAGAAGATAATTACCACTGAATCAGCAAATGCCACACATTGGAGAATGGTGATTCTTGGGAAATTATATAGCTCCTCACTTGCAAAACAAAAACTGATTGTTCACAGGACAGAAGCTGAGTCTCCAATTTTCTTTTAATTGCTTTTATCAAATGGGCAGGTGGAGTTTTTAATTTTTTTGCAAAGGCTACTATAAATTCTTTTTCACTCAAGTGTAGAATGAAGAAAAATGTGATTGTGGGATATCTATCTTTTGGTATTAGATGCAAATTGATTTATGTGCCACAGAGCAGGATGAAGGAAGGGGAATATTCCTTCCTTCCTCAACTATGAATTCATATTTCCATCACATCTTACTCTTTGCATATGGCCAGTAGGTCAAGGTCCTCTCCTTCCACTCAGCCCTCATCAGACCCCACCTTAGCTCTATATGTAGGTCTGGAGTGCTTGGCACATGCTAGAGCAGGTCCAGAGAAAGGCATGAAGATGGTCAGAGGGCTGAAGCAGTTATAATAGGGAGGCAGGCTGTGAGCATTGGGGTTGTTCAGCCTGGAGGGGAAGGCTCTGGGGAGACCTCATTGTGGCCTGTAGTTAAAGGGGGCTTATAAAAAAGATGGGCGATAACTTCTTACATGGGGTGATAGTGATAGAGCAAGGAAGAACAGTTTTAAATTAAAGAGAAATTTAGATTATATATCAGGAAGGATTTTTTTATTCAGAATATAGGGAAGCACAGGAACTGATCATCTAGAGTGGTAGAGGATGTCCCATGCCTGCAAGTACTCCAGACCTAGTTGGATGGAGTCCTCAGGAATCTGATCTGGTGGGTGGCATCCCTACTCATTGTCAGGGGCTTGGAAGTAGATGACCTTTAAGGTCCCTTCTAACCCAAGAGATTCTATTATTCAGTGATTGCTCAACATGTGTACTCCACCCTTATTAAGAAGGTGTAACAGATATTGGACTCACTGTAAAAAAAAAAAAAAAAAAAATTATCTCTACCCTGAAAAGCATCACTTACTTCCCTAAATGCTTTGGTTCTACTATAGAGCCACAGTATTTAAGAGAGATTACAACAGGCACAATATATTCTAAAGAGGAAAAATTGAAAAGAACTGTATTTTTCCCAGTGGACTGCAATATCTAAATTCAAGTTAAGATCTGGGAAAGGGTGTTTTGTTTTGGAAGTCAATGATTCCCTCATGATTAAGTTATTACTGTAATGCTCTGTGCCATAGAGAAGTTGATGTTGTACACTGGGATGATCAGGGTAGTACACACTGGCTTATTAAAGTTGGTTATATCACTTCAAATTTCAATAATTCAGCAATAAAAATGTAATAACATTAATAACAATAAATCTAGACAGTTTGCATTTCAGAGGAAAAATAACAGTAAGGTGTAGAGTCCACCATTACGTGATAGTTTTAATGATGTCATAAATTCATTCATAGTGATCCGCAATAGCAGCAAACTTAATGTTCAGTAGGGACTGATCCAGTAATCTTTAAAGGAGAACATTTTTTTAAAAGAGCAATACATATTTTCTATATATTTCTATTCTTTGTAGGGACCTAAGAAACATAAATTAATTTACATGGCAATAAATCTAGTGATAAAGCATATTCTGAGTAATATTCCAACTACTCTCCTGTGCCTTAAAAAAAAAGTTGCCCATCCATCTCTGTCCATCCATGACTTTGGACTTATGAAACTCTGGCAAGCTGAAGTTCAATAACTAGGTGCTTTTTGCAGCTGTGTTAGGATAATTGATTCTGTCATGCATTCTTGACAGAATATGTGCCTCTACTATGAATCATACCACATATAGTTTCTGAGACAGAAAGAGAGACCCTATAGTATTCTACCAAAGTTTTAAAACTTGCATAATTCTAAAAAGTGTGTAAGAGCCTTAAGATGAATACGAATAAGTACTATAAATGCAGTCTGTCGTGGTTTGACCAGAAATGGGACATCTGGGATATGTTGTTTAACCAATTGGTGTTCGGATTTTGAGATTTGGCCAGTGGGGCATTTGGATCCGCCTCTGAGACCACAAATCAAAGGGGTTAAAATCGCAGGGAGTTTCTCCCTCAGTCTCTTTCGAATTTCCGGTGGGACAGAGCTGCTCCTTCCCCCGGCTCAGCTGCTGCTGGGCTGGGGGAGGGGAGAAGCCACGTGGCCCATTCCATTGGTAGGCCAGACCCAGTGGAAGGGTGGGGGGCACCGGGAGACCTGTTTACCCCCCATTTCCCCCTCCTTTGGAGACGGAGAGAAAAATGCAGCTGGTGCTCGAACTGAGTTACCTTGAAACTTGATATCATGTCCTGGCAGCAGCCAGCACGGCTGGGAGGAGAAGGGGGGGCAGCAGGCAGTCCAGCCACTCAGGAGAACTTTTAACCCTTTTGTGGATAATGAAAACTTTACAGAACATTACCCTTCCTAGAAAAGGATAAGAGTGGAGGATGAAGGAAGAAATAGAGCAGTGAGAGGTCTGGCAAAGAGAAAGATGTTGAAGGAATGGAGAAAAGATGGAGTGGTATTTTTTGCTGAACTCTTTCTCGTTGTAAAAACCATGAACTGATTCCTGGTGATACAGAGACTGCATTTCAGGGGGAAGCAAAGACTCAGAGCTAAGAGAGTTCAGTGTTGAGACCCCTCGGCCCCAGGGGGTGTGGAGAAGAAAATGGGGGGGACAAAGGTCCCAGAGATGAGACTGTGCTCTGCTTGGAACGAGACGAGGCATCCTTAAAAGGTCCAAAGGTCTACCCTGAAAAAAAAGATCCTCTGCTCCATGCAAGAGGTGGTGAGAACACCTCTACATGGAAGGAAGGAATTACATGATAGCAGCAAAAGACTTTTTTTCCGGGCGGTTGCTGATTGTGAAAAAGGGTTCCTGGTACGAGAAAGGACTCCGTCTACTTCTTGATGAGCTGAAGATTTGATTATCTAAAGGGTGGTGCCAGACCGAGTGTGGATATTTTGTGGGAAATGTAAATGTACTGGGAATTTGCTGGGAGGAGGAGGGGGAAGTGTTTCTGTGTAGTTTTCATTTTCCTTGTGTTTATTTTCTTTCCTTTGTGGTTTAGTTCTTTGTAGTTTTAGTTAATAAAGTTTTTTTTTTTCCTTTTTCCCTAAGCAGGAGCCTGCTTTGCTTATTCCCGGGTACCACCTCACAGCAGATGCCAGGGAGAGGGAATTCTCATGGGGGCACTGGCATTGTGCCAGTGTCAAACCATGACACAGTCCTGATGTAGATAAAGCTAAAGCTGCTTCTACTAATGATGACTTACAAGTGTCAAACCAGTTGTTGTAAAAGTTCTCATTAAAGGAGCTTTATAAGTCTTCCATCTTTCTGAAGATCTTCACAAATTATGCCTTGAAAAATAATGCTAAATTTAAAAATATGCAGTAACTATCAAGTCTCATTGTCACTGAGTACAGTCAAAGGGTGGATACAGCCCAAGGGTGGATATTTAAGCAGTCATGTTGATTTCAGTTTTTTTCTCCATTTCATTTCTGACAACTCCCCATTTTCCCTTTGTTTCCAAACTTTTCTAGTTTGAAAAAGATGTGGAGGACAGATTTTATTGCCATAATCTTGAGATAATCTCCATTATTACTATAAACACTCTGCAGTTTTCCAAAGTTGGTAGTTTTAAAATGTATCAAAATGGAAAAAAGTAAACCAAAACCAAATGAAAAACATCCAGACAGCACATTCAGCAGCTTCATCCCCTACAGGTTATGAATGATATTCGCTATATGGCATTCAGTAAAAACAAGAAACAGAAGATAAAGAGGAAAACAGAGTCTGAAATACTAAAAACACACGGTTCCATCACAGACATGAAGAACATTTTCCATTATTTTCATTGCTTAATGAAGAGCAACACTCATATCTGTCATACATCCACCATTCCCTGAGATGGGTTAACAGAGATCAGCAAAGATCACATCTTCATAGGAAACATGTCATTCCTCTCCCCTCTGAAGCTTTTGTACTTTCCTCTGCTCACTGTTGCTCTTTTGACACACATTTGTCCATGCAGGTCATTCCCTGTATCTGTGGTAAAGGCCTTCAGAAATATGGTAAGATATTTCTGTCATGCAGTAAAAGAACAGCTATCCATACTGCCCACATTGTTCTTCTTAGACAGATTATCTTTCAATTCTTTGATCAAAATGCGTCATAGAATACTGTAGAAACTCTTCACATTCAATTCAGCTTCCTCACAAAGTATTTAATGCACTTGTACTTTCAAATGACTTATTAGTTTAATGGGTAGAATGAATATGTTCCAAGAGGTGGATCCCAAGATTAATTTCCGCCAGCTTTTGAAAGTCATAGACTTTTCGGTACTGATTTATAGAAATTTATGCTGGATGAATCTCATCTAAGATTGGTTGTCACCTCATAATGCATTTCACAATTTCAAGCTCAGAATTTCAGCAGGAAAAAAGCGAGCATTTATTCAAGATGTGAGTGAGTAAAAAAAAATAGTAGTGAACAGAAACAGCATTTGCAAACCTTCTTAATCTAGTAAATTTTTATTCTCTCTGACATATCTACTCCTTTGCTACATCTTCTATTCAAGTCATTTTACCCACCCCGTCTTCCTCAATAAATTGGACGAAATGCTCATGCCAAGCCTTGGCTTCCATGTTAATCAAATTCTGACCTTGTTGTTCAGGATATTTATTCTTCTGCGCCTGTCTGTTGAGATTTATGAACAAATAGAGCTAGTTTGTCAAAGTCTGTGTTTGAGATGTATGAATGCTGGCTATAGAAATGTCAAACATCCTAGGGCCTTTTTTCCCCCGTCTCTTAGTGGCCTTTCCTGATGGCAGGCCAGATCTTCCGTTCAGGTTCTTCCCTGCAGGATGCAGAGGACAGACATTTATTCCATACTCCAGTTTTGTAATAAGTATTATCCAAAGGTGCTGGAACACATGGATTACTTGATGGTACACAAGGTATGTCAGAGAGCTTCCAGTGCAGGAAATCTCTCCCTTTTCGTTATGCATCTAAGTGAATTTGCAAGTGCCCTATAGAAAGGAAGAAATTGCAGATATTATTATTACGTGCAGTTTGTGAAATTCACTTTCAAACTGGGAAATTTGAAAATGTATAAATCAAAATTAGTACAATCTTGCTCACCAGTCAAGGTAGTCATAATTTCAGAAGGTAAGATATGGGAAGGATATTGCCAGATTATCTCTGTACAGTCAGTGCTGTTATTCTCTGACTGTGTGCAGAGTCAGAGTATAGAAAACTGGGAGGAGAGACATTGGTTATCACAAGGTAAACTGAGGATTCAACTAACTCTACCAAAATAATCTCGATCACAGTCTTGCATTGCAGTGATCAACTTGAATTTCATTCCCGTGCTCAACCACCATGAGCACTTCCAGCAGCTGCAGCGGACAAAGGCCACGGCCCGACAGCTTCCTCCCACAGATGCCCAGGGAGGATTGTGCAGGTCTCTTCCCTGTAGCCAGCAGATAGCCAGGGCTGGGAGGGCTGCTGGCAAACACCAGCTGCAAACAGACACTGGGCCCACCCTGCTGCTGTCTGCCTGCTCATCCCACCCCTTGGCAGAAGAAAGGGATTAAAGGGTTTCTGGTGCAATCAACAGCAAGAATCCCATGAGTGCACTGGGAGCAGGCTCAAACAGAAGGCAGATCTTCTGTGCTCAGCGTGTACAGGGTACACAGTTACAGAGGAGTCTGTGAATACAGTTCATAGTGGCGGGTATGCTGAAATAAAATCCAAGTGCACTTGGATTTCTTTGGGTGGGAGGAGTGGACATTACTGTATTTTTTATTTGCCAAGGTAGGTGGTGGCATGCCAAATCCAGGGGAAAATGTAGATCTTCTTTAGAGATTCTTAGAATTAAAACAATTTGCATTAGTATAATGGTTAGATTTCACCAGTTTTTGCTCGAATTTTTCCTAGTCAAGTTGGGTTTGTATTTTGTAAAGGGTTTTTGGGGAGAAAACAACTCAAACAGGCTGCCTCACCATGCATCCCCAAATATTTTAAATCTGTGTATAACAATGCTTAAATTGCCATGGCGTTTACAATAAATATTATTTATATGTAAAAAATTTTAATTGGCACGAATTATTAATAACACTATTGTCAAGGTGCCAATTATGAGTTCACAATTACACTAAGCACTTTTCCTTACTTTCCTTTAGCAAAAATGTACTTTTTAAAAAAGTTAAATAAATAAACAAGTAAATAACCCAAATATTTAATTTTGTAGATGTCTGATGTGTTAGAGCTGATTTGGCCTTACTAAACTTAGACATTATTTCAATCCTGATATTTTCCACTGTATGTTATGTGCTTCTTCACAAAGATAGCCCTCTCCAAAAGAAAATACCTACAAACCTTCCCTTCTTCCCTAACTTTTTTAGTCTTTGAGAGATTTTTATTGTTCCATTTCATTGCTATTTAGGGTAAAATCTCATTAAAATTTATGAAGCTCAGAGCATAATTGGGCAGAAGCACTTACCAATGAATAACATCTGCAGCAATGTGTATTTGTATTTATAATACAGTAAACTTAAACCCCCTCTTCTTTTTCTTTTTTTTCTTTTTCTTTTTTATTTCCTTGTCTGCTTCTTAATTCTTTGTCCCAAGTAAAGGACTAGGCAAATGTATAAACCACACAGGCTACAGAACAGTCATTGTCGCTGAGTGCAGTGCCAAATATAATTTCATCATTTAACTGAGGTTCATGCCAGGGTAAACTACTCTGTGTTAGATGTCTGCAAAATGCTATTTGCTCTTTTTATTATATTATTATTTTAAACTTATCTGTGCTCTTTGGTCTCTTTCTGTGTGTCTGGTTTTGATGCTTACTGTCTGTGCATGTGATGTCCTAAGTCGAACTGCATTGGAAAACAGGCAGAGACTATCTAACACTTACTGCCCTCTCCCAGTCTGTCTTTTACAATAAAACATAACTGGAGTCCTCTTGTAATGAAAATTTTGTCAATAATGAGAGACAGTCCAATCCACAAGTATTTGGATAGGCACAATGTCATTTCTTCTTGACTAATTTTATTTGTGGAGTTGGGTTCACTGTAACACAATCATCAAAAACGAGAAGGAAAGAGAGCTGTTCTCTTTTTAAAAAGGCTTGTAACAGAAAAGAGAGAATTACCACAATTTTTTTATGCACAACAGAGCATAGAAACCCTTCTGAGCAAAGCATGTTGACCTAGCCAGCCTATATAACATTGTGTGCAGCCTTGGAGAATGACGTATTTAGAGAGAGACATTTAAAGAAAGTATAGAGACATTAAGAAAATGCTTAGGGAAATGGGCTTCAACTGGAAATTTTGTGGTGCTACAGTCTTTTCAGGACTGTGTTCTTCCCTCCCTCCTTGACACCACCCAAGAGCTAAGCTCTGACATTTTGCCAAGAATCTGACATACACCTACCCATCATCTAAAACTGCCAATTGTTCTCATGCTTATAAATAAATTAAATTGTTTTCCAAAGGAATTTAGATCCTAGAAACTGATAACAGATCTTAAAAAAGACTCTGACCATAGTTTGTGCCTTTGATTCTCTCATGTTAATCTTCCTATTGAATACATTGTCCTCTGGGAATTCTATTGGAACTTTCTCTGTTTCCATTTTTTTCCTGCATTCTCTGTCAATTTTTCCTAGATTGAAACTGTTTTGCTAAACAATTACAACCATATGCATTAAAAGTATACATTTTCCTGAATTAACTAATAAAATTTATGAAAAATGCAGGTAGTCTTCAGGAAAGTGTGTGTGTTCTCATGCAATATCACTCAAAAATGTGTTGATTAGGGAGAAAAACAAGGCAGCAGCCTTCTCTTAATATGTATGTTTGGAAGCGCTGTACCTTGCAGTTCTGACCTAAGCATTTTGGTATTTTTCACTCAAGCCCAGATCAGATTCTGCATTGCACAGCTCTCATCTCATCACCATGTCTTCTCCAAAGTCACCATTACAGTTCTCAGTTTGAACCTCCTCTGGACTGTCTCTCACAGCCTCAGGTGACCCCATTTCCCTCTCTTATTACTAGCATGCCTCTCTCCATATGTGTTTAGAATATCATAGTGTTCAGGGTGATAGAAAGGAATTAGGAGGTTTTGTTTTGCTCCAGATGAAAAAGGTTTGCAGACAAAATTAAAAAATAAAAAAAAAGTAGTAAAAGAGAAGTAAAATTAACTCAGAGAGCTCATAACAGAAAGAAAACTCTAATTTGCTATTTGTGGGCCTTTGAGAATAAGCAGAGAGACTTCAAACTGTAAATCTGTTCCCTCCTATCCTAATCAGCTCCAATTCTTCTAGAGCATCAGACCCGAGTCGGGAACTGGTGAATGGAGAAAAGATACTCTCTATAAGAGGGCTGTCTTTCCTTAGCAGAATTCACTGCCTTAAACTGGCTCAGACAATGCATGTTTAATACTAATCTGACAAAATTAGAGCTCTTAATTAATTTTTATATTACATCTTTTAAAGTCTGCCAAACTGGTGGAGAGATTTTGTGGTGCTTCAAATAACACAAAATTAAATGCAAGAATAAACAAAGATAACTGATAATTTATATTGGAGCAATAAAGATTTGAACAAGAGCAAAATAAATGAGTCTTCCATTCCTTCCTTCTCTTCTCTTTTAAAATGTATAAAGATAGAAAAAGATTTATGTTGTATAAAAATAAATATAATTTCTTTTATTTTTTTATTTGACACCCTGTACATTCAAAATGTATAATGTTACCAGAACCACTTAACTTCTGCCTATGTCATTTTGGAAGCAATTCCAGTGGAAAAGACTTGTTAGATTTTTTTTCAATGCACCTCATTTTTGTTAAAAGTGAAAATCCAACAGTCCACCACATTGTCCAGAAATTTAAATAGCAGAAATCTACCTCTTATGTGCTAGTCCAGGACTGCAAAATGAGAAAACTCCCTAATTAAATTTATAACTAGAATCTGGGGGGAGGAAAAAAGTTTTTTGACTGTCTATTTGATTTTATGACTCAAATTTCCCTGGTTGGATGTAACTCCATGTATTGAAGAGAGCTACATGCTAAAACTTTATATA
Source organism: Setophaga petechia (assembly GCA_024362935.1). Classification (NCBI taxonomy): domain Eukaryota; kingdom Metazoa; phylum Chordata; class Aves; order Passeriformes; family Parulidae; genus Setophaga; species Setophaga petechia. The sequence goes on from JANCRA010000004.1 coordinate 18,311,381, forward strand.
AACAACTTTTCTCAAGCTTTTGGTGTTCAGTCATTGCAAACAGACTCTCTTGCAAAGCGTAGCAACAGCTGGATGCTCCTAGAATCTTTATCAAGATGTGGACCCAACCCTCTGCAGAACTGGGAATCCACAGACTTGATTCCATTAAAAAGACATAGGATGAATAAAGTAAAAGAAAATCAGGAAGACACCAGTGCTACTATGCAGAGTAAAAACTACTTCCTAAGAAACCCTGAGAGACACAAGAATGGTATTTCATGTTTCTGGATCAAAGATTGTGATGCATGCTCTTTCCTTTTTTCAACATGATACGTTACAGGATGCAAAGAAAAACAGAGTCTGTATTTCAATAATTTCTTAGCCAGGAAAAAAGGATGAATTTTGGTCAGTTATGTGCAGGCAGACAGGCCCTGATGATATCTAGCACTGTATATTTGTGTCTTCAGATTTGAATCACCATTAGTCACCAACATTTTTCCAGTCACCAGATGCTCCTTCCAGATACAGAGAGTAAAAGAGAATATTCCTTCCTTAGACTAATCAAAAAGATGCATTGAAAAACTATTTCTATATGAATCAAAACTGGCCACCATAAAACTGGATGGCAAGTATTTCAATTCTATCTAAGATAATGCATTTCCAAAAAAAAAAAAAAAAAAAGTCCATGCATTTATTTTCCCCCTTTACATCCACTTTTTAGGTGAAGCAGTTGGGATAGATATCACTAATGCACACTCCAGCTTAAACTGCAGAAAACAATCCTGCTAATTTAATTGCATATGTCATAGAAATAATTAGTGAAAACCCAGGAAATTCACAGCATCCCCTGCCATTAAAAGAAAAAGACTGGTGAGATTTTATCTTTCCCTAATAAATTTCAGTTAAGACTTGATTGTAATTAGGCAGCCCAAGAGAATTAATTCCTGTTTTTCATGTTGCTGAACTGATCAAAATCCGATAAAGGAATGAGCTTGAAAAAGGACTGCACAATAAATGTATGTGCAGTCAGCTTTGGATTACCCATAGTTATCTCATCTGAACTAGTCAGTACCTAGTGCCACATGAGTAATAAGCAAGCCTCACTATTCTCCTGAGCTCTGCTCTTTCTGTTACTTCTGATTCTTTCGTTTTTTCTGGACAGAAATTTTAAATTGCTGTGTATTTTCTATATCTTTGTTTTTACACAGGCCATTCCATTCTATACCCATCTATATTCCCCAGGATGACTGAGTCAGCTGTTTCCTTCCCAGTGTTACTTTCATCAGTTTCATTCTGGTTTAAAGTCTGCTAGCAAACTGTTTCAGCAGTTAGAAGAATCTCATTCTCAGTCCTAGTTACTTCCAGTTTAGTCTTACTGAAAGCTGAATGGAGCCTTTCACACCAGGTAAAAGACTGTGGAAGGCTGAATTTTGTCTCTGCTGGTGAAGGATTAGTGTATTATAAGCCTTATTCTCATTCTTTCTAAATCAAGGCTAAATCCACTCAGGTCAAAGAAGGTAAAGAAACACAGGCAAGAGAAACAGGACCTCAGTATATAATCTTTTCCTCTTCAACATCAAAAACAATGAGTCAGTTCCCCAGTGTTACAAAAGAGATGGTGTGAAAATGAATAATGTTGGTGTGATGCACAGCACAATCACATCACATCTGCTGAGAAAAACAGAAAAGGGAAAGTGGCAGCCAGCTGCCACTGCCAGACAGATTCATTCCAAGGGCTGCACATCTGGATCCTGCAGCTGCCAAACTCATACTGATTGATTGCTTCCAATTCTGGAGTAATCAGAGGTTAAGTAACAGAAGCAGCACCATCCCAGTGCAATCAGAAAAGATATAGTAGCTATTACTCATCAATAAAAAACTATTTTGTTTGTTTTCTCCACATTTATAAGACGTCTACTAACATGTGAGTATCCAAACCTCTAGAACAGAGAATGGTGACGGCTGTTTTTCAATGGCCATTCTCTCAAATATCACACCAAATATCACACAGCAACACTATGATCATGCTTTTTCATTCAAAGAAAACGAGTCCTCATTCTCTGGCTGACATAACTCCCTTGTTAGAGTAGGTCTGAACATGTTCCCTCCCTCTTTCTCTCTCCTTCTGCTCATTTTCTTGTGACTTAAAAAATATAATAAACCCCCACTTATTTCCAATTAGAAATCAACATTTTTCAGCAGAAGCAATTGCTTCACATACAAGTAAAGTTGAAAATCAATAGTAAAAGGTGGGATATTTTTCCCCAAAGTTCAATTTAATCAAAAACTAAAGTAATTAGCAAAACACATTATTTGAAAACAACTCAATTCTTAGTATATCCAGAATAACTTCTGATTCGTAATGCAGTGAAATCTGAATCAGACCATCAGAATGATTTTGCAGCTTTTTCTAATGTACACTTATGCTACTATTTCAGAGCAGTTAGAGACATTATATATGAGATTTTTTAGGTTTCTGTTTTCTTTTCTACATCAGTACAGTTGCCTAAAAATATACATTAATCACATCTGGTGACCATAAACATATTTTTAATAAAGAGCATGCATTTCAGCTATTTAAATATGCACACTGAAATATTGATTTCTTTTTCTTCCCAACAAGATAAGGAATACACAAGTGTTCTGAGTGTGACTAAAATGTGCTCATACCAGTAAATTGTAAGAGTCTGAAAGCTCTATGCATCCCTTGAATTGGGGTACATCTTTCATTACCTTGAACAGTCAGACAGAAGTCTCAGCTAGGAATCAACAGCAAAACACATAAGTATTGTGAGGTGGATAAAGGTAACTGTGAATCCTATCTCTGAATAGCTGTCAGTAATTCCCAGCTATCAGTAAAACCCTGCTATCAGTAATTTCCAGACTTCATTTGAGTGGTTTAATACTTCTCTGTGATGGTGCAACTGCAAGATGCTACACTAAGGATTACAACTGTTCCATCCAAATATCCTTGTAATCTTTGCAATGTTGCTACTTTGTACCATTATGTCTGCATCATATATACCAGGTAAAATCAAATATTTTTGAGTATCATTGGTAAACTCTCTACGGTGGGAAGTACACAGAAGCATATGTAAATATTCAGGATGGCAACATTAAATTAGAAGCAGTACAATGTATTTGAGTCATAGAATCATTGAATATGCTGAGTTGGAAGGGACCCACAAAGATCATTGGGTCCAAATCCTGGCCCTGTACAGGACAGCCCCAAGAATCTCAGCCCTACCATGTGCCTGGGACCATTGTCCAAATGCTTCTTGAACTCAGACAGACTAGTGCTTTGACCACTTCCCTGACTTAAAATGTGCTCTGTAGTGAATCAATGTCAAAGCTATGAAAATAATATTAAGTACAGACAGAGAATTTAAGGAAATTTAGCTGGTTATGCAAGTAGGAATTCAGAAATAGTTTCAGGCTTCTTTATCTACTTGTGTGATTTGTTCAGTTCATTTCACTGGACTGTCTGATTTCCAATATCCAAAAGGATGATTAACCATTTTTAGCTTCACCACATGCAGTTCAGGTAGGGAAGAACTATCCTGATTTAAAGAAAAAGATTTACAAACTAAGTGAATTGCATCAGATCAACCCCGATATGTGGTAAGAGATGGGATTTTTATGATGTCTTCAGGATCTTAGTTCAACAAGTTGGCTAGACTGGAAGACCATATTTTAGTTATTTCAGAGAGTTTCTGCTCGGTTGTTTGAATGCTAAGTTTAGCCACATTCAGTTCTTAATCCATAGCTTTATGAAGAATTGGTGGAGAGAATGAAAACTTCTGCTTTGTGTGTCTAAAGGCATTTTCTAATATTTCTAGTTTAAAATCTGTAAGTCCTGGCATGAGCAATGCTAATTTTTATTCCAGTTTAACTAGAGGAGGACTTTAGAATGAATGACTGTCGCAGATACCTTTTGTGAAAAATCCTTTCTTAGGATTTTTCCTCCTAAATCTGAGAAGTTTCAGCAACACATGTAAACAATTATTATCTGCTGCTGTGGAATGCAACAAGTCTACCTGTGACTGGTTCCCTGTAGATGTTTGGATCTACTGACCACTCACTGCAGACCTGGGTCTTGCTCTCTGTCAGAGCCAGCTCCTTTGTTATCAGTCTTTCTATTCTATTCTTAGCTTAGTCAGTTTCTGAAGAAGCCTTTTCCTTTCTATTCTACTTAGTATAGTTATAATGTTATATATATATCATAAGATAATAAATCAAGCCTTCTGATCATGGAGTCAACATTTCCGTCTCTTCCTCCCTCTGAAAACCCCTGTGACCACCGTCACAAATGACCATTTCACAAATTGTGTAATCAGAAAACAGTGCAGGAGTGCCATGAAATACTGCTCCAAAGGGGGTTCTCTTTGCTGCTGGACTACTTGTGTGCTGGATTGAGGAGTCTAAACATGAGATTGGCTATGGCAGCTAAAGTCATGCAGGAGGAAGTCCTATGAGCTACTTAATCATATCTGCTAGGACTGAGATATTACATAAGTGCAATGTACACAGCAGATTACGTGTGTCAATGCCTTTGCCCATGGCTGGGGGTGCTTTTTTGACTGATCAAAGATCCTCAAGCAACCAGGACTGCAAAACCAATAGCTAAATGACCCCCACTTATTTCTAAACAATGGGTTCTTGCAAAGAAACATCCAGGACAAAGCATCCTTAAAGAACAGACTAGTATTGTCACAGGGGTATCACTTTTCATTTCTTAATGTTCATACTGTAAGCCAGACCTATTTTATTAATCATGCCAAAACTATTTGCTTTCTTTATCTCCGACCAGACATCTATTATTTCATGTGTAAAAGATGTGACCTTTGAAAAGTTAAAGGACCAGAGGAAGTCAATATTGAGGATCTCCAGCATCTTTTTTCAAAGCAATAAAAGACACTTCTGAGCAGTCACAGTATGATATGAATAGAGACAGAAATTAATAGAGTCAAAATCAGTAATGACCAAAATTTCATTAGCTGCTGTAGCCTTACAGCAAATACTCTCAGCTACCTTTCCCAAAAACATAACATGAAGCAAAATGTAGCTAGCCAGTTTCCATGTTTCCTGTCTAATTCAAAGGCCACCTGCTTGATGCCTCTGGTTAATAGCACTTCTTCCCTCCATCAATGTTCTTCCCTTCTACTTCTTCTTTCTGATATTTGCTAGCGTCTGTGTCCCTGTTGCTGCACAAAAATCATAAAAATCAAGATTATATTGAAGATGTGATCAACAAAGTAGAAATTTTCACCTGGATTTAGTTATCATATGTAAAGGCCATGTCTGGTCTTCACAGATGGTGAAGCATCGCCCATTGTACGTCTCTTAAGCAGAATTTGACCCTGTGAATTCAACAAGAAGGCTTTATTTTGGCTTCTTTTTTTGTTTGTTTCATTAATTACACAGTGGAATTCACCACTTTTCCCACAAAATACATCTTAAATTTTGTTTATGGTCATAAGAATAACTGTAGAAATTATATGTATGCAACAGAAATGCACTATGTTTTCATTGAGTTACATGTGCTTTGTGTTTTGAACATAAATGGACTTTTTTCTTCTCTTTATTTCACAGAAACTGATCCATCTAGGAGACAATAAACTCGTTTCTTTCATGATTCATACATTATCAACTCACTTGTTAAGTGTTTACAGTTGCAGATCTTTGTTTATTGTAGAAAATGGAATGAAATTAGTCATAAAAAAATCCAGCTTACATTCCAATTTCTTTTTAATATCCAGAGAGTATTTTTCACTCGTGTCTTTTATATTTGGCTAGAAATCACATACGCATTAAACAGGAAAATTACCTTATAATAAAATTACCTTAATAATAAAAATGTGGAAGATTTAAGAAAGAGAATAGGTCTAATTTAGAAATGGAAGAAAGGATAGTTTTCACAGTATTTATTTGCAAAGCAAACCCTGTATTTTACAAGAATTTAGTGAGGACTTTTTAGGATGTTCTTATTCCTCTTTTAAGTCTCTTGGACTAACAACAGTGTTCTTGGTCTATTAGTTTAATCCAGCTCTGGAAACTAATTTTATACTTGTTACCCATCAGTGTCTTCAGACAGGAAGATTAAACCCAAAACATGGTATGGAAAATCAATGGCTCTGTTGTAACAATACAATTTGCAGTGCAAAATTCACATCCTATTTCTTTGGCAGGGGAGGGATTTCACAGAATCACTAGGTTGGAAGAGACCTTCAAGATCATCAAGTCCAACCTGTTCCCTGACAGCTCAACTAAACCTTGTACTGAGTGCCACATCCAGTCTTTTTGAAACACATCCAGGGATGGTGACTCCACCACCTCTCAGGCAGGCCATTTCAGTACTTTAACATCCTTTCAGTGAAAAAGTTTTTCCTAATATCCAACCTATAGGATTGAGAAGGACATCTGATCTGAAACAGATTTCCTTGCTGTTCAATATTCACAGACTGAGCTCACATAAAAAAATCTAATACTGCTTGATTACTTATTAGTTCATCAGTCTTCTTTCATATTTATTTTTTTCCTAGTTGATTTTATTTCCATCATTACTTCCTTTAGCAAGGTTTATTTCTTGGAATACTGGCAACGCAGATAAACCAGGACTATAGATTAAATTTATTATCAAGGTTAACTGTACCAAGTGATAATCTTGCTGGTATAAATCTTGCAAAAAGTTTGGAGTATCAAACATATTTTAGACCTTCAGCAACTATTGCTTTGTTTGATGGTATGCATTTTATTATAACTCACTTTAAAATTAGGAAAAAATTTATTCCTGTTGGATTTGTATTATCCCAATCTTGTTTCCAAGGACAGTTTCATGGTTCAGGAGGTTTTTTTGTTGATTGAAGAGTGTGCATTGAACCTCACAAAAGCCCAAACAAGCAAGAAAATCCAACTCATGGTAACCAGAGGATTTTAGGGAAAAATCCTTTTTATGCAATTCTCCAAACATGCGCTATACTAACATTTCTCCCAAAAAATAACATAAGCTTTTCATGGCTAATTATGAAGTGTCCAGGAAATGCATTTTTCCTTGTCCAAAGGGAGAGTTTTCTGGAGACTTTCTGTGTCTTAAAAGCCTCCAGCACACGTTGCAGGGAGTGTGATTTTTAGTTTCATTAGGTAAGACTGTACCTTTCAACAAAACTGGTTAGGTATGTATTAATACATGCCTTGAGGCATGTAAACAGCACACCTATTTCCTTTGCAATCTGAGCATTAACTGAAAAAGAAAATAAACCATCCTTCAAGTGGGAAGAAGACTGGATGTTTATTTGAAAGGAATACCTTCAGGGAACATTATGTATATGTAGCTTTCCATTCTTGAGTCAAATACTGTCTCACTTTAAACACATGTGGATAGAACCACTCTTGAATCAAAGCAGACATTTAATTTTGGGGGTTTCCTCATTTGATTGCAAATTAAATGTGATGGTAGAAATGTGCTCCTTAATTGTAACTTTTGTAACTTGTAGTTCATGAAGGGTTTAGATAAACAAGTTTCTATGGTATGGGACCAGATTAAGGCCAGCACCTCTGCCAGCATTTGGTCTTGAATGCAGTATTTAGCTTGGTTAAATGCTAATAGGTGTAGTTCTGTTGCCAGTTGACAAACTTGCATTTCACAAGCAGAAAGAGTGGAGAGAAAAAACCAACCAACCAACCTCAACCAACCAACCAACTAAAGGAAAGCCTTTTCCAAGACAAGAGAGATGAAACTCCACTTTAGAGTGAGAACAGACATTAAAGCAAATTTGTGAGATTGGAACTTTTTTTCCTGCATTTTTAAGAGGGAAGAGTTCTAGACTTACCTATATTCAACAATAACAGACTGAAAAATACTTGATTTCCTTCCTAACAAGAGAAAGATATAAGCCACATTTATTAAAATGACAAATAGACTTCATATATCTTTTCTTGTTACATTCCAAGCAAGTAATCATGTGTACAACATTAGCTGTAACTAGGAACTCCATCAAAACCATAAAAAATTTACTTGCATTTGATTTTTCTTCATATATTTTCATGAATGGTACTGGTTTAATTGTCCTAAACAAAAATCAGCTGGAAGGAAGCTAAAAGACAACTCTCCGAATCGTAGATTAGGCTTAGCAATCCCATTTATAAATTTGTTCATTCTTCTAGGCTTAGCAATCCCATTTATAAATTTGTTCATTCTTCCCTCAGCTTCACAGAAAATAGCAGCTCACTTTGCTTTTCTTTTAATTTAGAGACTTCTAATCAGGAACCAATTTAGTTGTTTGGGCAGTAGAATAACAGCCTGATTAAAAATGTTATAAGCATGTTCAGAAAAGTTTGTGATGAAATATATTATTTCTCCACATGTTCAGAACAATACTTAGAGGTTAACTGTATGCTTTCACAATCATAAATGCGGACATCAGTTTCTCTGTGACAGGTTTAAACACAGTATCACCTACATGTTCTTAAATATTTACTAATTACTAAATGTCTCCTAAATATCTAGTAAACAACAGCCAGTGAATCTACTTAGCAGATTTTTTATCAGTCTTAAAATATGTTAACTTTTACATCATGACTATCAGGTGAAAAAAACCACTGTTTAGAAACCATGAATTGCATAGAACTATCCTTATGTAGGTAGAATATTTTCTTGGGCATCTGAATGTGTAAAAATTAGTAATAGGAAATAGCAGAATAGTGAGCTTTAGAACAAATAAATCGAGCTCCTATACCTGTTAAAATTTTGAGAATGGTTTAATTACCTGAAGAACAAATACCATGTTTGTATTTGTTTGAATAATATTTTGCATATGTCCCTAATTTATTACTTTATATTAGGACTTCTTTAAAGTCATGGTTTCTCTTTTTATTTATGAAGCCTGAAATGAAGTTTAATAATAGTCAAAATATGTTTATTAATTTTTGTTCTACAGTATTAATACTATGCAAAAATCAGCAAATTGAAGACACTGTCCTAGTACTATTAGTTTTTATGATTTCACTGCAGATTTATATTTTTTAAATTGAAAATCCTGAAAATAATTTTCTTAACTTGCATTTTTATTAATTTGTGATGTAATCATGCATTACAATGACCTAGTATTGCTATATATCTCTGAAATATATTTCTAATAGGTAATTCTCTGGGAAAGGAAAGAGAGGTGGGATTGGGTTCAGAATTTATTCTTTTTATTTTAATATCAAGGGGTTATTTATTTTAGGAAGGACAAATGTGGTTTGAAGCCTGATCATATATTATCTGTTTTCCCACAGAAATAATTTAATGACTCTTGATCATTTAGGTTAAGAGAAAGTAATTCTCAGATGAATGATAAAAATGTCATATTTCAGGGGTTTGGAAAATAAATGCTGGAAGAACAACACTGCTCAGATATTAAGAAAGTCTTTTAAAATCCTGTGAAATTCCCATCCAGATTGGAAGGGACCCATAGGGTGGAAGCTTACTGTCAGTACCACCTGTGTCATAAGAGCTTTCTCTGGCTGCAGCATTGCACACTAGACTACCTAAGGCTTGTTTACCTCTGGGTACGAAATTCTGTAGGGTGTAAAAGCAAATTTCATATATACTCTTGTTGAATGTTCTTCTGATGGTGGCTTGTTTGCTAATGTGACATTCCACAGACACAGTTATTAGTTTAACAAATTGTGGGCAAGTATCACACATAATCAGCACCTTGTTTCAAGTTCACTGTGGACCTGTCTACTGTGCTCCTAAATCAAGTTGTTCTTTCTATTTTGCACTCTTTAAGTACTTGAAATCCACTAAACCCACAGCAAAATAGCAAAATTTAGTTAGCATGCATGCACAAGTTTCCTTTCTCTTCTTTTTTTTTTTTTAATTAAGCACTCAGACCTACTTCAAACGTAGCACAAATATGCAAGTCAACTTTATGATTAATAGCTTCTGACTCAAATGTGCTTTTATTTTTGGTCTTCATGGAGAATCTACTATTTCCGCTGAGATTTTTTCAACAACTTTAGCTGTATTTAAAGTTAATGAGCTTTTTCAATTAAAGCTTCAGATATTTAGCCTTTGGATAACATTTAGATGAACCAGGGTGTATCTAATTATGTTGGGTGAATTCTTAAGAGGCTCTGCATATACTTCATTCATAACAAGCACATTTTATGTTGTGGGCACGTACTGGACTTCAATCTAGACTGAATGCAAATCACCCTTGTGAAAACAGTGTTACCAATAGGTCTGAGAGTTCGAGGAATGACTGCACTAGCAAATGCCCTTGAGAATGTACAACATCAACCATTCTGAGTGGCAGGGAAACCAGGACTGCCATTAGGGTAAAAACAAAACAAAGAAAAGAAGGCTGGGTAAGGATTTAAGAACGTTGTCTAAACTGGGCAAAACATGTCAGAACAGCATATTGAAATCTTACTGCTTGCTTATAGAAACTAGCAGCGAAACCAACAAAGGAATTAAACTAAAACCCCCAACAGTTTAACATGATAAAAAAGAGGGTGGGGGGAAACTCTGTGGTTTTCAAATTGTGTACTTTGGTTCAGATATAATGTGGAGGAAACACAGCTTTACACACTGGATTCCTGGGAAATGATATCTTCTGCTTGGGGAGTCCTTTGTTTCTAATCACTCTACCAGACTCCTGGGTGCAGAAGTTATCACACAAGATAGTCTGACTAGACTAAAGACTGGCACATGAAATTAAGTTGTTGACTTTTATTCAGGGCAGACATTTAAACCTGTCTTATCTGTAACTTTTACAACCCTGAGAAGGTCACCTCTACTGTCCCATTCTTGAGTCAGCCTGTACACAAAAAGAAGGCCTTACATCTATAAAACAACAAATGTGACAATATTTGCTGGAGCAAAGTGCTTGCCACAAAGAAGGAGTAAGATAAATACCTATCTAAGCAACTAATAAATAGTATTAAACTACAAAATTAATCTCCAAACTGGGAATTTTAAGATTTTCAACCTAGAGACCTTGGTTGAGCAATGGTCTGTGTTTTCAGCCATTCTAATGCTTGGCTGTCCAATTGTCTGGTAGAAATGCCTTCAAATAACAACATCCCAAAACCCCAGTTTCCTTCTGTTAGTCTGTGTTTTAAACACATAAATACAAGTCTCTATGGATCTTTATCTAATGTTCCATGTGCATGGTTTTCTCAGCTCTGCTCTGTGTCTCTTTGCAGGTTGTTTAAAGGTTGGTTAGATAGACTTAGCACACTCAGGGTAGTCTCTGACTTGTCTGGGCAAACTTTTTGATGGGGCAACCTGTCAGTAAGAAAGGGAAATGAGTTGCAATTTTTTACCCTCCATAGAGAAATGCTGATAAAAGCATATCTTCTGCCTTTATCAAATTTTCTGAAGTCGACCACTGGCTGCAAAACTGATAGATAGTTTCAACAGCTAAGACAGACCAAGAAACAGAACAATGTGTTGGTGCAGCATTTTTTCCCAAGCGCTCTTGATAAAGAGAATTTAAAGGCGAGGACAGAATTTCAATGGCCATAACTGTCATAATCTGACTAAAAGAACTACCACTAAAGTTCCTGGTCTCATTTCTTTCTTCCATCCAATCCTGCTTTAGCAAAGCACTAGAAACTGTACTAGGACACAGTTCTGAAGTCAGCACTTGTAATGCAGCTTTCTGATACTACTACAGTCAAATGATAAAAGAAGAAATCGCTGTCTTTGTGACTGAAGCCTCTGTCTAAATCAGAAGAAAACTGACAGATGTTTCTTCTAGATTATTCTAACATATATCTGATCCAAAAAGAAAATGCTATTTTTCTCATCAGCAAATGTTGCGTTGTAGTGGAAATGTAGCAAAATTCCAACTGAACTTGCCAAAATTGTGAGAGTAAAGGTATTTGCCTTAGGAAGAAAAACATCCACCATGTTCTCAGCACTGAAGCATAAAATGGCTGTTTTCTTTCCATCTGAATTTCCTGTGGATTCTGTTTTGTTTTATTAAAAACAAAGTAGACAAAATCTTGGAGGCTAAAAAAACACACTTTCGTATTATTTATTTTTTGAGGACACTTTATACAAAGCATAATCCAGATCCAATGACACAGTTCTGCTTTTTATCCATGGAATAACAGAGCCTGTATCACTAGCACTGACTTTTCATTGCTAGGTAACAAAGCCATTTTTTGCATGGCAGACACGGTCACAACGTAGTCATCTTTAGGGACTGCCCCAATGGCAGGAGATGTATTTGTCATGCAAAGCCCCATCCTGGACAGTTAATCCGAAGGCAGAACTTGAGTGCACGCTGGGTACGAGAGCCAGGCTTGGGCGTTGGAATAAAATGTCTTACATTAAACTATATTTGAGAAGCCACAGTCTTCATTTGTATTTGTAGTCATAATCACTGATTTGGCTTTTTGAAATGCTTCATGTGACTTGATTGCTTTTAGGAGCTACTTGGCTTTAACTGCACTGGAAGCAGAAATACATTAAAACAGCAAGCCCAGTTGGAGCTACAAAAAATTGAAAAAGGTGCTTTCAGAACTTACCAAGATACCTTTGTCACTAGTTTTTGGGCTGCTGTCCCAATGACTTCAGCTTGAAAGCATTAAAATTAGTTCCTTATACATGCTTTGCAGGTGAGGGGTTTTTTGAGCTTTAATTTGCTGCTTGATTTGCCCCGGGATTTTCAGGTGTTGCATGAGGGAGTAAAGAACAGAAAGTACCTCAGTTCTTGGTTGTCAGCCATTGGATGATGGCCACAGCATTATTAAACCATCCAAGCATGCTGGGTCTCAACCACAAAATTTAATTTTCCCTACTGCAGGGACTAATCAACTACCAGAGGCACTAAGTCCTAGAGGAGACTGGTTTTTATCTTTTTTTCTCTTTCAAAGACTGAAACACAGTTAATTTTACAGTTTCGTCTATCCTCAGGCTTACAAACAATGACAGAAATGCAGCTTGATGAGAAGCAGATAAAAATTAGAAATTACGCTTACACTATGACATAAATTAAAGAAAGATGAAAGGTTTAAATAATTAACAGCACCTCTACAAGTCAGATAGAAAGACCCCAGATTCCCTTAAGTAAAGGAAAATAAAAGGACAGAAAGGGGAATAAAGCAGGCTGAGAACTATCTGCAGCTACCTCTTGCTTCACTTGAAACTGAGAAGGAAAGTTTGTTCTTAGCGTGATTGTTCATTTCCACGAAACTACCTCCTCTGACAAACTAAATTCACCTTTTTAAGTCTTCAGAAGGCATTTACAGTAAACACACATTTGTACCTCGAATTTGGTATTCCAAGGAACTATTTGTCATGGATTCATGGCATAATAGTCCTTTACCTTCTCAAGCAGTTGCTAAAATACTGGTTTTTTCAGGAAATCTATGTGTATGTTCTCCACCCTAGAAATGTGACTAGGCAATTAAACCATTTATATTTCATTTACTAAGAAGTATAGGGTTTCATCCAAAGAAGAGAAATCTGTGAGGGAAGTAAAGACAGCAAGGAAAGGAAAGAAATACTGCAGCTCTGCACCACCTTAATATTAATCTACATTGTTTTTAATCATAGAAACTGTTTCTTGGAGTTCTTCCAGGAAAGGGGAGCAGGGGGGAAACTCCACAGTGAAATAATGATACGTTAAAATCTACCAATACTGAAGATAAAGGCCACTATGCACATGTTAAATTTATCAGAAAAAGATGGTTGCGAGGAGCAGTTCACATGACTAAGAGAATTCTTTCAAAATGACGGCTATTCAGGCTTTATATGAAACATTAGCTTAAAAGAAATTTGGAAATAGAAGAAAGTTCCAACCAAAGAAAACAATTATAAATATTCTTAATTGCCTGGAAATAATTTGTCATACAAAATTGGACTGAGATACATTTATACAAAAGCTTCAGATGCGTTGATGTTGTAATGCCTTTTAGGAGCCCAGCATATTTTTGCACAGAGTGTTCCAATAACACATTGCAGAAAAGGATATGACTTTCACTTTTACCGTCTGTCTCCCTTCCTCACGCCATTCTCCTCTACTTTTTTCACTTCACTTTTCTCTTTTCTTTCTTTTTTTTGATTTTGCAGGGCGGGGGGAGCATAAAATAAATGGAAGACACAAATAACTGTGCTCGGTGTATTTTATTATTTCAGGAATTCATTCCAAGATGGGCTGCAATTACGTCTAAAACTTCAGAATAATGGGCTATTGACATGTATATAGTTTTAGAAATATAAGGCCTCATTTTCTCAGCTGGAATTTCCCCACAATGTGCATTTGCATTACATTAGAGATGCTCTTTCTTAAAAGAGCATAGCGTATTCAGACATTTTGACATTATCTGGGTCATAGGCAACATTTAAAAGCAATAGCCCTTCATCTACTGTGAATCTCTTAGAAGCACACACAATGCATTAGTGGAAATGAGGGGAAAACGGAGAGGTTCTCCATATTAAGCTATAGTTTATGACATACCTGCCTGCACCAGACATTAATCTGCAGGAGATGGATTGTCATGGTCATGGTCCCCTGCTCTACTCCAATTGCATATACATTACCTAAATTGAAATCTGCACTTCTTCACACCATGCCCAGTTTGATGTGACCTAGAAATGGTAGGATGCGTAAACTAGCAGTTTTCATGGCGCATATAATCATCTCCATTTTCCATGTATTTGCCTACACGTACAGCAGCTGCAAGTTTTTTCTTCTGATTTAACAATGAGGACTTTATTTTCCCTTAGCTTAACTGAGGTCTAGTTAGTTTGTCAGGCTCAAAACTGTATGGCAGTGGTTAGGGATATAAGGAACTCAGTACCTCTCTTGTTCCCAGAAGTGCCTAAGACATAACAAGAAAGGAATGCAGAAGTTTTTCACCTGTTACAATTGTTGTATAAAGCCCTTACAATGTATTCTTCGTCATCTTCCAAGAATGGGTCATTTATGATGGTAATGCTTATACAAGTGTGTTTTATGAATAGAAAGATCTGTGTAATTGGTGTGGTATTACAAGTGAAAACCCATGGATGTTGCACAAGATGTATTTAACTTTCTAATTCACCACTTGCAATATTTACAGATATCAGATGTTTAATTTGTCCTTCATTGACATATTCCATTCTAAATGAAAAGGGCTCCAAATTAGTACTACCCAATTGTAATTAGTGAGATATGAAAGCCAGAGTACAATATGGAGTTTTCTTCCTTTCTCTTTTCATGTCTCTTTTCTAATATTTCTCCCCACTCCCACTTCCATCACCACCACAAATTTTCCCTTTTCAAATTCCCCTATTTTAATGTTATTCCTCTCCTCCCTTCTTAAAAATCAGACATCACCTTTGTTGCTCTCTTGGCCCTTGACTTTTTCTAATCCTGGCCAATCCCTAGCACACAATGTCTTTCTCTTCACTTTTTCTGCTGGCTTCAGTTGTTCTTTTCACAGCCTCTCCTCTCTTCCTGTTTTCCTGTTCATTCTACTGTATCCCTTTCTAACCAGAAAAACCACAACTGTCAGTCCCTTTATCTCTTTCTTTCCTCTATCTTTTAACTGAATCCTGGATTTTCTTTGATAAACCAGTCCTTCTTAATCGCCTGTCCCCACTTCTCCTCCACCAGCTAGCAGAAGGGTATTTATCTTGCATTTCAGTGCTTGAATTTCCAGCTTTATCTTCTCTAGAACTATTGAGCTAAAAACCATCGCAAGAAAAGCTCCTTAGTAGAACCACAGAAATATGTCCAATAGCAGATGGCAGTCCCCTCCTTAACTTCTGGAAAAAAGAAAACCCTGAAACCAGCAAACTTGCAAGGAAGCTCTAAGGAGGATATCCCAGAAGACTGAAGCTTGTCATTCTTCCAGTTAGGTAAGGAGGCTAGATGGGATCGGGAGAAAGGAGAATTTGGGATGTCCTTTCCCCTGTCTCAGTGTCAGGAACCATCACTTTTCTTCCAACCTCTGCCAGAAAGTTCAACTACCTCTCCCTTGCATTTGGAACAAACCTAGGCAAAGGTACGTGCTTTTCTTCTGGGGAAAGGATCTGATGACTCCTAGTGCAGCAGAGAGGGAAGACTTGTTTACATTCAACGTTGGGTTCCCTGCTCCACCAACACATGAGAGTCTGCATCACAGTTTTCTTTCCACAAGGCAGAACAAATCTCACAGGTCTCTCTCTCCTAAGTGGAGAAGGTGTGGGAAAGTGGAAACAGATGGAGCAGTATTATTTTTTTCCACACCAAGTAGGCAGTTTCTGTTCTTTTCTTTTCCACAAATTTAGCTAGCTGGCAACCACTGCACCTGTGAACAAGCATTCTTACTAACACATTTGATTCCTATGCTGTGTCCCATTAGACAAGATAAAGTGGTTTCACGTTGCTCCACCATGAAATACCAACACTTAGGCTACCAGGTTACGCTAGGAAGCACAAACTGTCTCTGTTTTTAATCACATTTTCTTGCAGGTGAACCCAACACCTGATGCTCCACCCAGGGAGAAAATACAATTTCTATGCATTGTATTCTACGTACAATTTCTATGTATATGTATTCTATTAGCAGTACTACCCACCCCAATGCCTTTGTGATGAAAATTAACCCCTTTTAAAGAAGTTATTGACATTTTAAACATGATTTTGTGGATTTAGCACTTGACAACTAGTGTTTTAAATAGAAATTGTGGCTTAAAATATCACAGTGAGAAACAAAATTACCTGAAAAAGGAAAAATGCAAGGAATTCGGTGTTAGTGACTAAAAAACAGCAGGGAAAGAGGCAGGAAGTGACAGTGGTGATTAAACAGAAACTAGAGGTATAGAAATTAAAAAGCTTTTATCTTAGAAAAATTCTTTTTTCAGATTAAGAAGGAAAAGAAAATATTTTATCATTGCTTTTAGGACTTTGTAAATCCAAATTGAAGTAAAAAGCTCTGTTCATAAAATTTATACAACACAAATTGGAGGGAAATTCCTTTGAAGCTATATGAAACATTGTGTAAAGCAAAATTCTCTGATATACCTGGGATTAAGGGATATCCCAAACATACAGCAAGGATTTAAATTGGTGATAAGCAGCAATAGCAGATTATTTTGGCAGTTGTAAAGCAGGTAAATAAATATTTCAATATTTTTGTAGCATAAGCAATTTTGCTTGATCAACAAGATAGTTCAGAAAATTCATATGATCTGACAAAACAGAACTTGAGCTCTTTGTCACCTGTACTGTGTGATGTGGCAGCAAAAAAAGTTCTGATTGAGATTAAGTAACACATCACCAAAGATCTCTGAGGATGAGTGTGGCCCGTCTGCTGTCTCCTTTGTGCCTGAATCAGGGCTCCAGGAAATATGGGCACCATTCCTTCATGTAATTTTGCTCCAGGAACAGGTCTTCTTGCATTTAGCATATGAACAACTCTTCCTTTTTTGTCTAAAAATTATTATTTATGATCAGGAGTTTTCCAAGTCCCTTCTGCCCTCAGATGTTGCCAAAGTTTTACTGGCAACTTGAAGCTCACTTATGCTGGCTTTGCTTGATTTTCCTTTTTTTCCTTAGCCCCTTCACTGCTTAGTCTCATAGTAACTGGGGCATTTTCTCTTCAATAATCAGTTATTGCTTCTTTTAAAAGTAGAAGCTATTTCCTATATGTAGAAATCAAAACTTATTTCCTGATCATTCCTTAAGCATATTTATAATGTAAAACTCCTGGTAACATGGTTTAGGGCACAGTTAATCAAAGCCAAAACTGCTACAATAGGTAGAATTTAGGCAGAGGTATTTTGGCTATGATTAAGGGCTACTAAGACAAACACGTGAGTCTGCTTACATTATAGTTTGAAAATAGAACTTTTCACTTGTGCAAATGCAGATGCAACTGATGCGGGAATCAGTTTTCTAATTTTTGACAAACACATCTTTTATAGGCAGACACAATTAAAAAAAATGAAACAAAAAATCTTTTCCACAAGAATGTGCCTGTCTCAGTGAAATTGCAAATACAGGATGTTGTTTGTTCTTTGAAATAAAATTGAAATACCCCCAATGAAAAACAAAATTGAGATAGGCTGGTCATTTACCTGATAAAAGGAGATATTTACCTGATGAAAGGAGATGTGAGAATTCAAATCATGTCCACCTCATAAACAGCTCAGCAGTCTGAATCACAAGTAGTGGACAGTTTCCAAACCAGTTCTACAGGGATATAAAACAAGAAAATGTTGAGGGAATCAGCAGATAAACTTTATTGCTGGGAAATAGTCGAGACAGTTGGCTTATTCTTTTCTGTCATAATATCTCAAAGATACTGCTGACTGAGTTATTAAAATCATGTGTATCTTGAGAAGTCTAAAAATATACATCAATTAAAATGGAAAACTTAAAATTACCAATACTCCAATATTTTTTCATGTTGAAGTAACTGACAAATTTCCAATATTTGTGATCTTTATTCTAACATTTTGCAAAGAAATTAATAAAACTAATACGAAAATAATCTTCTGTTTTGTATAAACTTTAACCACAAATTGGAAGTGTTGATACTTTCTGAAGACCATGTTCTAACAGCTTTATCTGGATAAAGATATTTATCTGGATGGGATATTTCATTAGCATACAGACATCACCCAATCTTGTAAGTTTGTCATAACTTTGAAAAAAAATGCAGAAAACGATTTCCAAACTCTGGTTAAATCACTCTTTGCATTACAACAGTCAGCACCATTCTGTGCAGTGTAGTAAAATATTTGTAGATATTTCAGCTGAGGAGAATGACAGTCCTTCCTACAAACCATATTCCCGCAAGTCCTTTGTGTCCAGAGTCAAAGGCCTATTGCACTCTTCCATGGGGACTTCATGTTTCCCATCTGAGAAGACCTTAAAATGGGCTGCCAAGAAAGACTCCAGCAAAGATACGCATAATGGCACGTATCTATATCTGTATCTACATGTCTAAATCCATACATGCGGGGGTGCACAATCACACAACATACACAGAGAGGAGCACAGTTTGTATTTGGAAAATATCCTGTTGCTTCTCATATTAGTATTTGATTCCACAGCAGTAGCCTCTGCTGGAACTGCAAAGAGTTACATGTTGCAGTCTACTGCAGGTAAGAGCAACACTCTAAAGCCATCCTTGTAAGAATTTCCATGTAAACAGTTGTGAAATCATGTCTGATCACCTTTTCTCTGCTTTATAAGGGATTGCAATGAAAAGCCACATTATTCATATGCTATTTCTCATACACAACAGCAAAAATCTTTGAGCTTTACAATTGTTAGCCAAATAGGGAGCAGAAAACATAGGAGACTAGTAAAAGAATAATTAGCATTGGTAGACTTAATTGCTAAAATTCTTTCCCAGTGGCAGCTTGCAAGTAGTAGTTGCTAAGACCATAAAAAGCAAAATGAGAAACTGCTTTTACTGATGTTATTGAATAGATAGATAAGAGTAAAAATCCATCAGAGTAAGAGTGAGTGGCAAATAAGTGTTCAGATAAGTTCACCTAAAATTCCTGTCTCGAGGAATACTATGCATTTCCTTAAAACCCTGCTAGTGTGAGGGGATTTGATTTCCACTCATCTATTCCAACACCAACTTAATCACTGCAGAAACAACAAAAAGGCACAAAAAGGAATCCTGAATACCTATGAAGTGCATTTCAATGCACTTTTATGAATAAATCAGGTTTGAATCTAAACAAAAGCACAGTATCTCAGCCATACTACATGGAGTCATAAGATGAATATTTATACTTCCAAGTGCTGGTCTGACTGATGAGACCAAACAAGAAGTATAAAGAACTATAATTTCAAAATAGGTATGTCATATCCTTCTTGAACAGTAAAATGATTAGTCCAATATAATTCTATGTAAGGTCATTCACAAAATGGTGAAATATAAAGTAGATATTCCAGTCTGCTCCATATTCCGGAACTGATTTCCTACAGAGTCTTTCCTTAGCTGATAACATTTCAAAATTAGATCTCTAAGAGAAGATTATATCTGCCAGACTCTGTAAGTACTGCACACTAGGTCTTCTCTAAATTGTATTACAGAAGAGGAATAAAACCAGATGGGAACAAGAAAATAGGTCTGTAATTGGTTTGGATTTTTTTAAATATGTTAAAGACTTAGCTTACAACTTACATTTGAAGGAATAATATCAGAAGAGGTCTTCAGGCAAATATGATGATTTGGGCCCAGACAGTTTCAGCTGAACAGAAAGACAGTGATCTGGAACTAAAACTGGAACCAAGCTTGGAGTATGCTGGTAAACCACAGCAGGAACTGGATCAGACAGAGGATGCTAGGCTACAGTCAAGAGAGAGGGACCAAGAAACAGGTGTGCTTAGGGTAGGAGTTTGTCAGATATAGAATCATCATTAAGTTTGAGACTAGAAGGAGAAATAAGGATTTTAGATGTGAAGCTAAGAAAGAGTACTAGAATTGCTTAGTCGTGGAGAAGTTATCTTCTGGAGGGAGTTCACTTGCTGTGGTAGTGCAAGAACTGGAATTGAAACTGCTATGGCCCACCTGACTTACTGATCTGTCAGGAGTTACCTTAGCATTGAGATTCACAGTCTCTGTATATCTAAGGGCTTTACTCACTGTTCTTAAAATGATACACAGGACATGCCTACCATCTCTAACTTATTCTTTTTATACTGGAAGGAAGCTGATGTGAAAAATTAGATATATTAGATATACCTGGCTACCAAACAGACAAAATAGCAAAATTTACAACTATTGGTTTTATTATTGGTTTTTGTTCTTCCCTATCTGTGCATTACCTGTCCTGCTTGCCCAGCAGTAGAGGTACAGTGTGTATCCTGGAGAACAGCCATCTATCTGTTACCTATGAACACTCTGAAAAAAGCACAGAAGCAGTGGGTCCTTTTGAGCCTTGCTCCATGAGCTCCTGGAAGTTCTACATCTCATCCTTTACCATCCTATGATATAACTCAGAGAACTTGCCATGTCTGTGTCACCTGGAGAACATATCTTTGCATAGCTTCATTTCCATCCTCCACCTTCCCCACCCTGCATTTTATTATTTTGAAAAGAAAAAAAATATTTGTGATGTTCTATGGAGCTCAGCTTGCATCCATTTCCCCAGAGTAGAATTCAGTTTTTACGGGTAAATAAACCTACACTTTCAATTAGAGCATCATATTGTTGAGGGCATGGAAAACCAAGGTGGGGCCAGGGGAAAAATTGCCACAAGATGTTTTTATGTTTTGAACAAACATGCACAAAACTGGCATATGCTTCTAAGCCGAATTTGTCTCAAAAGAAAAACACTGTGCTTGTTATTAAAGTCTGGGGGATTTGCAGCCCTAACCACATCACCAAAGGCTTATGGAGTCCAACAACATGAAAAGCTAGAGACAGAGAATGTCCTTACAGATATGCAATCAGAAAATGTGATTGAAACACAGGAAACACCAAGCAGGCAGAAAATGGCAGAACAGGTCCCACTGAGGACTGTGCAGCTCTGCTCACGCTACAGAGCTACAGTCACACAGGATGGGAGGGAGAGGGATAATGTACTCATGAGTGAGTTAGAGCAATGCCAACTCAAAAAGACAGGTATTTTTATTTCTGAAATAGTTGTAAACTGGGTAACAAGAGCTATGAGACTCTTTATGAGCTAGTCTTCATAAAGACTAGCTAAATGCAAATCTCAGGCCATCCTGAAATTAAGAGAAATTGTCTTTACTCTTTTCCACGAGACCAAATTTCATCCTGGTGCAATGAAAAATTCCTTTTCCAGTCTAGCATCTATGATTTTTTTTTCTATTCCAGCTGTGGTTTTGGAACAAGTATTCCTTTGCGTTTTGTCTGGCAATTACTTGCATTTTGCCAGCAATCTTATATTTATTTCTATTAAAGAGCTCTATGCCTTTTGCTGCCACTCTCCTATGAAGACATTTTTTTCCACCAAAGATTTTGCCTGGACTCATCTATTGACTAGTTTCCATCCAGACACCTAGATCACTGTTTCCCTAGTGTTTTCTGAATAAAAAAGAGCTTCTTGTCAGGCACTCTGTTTGTCCATCTTGCCATAAGTGGGAAGGTGAGTGGGAGGTGAGTCTTCAGTCATCCCAGCCCTCTCAGATGCAGCTGTCTACAGGCTATATAACATCACTACATAATTTACCTTTTAGCAATAATTTAATTTGGATGAAGTTCATATTTCTCATGAGTTATTTGCTAACTTCAAAAGCAATAGATTCACTGTCCCCTCAAGACATAAGGACTGTTACACAATTACAGAAGCTATCACAGAGGACACAAGGTATTTAACAAGTGACATATCCTAAGGTATTTTTTACACTATTTTTCTTCAGTGAGGATAAATCTTGACAGTGAGTAATTCACAGTCAAAATGTCCTTAGGAATAAATAGTTTCTCCTTTTCATAGGCAGAGTAGCCTATGGAAGGGGTTAACAGTAATGAGCAAAAAATTGTTCCTTTGGAGAATGATTGCAAGCACTAAGAACTTCTTCCATTTCTTTCCCTTCTGTAGTTACTACTTTTTTCAAGAGAGCAGTTTGGCAATCCTGAAACTTTAGCCTTTATCTCTAGCTATAAATCAGAGAACCATCCCCTTATGTTGACAGTTGCTAAATAAAATCTCTTTCTTACAAGATTTTAAGTGGTTCAATGTATGAAATCTAAGAAATTGCAGAACACATAAATTTAACATTTTTATATTCAAGTCAATGACTCGCATTTAACATTATGCAGACAGGACACTGAAGTGTCAAGGTTGAAGGTAATAGAGCCATAGTAAAAATTATTTTCATTTTTCCCTCCTCCACCTGAGATGGTGTAGAGACATTTACATCTAGTGTGACAAAAACACTTTTAAAGATCTAATAGAAAGATAAGAAATAATTCAGACATATACAATACTTGTATATGGACTTGCAAGTGAACTATCTGTGCTCTAATGCAGATTTATTAAAGAAGCCACAGAATTTCCCTGTTGCAGAGGCTAGAAGCTGCCTAGTAATTAAGACCTCAAAATCATGGTAACAAAGGATTAGGGGTCAACATGGGCTTTCAGTGAGTCGTGTCCACATTGCACCTCCCAAATGAGAACTCAGATCTCTAGAAGAACAGCATGTGTCCTTTCCAGTATACTGTGTCCCTAAAATATTAGTGTGATGACTAGGATAATCCACCTGTGGAAATAAACAAGAGTTTGCATCCAGAAGTGATAGAGGAGTTTGCTGGGTATGTGAGTCCTCACAGGCGGCAAACATTTTATTACTAAAATCTCACTTTTCATTGCACCTGAATTTCTATCTATTAACAGTTGGATATTCGTTATGTAAATCTGAATGGAGGCTCTGTTCTCTGCATTTCGCTTTTCTTTTTAATTGGTTGAAATTTGGCAACACAGTCCTGGAACAATCTACCAACACTTCAATGACTTCTGGGAAATTTTTTAATGTAAGAAAAAAGTGATTTCGCATCCACTACACATGCTGTGGTAATATCCAATCAAAAAAAAAATTCTCATTGCTTGAGGAAAGTGTGGAAACATGGAAACATTTTTAGAATAATCCACTTACACAAATAAAGATAAATGTATGTGTTTGTGCCCTTCCTTCAGAGTCTTCTGACATAGAAGTCATTATGACCACTGTCAGGACCCAGGACATCCCTCTGGCTGTCCTGAGCAGCCAAGACCCCTGCCAGGGGTCTCAGAGACCCTGGCACAGAGCCCAAAATGCCCCTGTGGGCTTGATTATGACCCGTGGAGCAAATTACCAACCTTCTATGAGATCAGTAAGCCACAACAGTTTAGGTAGAATATTAGTGAAGTTATCACAGGGTGGAAAAATAAATTTTAGGGTTTTTGGTATGGGGGTTCAGGAGGCAAGATGGGCGGAACTGGGTGTGTCCAGCCTTTCTCCTTTTTCTTCTTGGCCTCCATCTTCTGCTGTGATGTTGGCACTTACAGATTGGTTTGGAGTAGAAGCTCACTGTCTAACGTAGGTGATGGGTATTGGAAAGCAATTGTAAACAGCGTACACGTAGTTTGTAGTATTAAGACATAACACCACCCCGGGGGCAGGCAGAGTGCCCTTAGCTGCCTTGCTGGTCAGATCCCAGCTGGCAGAGAGGAAAACTTTGTAAGATAACAAGTAATAAACAATCTGAAGACCAAAATATCGAAGAGTCCAGACTCGTCCTTTGAACGGCGGGCTGCCCTGAACCATCCTGGGCGTGTCCGAGCAGCGACAACGGCCGATTCGGACAACCACCACCCTGGGCACGGAGTTCTGAGGTCTGTTCAGGGCCATCCCCACCTCCTGCTCATGGTCCTGAGACCAACCTCTATGAGACCTTAGAGGTAGCTGGAGGTTAGACCTCACAGGGCTCACTATGGGTCCTGGCTCCACAGCCAGTATGCCTTCATTCACCATTGTATCCCATGGAGCTCATTTGTCAGGGACTTTGTCCAAAAAACAGTCCATGTCACAGCATCAGGTCACAGCTCCATTGGGCTGACCTTAACCCATTGCACCCAGAGCAATGCCTGCCCCTCAGTTCAGCAAATGCTTTAATGAGGATCTGGAGAAGGGACCAAGGTTTAATCTTCAATGCTGTGTAATGCCTCACCTGCAAGGCAGGCACTAGCCCATCCTCAGCAGTAATTTTCTGCCCCTGCAGGATGGCCAGCCAGGTGTCCCCTCAGGCAGAGGGCAAAGACCCCTGCCCCAAGTCCCAGGCTCACTCTTCACTACTCTGGATCAGCACTTTGGAAACAGCAATCTCACAGCAATTGCTGAGACTTTCTTGCTAGAGCTCCAATAGAGTGGCCAGTTAGCCACCAAGGGAGCTATCTGGTCCATGGAGCTTGTTATGGGAACTGGCTAGGAGGGAGAAAGTCCTTGTAGCCCACTACATGCTAACACTGAGAGTCTCAATTTCCAGATGGCTGAGATAGAATACTATGTGAGAACTCCTGAATCTGTCACTTTGGAGAGGTACCTGATGGCATGGAAGAGTGCACACCAGAGCTCTTGGGGAAGCCCAGCCACAATTTCTTCTACTGACCATCCACAGAGGAAAAGCCCATGGAGATGAGCACCACTCAACCTCATCCCACACCCCAAAAGCAGGGATGTGGTTGAGGAGGAGGATAATGCTTTGTCTCTGTTGGGAAACACCACTAGAACAACCTTCAAGCCCAGACCGTTGCAAAGACAGTATTGGTTGGGAGGTATCTGCACCAGCACCCTGCCACACAACACTCTTTGTCTTATGCTTTTGGGACAGAAGCACTGTCTAATCCACTGTGTCCATAATTCCGTGGCCTCCAAATAGGTACGAATGTTCAGATATTATTTGGCCACAACTTACCTCAGCCAAGTTAATTGCTATGAGTGGGAACTCAGAGCGGAGATATTCTACTTACAGTAAGCTATGGGACCTGGACAGGCAGAGACTGCTCTATATCCCCCTCTACACTGTTATCCTCAGACTGCCTTGGCTAGAGGAAGCAAACCCTTATCACTGACTGCTGGTTGGGATCCTTGTGCTCATGTGTCATTATCCCCAGCTCCTTATGGTGCCAGCTCAGATTTTCTGCTTTCTGACTCAGAAGTGTTTCTTTGCCCTCCAAGCTTTGGATTTAAAACCCATTCAGTGAAAATAGCAACCAAAATTAGATGATTGTCCTCTCACTATTGCTCGTTAAATAGGCTCTTGGGTTTTGTCTTCTTTCCAAAGGATAATTTACTTGTCACAAAATCACACCTTCAGATGTCAGTCTTCTCACTGAGAAAGGGCTAAAAGATCTTGGAGAGTGAAGTGCCATTTCACTGTAAATGCTCCATAAAACCTGTGCTCCACAAAAGACATGATGATATTCTGACATTGTTGTACCCATGCTATACTCACTCTATGAATATGTGGCAGACTGGCAGTCTCTGAGTGCTGAATTTTCCAGCTTCTTTAAAGAAGCTCTTTCTCTCTGCCCAGCAACTTTGTGGGCAATTACCGAGGTCAGAGGGCCTTATACACCTTTTCTCCCCTTCCATGCAAAGGTTATGGACATTTTTTGTCTGGTTTTAGCGTTGTATGGTGACTACAGCAGAGCCTAGCATTCGACCAGCATGTGTGAATTTAGCACTTGGTTTCCTTAGAATAACGTGTCTACAGACATCTCTTGGACAGAGATAATTTACAGAATAGTTCTCTCTGAAGTTTTCAAAATTCAAAAGGACGAATCAGAAAACTTTCAGATAGTTTGCAAAAGACTAAAAATACGGAATATTTGAATTGAATATTGATATGAACCTGCATGTGTTTATAACCTAACAGCTGCATCTCAGCATGTTTCAGTGTGTTCTCCAGGCAGTATCAATATTCAATCAAATGAAAACTTAATGATTATTCTCTTTGAATCTCACCATTTCCATGACTTAAGTCTCTAAATGGTAGGACATGATTCTTTTACTCATTTCCATGAAGTTATGTGTTTTCTTTAACACATCTCCATTTCTTTAATTAACCTTTCCTCTCTGGAAGTAATTTTCTTTTCAAAACTATTATAGCCAATTCTACATGATGGTTCCTTAGTAGCACACCTAGACCTGCAAGTGTTGTACTACAACCACTGAGAATTAAACTTGAGATATATTCATAGCTGGCATTGTTTGCTGCATAAACACTAGACTCAGACAAAAAAAAAAAGGCCAAATGTCTGTGACACACAGAATAGACAGGACAATAACATCACAGATCTACAACTGACATGTAAGTCTATGGAAACAGAAGGTGAAAATCTGATGCAGATTATGTAATTACTAGGTATCTAGTTACGTGCAGCTGGTTAATATTCCTACTCTATACACACACACAAAAATTTTCCATTTTTTCTTCTATAAAATTCCTGGTGACCAATTTATTAATTGGTCTCTAGTCTCACTGCTATTTAAATATTGTTCAGAAGGAATTCATCCTCAGGAACTGGTGTGCTGTCTGGTTTCTGTTGAATAAAAAATGATTGAAACTGATTTGAACAGTTTTCTTAGCTGCAGAAAAACCAAAACCATTTTATTCTGGACAGATTTTGAATATGCTACTATTATTTTTTCCCCTCTGGCTAGAAAAAAGCCTCATTAAGAAGTAAGAATTATTACAGGAACTTAATAAAGCTGAAGTTTCTGTGACTGATTTATTTATTACAAAGAGTAAATTCATTTAATGACCATGCAAATTATCTTTTTTTTTTTTCCACATTTTATGTTGGACTCAGCTGGTGTACTAAATAGAGCAAGCCTAAACCCTTCCATCTTTTTGACAATGACAATTTTATAGCTGTCTTCATAGTAACAGATATAAGCAGATCTCTTCAGCTGGAAATCGGATTGCACTTTAAGAAAAGTAGATAAATTCTATTTCTTTTTCCTCACAGAATCCTACAATTCATGCTCTTGTAATACAGAAATTTATGGTACTGCCCATTTACATTATATTCTGATCCAGCTCCTGTGTAACCTTACAAGAATGCTTCTACAGGATCCACTGAAGTACAAAACTACCACAAAACCAGGTCCAAACATTCCTATGCTTTGAAAAAGTTTGGAACTTTTTCCTAATTTTTGACTCAAATCCATCTGCAGTTAAACTACAAAATAATATCTTGGTTTCATCCTAGACTGCAGTATGTATTCTAATTATGCAAAATTTTAGCAAAGAAAATTAGGCTAATAATGACATATAAGGAGCTGTTATTATGCCAAAGAAAATACTGCCTGATTTTAATTGGCAACTTATTTTAGAAAGCCTATTGATATGTTTTGACATCAGTGAATGTTTCATTAAAATTTTTATTTTATTGTTTACACTACTATTTCTAAGATAGCTGGTTAAATTTAGGAAGACAATTGCTATTGCTGTTATGTTTTTATCTTTTTTTTTTTCTTGAAAACATCACTCACATATAAGACATAAATGACCACCTTGACAATTCCGCTGTTTTCTGAGTAGGATCACTTCTTCATTGGTCTGAGTTTGAATGAATTACATCAATATGAAGAAGATAGACTTGATCTATCTTTACTTGCACAAATCTCAATCTTTATTTCCACAAAATATATGAGACAGATGTCTAAAAATTTTATACTCCGGACAAGGTATATAAGCACATAAAACCTCTTTGTAATGTCACACTCCTTGAGCAGCTCGAATTTGATATTTTCATCTGAAAGTATGAACTCACTGAAAAAAACAGACAAAAGTAAGTATTCACAAGACAAATTGAGCTGTCACAGTTTTGAAAATCCTTACTTTTGCCAACCAACACAAATCTTTGACGCAGAGTATAAGCATGTGGAGTGAGTAGGAGTGTTTTTCAGCCTGTTTTTGTTCTCTGTTATTAAATGTTTGCAAATGACCATCAGGTTTTTTCCAAAAATGAACCAGTAGGTCCTGCTAAAATAGCTTTTTATGGCCATGTCACCTGCACTGAGAAAGAAACACTAGATTTTAATAATATAAAAGCAATGCAAATAACAGTAAGAGAATATACAACTAACAATCAGAGAGTTGATCCTGCCCAAAATGTACAGAATCAGAATTACATTTCTGACCAGGCACAAGTGCAAAGGAATGCACTATAATGTAGAAGTCTCCTAATGAGAACAGCCATTATAAACCTTGTCTCTCATACCATGCTCAATAGTGAGTAAATACTTTGTAAGCTGCTTTATCTTCACACAGAAAAAAACTCCAATAAAAAAAAACATACTTGTTGATAAAAATGCTTGAAGTGAAAAATGAAAGAAATATTTTGTTACTGAAAGTGGATTTTTATGCTATGGAGGAATAGACCTGTTGCAATTTACTATAATATAAACCAAGAAAAGCTTAAAGGCTCTGATTTCACGTTTTAAAGTGTGCCAGAATCTAATAATGACCTAATATTGCGTTTTATTTTGGAAATTGGGTCCCAGATGCTTGAGGATCCCATCCTGTTTAATCCCATCCTGCTTAATGTTTCTTGGCTTACACTCTATCAACCCAGAAGCAAACATGCTTGTTTCTATCATGAGACATTTTTTTCTTGTGTTGAGTTACTTGGTCTTGTTGTCATATTTAAGATAGTCTGGCCTTCTGGTATATTTTTTGTTATTATTATGCTTTTAGATGTCTAATACTTAAAATTCATCCAAGAAGTGCATTCTATGTGTAACAATCATCAAGCACAACAGCACACAAAAAAATAATACTGTAGTTCAGAGACCAAGCAACTGCAATCATACCTGAGTCACATCATCGACAGAGTGCCTTAAATTTCATTATTTGACCAATACAGATTTTCATGAATATCGAAATATAAAATAGAGAGATCATTTTCCTGTACAGTAAAATAGGAAAGGAATAATTAGAGCCCTTACTTTGCCAAATATTAATCTACAGCAAAAGGGTCAGGAAACTAAAGGGAAAAAAAGTAATTTTTCCATAAGCAACATGATACAGTATGTGATATATTTACAGCAGGATGTGAATGTTTGAGGCTATAAGTCTGTAATGGGGAGATCATTTCTCCTTCTCCACTGATATAGTATTTCAAACAGTGGATTATAATTTTTGGATAGAGTTCAAAAAGTACAAAATTCAAAGACTGATGACATAAGTTCATTTCATCTATGGTTTCATTTAATAGGCCCTGGCTGTATATATATTTATATATATATATATATATATATATATAACTATAGCTAGTTCAGTTTATAGAAAATGTACCTCATTTTCAGTTTCTTAACTTTACAAATGAGCTACTGTCCTTTTGTTAGAGTGTGTATCATCTATACAAAAATATATACATATTTATCTTAGAACACTCATTGTTTTAAATTTTAATCATGAACAATAACTGCAAAGTGCTTAGAGTTTCAAATGTTTTCCGAGTGCTGCAGAAATAAAACCAGAGAAGTTATAGCAATGTTTAGCAGAGATCAAGTGCTTAAAAGTACAGTGTTTCATTTTGCTGTGATTATTCTTTGAAATATGTCTTATCCTTAAATCAGTTTAAATGGTCCTAAAAATGAAAAAACAAAATAGAAGGATATTAGTTCAAGAATAAAAAAGAAGAGCAGAATGAGATGACTGTCTGGTTCCACTAGGCCTCATATCCATCATCTACACAGAGACTACACCTTTAGCATTTACGTCCCACCATATTTCCAAACAGACCTCAAATGCATATCTCCACTTTTGATGCTTGCTGTAAATCTCACACACTCTGGGCAACTTCATGCAGGACACATCCTGGAAGCTTGCTCAAAGAATTCTCTCCTAATGTCTGGTTTATCCACATGAAAACACATAGGACTTGCACTTGGAACACACTTCAGCTTGGTTCCTAATAAGAACTGTTGAACTGTTAAAACTATACATGCAGATTCAAAGCTAGATCTACAGGGCTTGAGAAAGTCATAGGATCATAGAAAGTTTTGGGTTAGAAGAGACCTTAAATGCATATCTGGTTCCAATCCCCCTGCCATGGGCAGAAACACCTTCCACTAGACCAGGTAGTTAAGAGCTCCATCTAATCTGGCCTTGAACACCTTCAGGAAAAAGACAGTCATAACTTCTCTGGGAAACCTGCTTCAGGGCCTCACCATCTTCACAGTAATTTTTTTTTTTTCCTAATAGTTAATCTAAACCTACTCTCTTTCAGTTTAAAGCCATTCCCCTTTGCCTTGTCACTCCACACTCTTGTAGAAAATCCCTCTCCATCGACCTTGTACACTCCCATTAGGTACTGGCAGGACACAATTAGGTCACCTTCTCTTTTCCAGGCTGAGCAATTGTAATTCTTTTACCTGTTCCTCACACCAAAGCTGTTCCTCCCTCTAATTATTGGTCTACCTCCTCTGGACTCACTCCAACAGGTCAATGCCCTTTCGGTGCTCAGGGTTGTTACAACAAATACATTGAAGGTTTTTGCTTCCTGAGTCCTTATCCTGCCATCCATACACTCAAGAGGTGTAGAAAGAGAGGTTGTCACTGAAGACAGAGGTAAAAACATCACCACTTCTCATCTGTGGTTTCCAGTTTTCCAGCATTACTGGGAGGGTTACCATCTTTGACCATCTTCTTTTTTATTTAACATACCTGTAAACACCATTATTCTTTGCATCACACACTAGGTTCAGTACCAGCTTGGTACTAACCTAGCATGTGATGCTAGGTTCTGCTACTGACGTTGGCCTTTGTCACCCCATACCTACACAACCAAACTTCATCTCTATACTCTTCCCAGGTCACCTGTCCTAGTTTCCACTGCCTCTTATTTGCCTCTTTCCCTTTAGTTTGATGAGCAGTTCCCTACTTGTCCAAACCAGTCCTGTGTTAGGAAAGATTCAATGTTTTACCATATGTGGCCAGTCTTGTATGCCATGGTGTTTCACAGAAAACACAATAGATTTACTTACGTTTATTCTCTCTTTTGGAAAGATCACAGATTTACCTCTCTATTCTTATCCAAATATTTTGGTGCCTTTCTAAAAAGCTCTAGCTATTGGAACAATTCTTTTGAGAATATCAGCTCTTGTCAGAATAAAACTATTTCTCCCCAGTCTGTAAGAGTTGGAGGAAACAGCCTGAAAGCTTAGGGTAGGTATTTTGAAAATCCTACAATGCCTACATCAATTTAATTAATTGAAGGACTGCTCACTTTTACTGAGCAATGGATGTTCAGCCTGAGTTCATTGTTGATTTGTAAATTCTCTTTTGCACGACACAGTGTTCTGTACACTTTTTCTCTCGAGGCAGACTGTATGTTTCCTGTTGAGTCAGAGGAATATTACCACTTTGAAGCAGTTCCTTAGCACTCTGCAAATGAGATGCCATTATAAAGATGAGCGACAGATGGAAATAGTGACATGCCTGCATCTCAGCTCTTAATTTCCTGGACATGTTGCAAAAGGAGAGTAAGAATCAGTTGGATATTAAGTAAAAGTTTAAGAAAAGAAAATTCACTGTTACTAAAAATACAAAAGTATTTTAATATGCAATATAAACTGAAAAAGTAGATTTTCCTTAAGAATACACAGTCTGCATAATTGGAAAAGCAAGTCATTTTCAAAACTGTGCTCCTTCCAAATGGCAAGAAAATCATCAAGTTAGTTTCAACAATCTCTCCTGAGACAGCAAAAAAAAAAAAAACAAAAAAAAACAAAAAAAAAAAAAACCCAAAAAAAAACCAACAAAAAATCAAAATAAAACCACACAGATTTGGATTCAAAATCATGGTATTTAGAACCAGGGAAGGAAGGATTTTAAAACACAAGCCATATAGAAGCACATGTACCTATTTTATTTTGGTTTATTTGGCTTTTTAACTCTATTCAGTATGGCTTTAACTCCTGCTTTTACTCTACAAGAAAACCAAACCATAAAGGAAATATTTTAACTGACAATAGCAGGGATTCCTTAAATGGTAGAAAACAATAAAGATGCCCAAATTCACAGTTTTGACTACGAAATGACACACCTTTTCTCTAATCTGTGGGAACAATAACTATGAAATCATTAGAAATCAAGGCTTTTAGCAAAGAATTTCAGAAAAGATTCCCACCTTCAGTCATGTGCATTTCAAGGTTTGGGGTTTTGCCTTCTATCATTTTTCTTTTGCCCTTGTGTTCCTTACAATTAGCAAATATGTTTCGTATTTGAGATATGCTAAATAGGCATCCAAGACCTCTCCAAAAGTTTCTTGCACAGCTCAGTAATATGCAGCCTGCACTGGTCTCAATGCTTTCTACAACTGATCTTAAGAAAAAGAACAGAAGATATTTCACAAAATAATCAGTAGCCCATTGCATTAGTGTATTTACAAATGTAAATTCTTAGCACCTAATGTTTCCTGCTATGCATCTTATCAGACAGCAGTGTACTAAGGTCCTGAACCAGTGACATGGCACAGCAAAGACAGAGACTTGATCTGGGGAAACTGCTCTGTTCCCAGGCCCTGGACTAATGGGGGTGGGAGTCTGTAAAAAGCACTTTGCTTGGGGGAAAGAACAAGAGGCATTACGAAGCAGATGCTCTCAATCTCTAAAAGAAAGCTGCCATAATCAGTATACAGCATTCTCTCAGTCAATCCAAGGCTTTACAGGGGGCGGGGGGGGGGGGGCAAGCTCAACGAAGCTCTTTTACCTCAGTGTATAAAAGTAAGAGGATTGTCAAACTGGATAGGCAGGAGTCTATCACACTAAAATTTATTATTCAAGTTTAAAGTAAAGCTTTGTTTAGGTTTTAATGAAAGCAAGAGAATTTTAACAACAGAAGTACTGTTCTTTCTCTCTTTCTCTCCCTTTCCACATTCAGTTCCTCTGCCCCTGCACCTGCTTCCAGTTTTGGCTTCTTGGCAGTGACACTTAAAGAGACATCAGCTGGCAGTGGCAAACTGTTAAAAGCTTCCCTGCAATGCAGCTTTGCAAATGCCAGCCATTTATTCACTGGTGCATGCCAGCTTAACACAAGGTTTCTTTTCCTCTCGCTTCTCTGCTCTCAGGTTTCAGTTCCAAACAACATTAAGCAGTCTGAGTCATGGCCTAGCTGTGTGAGTATCCATTAAATGTGGTCACTGCTATCTGTTGTCGTAATATTTTGATCCAAAGGCTGTTGCCTAGAATTTAAAGTATAGCACTGTTTCTTCTTTGCAGACATAGCTGTTGGACCACAAGTTTTGTTTTATTTTAATGTTTTGTCCTTTTAAACAGATGGTAGGATAGCTAAGCTGCTAGACCCTGGAATTATTTTGTTGACTTCGTATCTTTCCTCTTCTGCTTTTCCAAGTCCATAATGCTGCATTGAAAAAAGAAATACAGAAAAAATAATGAAGACAAAGAAAGGAGCAAGCAGCTTAAGTATTCAACCCGAGCTGACTGTCTCCATGCTGCCTCAGAGATCACCGTTCACTCTGATCTCCTGCGCCCCAATGCAAATTCAGAGCTATTAGCAACATGATATCCATTAGACTGACTCCAGAATTCTACATGTAGTAAGATAAAAGATTCTCCCCAATAGGACATTTTTCAATTTACTGCATCACCTCAGCAGAAAGTGAGAAAGAGCCACAGATGTGCAAAAATTCCACAGTATATTTTCTTTGGAAATTTCAAGTTTGTCTTTAATCTGTGTTGTCTGAAGTTCTTTCTAGGCAATCTGGGAAGATAAGGAATGTGATTTTCATAGTTTGAACTTCTGAAGCTTTTCCTTGTATTCCAAGAGCTTTCTACAGGTAGCTCTGGGTGGGAAACAATTGTCCGGGTGTTGTTAGCATGGATAGGCTAAAAAAATAAAATTTCACTGCAGCAACATTTTGGCATGGGACAGAAACCAGAAGCATTATGGACCTTTTGATCTCATATTCTCTTTCAATAAGACCTGAACCTATCTGTCAAAAGATTTATATTGACTTTCACCAAGACTAGGCCAAGTCCTCCTGCAAAGGAGTTAGTAGGAGCAGGGTAGCCCAACTTTCTGAGTCGATAAAAGGGGTGGTGCAGAAGACCTACATTAAATCAATGGGGAATAAAATATCTGAGTGTTGAGAGGGAGGTTGGGAAGAAAATAAAAACCTCAGGTAGATAGGGCCAGTATGACCAGCAGCTGCATCACTCAGCCAGATTAACATTTCTTTATTAAGCTATGAAAAAGCTTTAAAATATACAATGTGGTTGAAGAAATGACACATTACTACTCAAAGGAAGAATAAATAAAATGTGTCCTAACACCTATATATTCACATTTGTGTATGAAAATTTGTGAGTTTCAAAGTTTGAGAAACCTAGCAGCCTTGAAACCAGTTGTACTGAAAAATCTTGACACGTGTCTGTGTTATAACTCTGGTTGCTAATATTCATGCGCCCACTGCAATATTTTAAGATATTTTCTCCATATTTTATGTAAAAATCAATCATTATGCTTGAAGGGTTTGGGTTATACTATCAGGTTGAAGGTCCATGGAAAACAGCCAGCTTGCAGGCAAATAAGTCATTGAGTTAAGTACATTCACAGTGGAAACAAACATGGTCCTTGAATCAATGCAAGTGCTCTCTGCTGCCCAGAGCAGTAGAACACAGTGATTCGGTGTGAATTCATCCTCTGAAGGATCAACTGCCTCAAAGTAGAAGAAAAAAAGAAAATAGAACTGCTTGAAAAAAGGCTTTTATAACACAGAATGGAAAAAAAAGATAAAATTTAAATGGCTTTTATTATAAGGTGAAAAAGGTTTGAAGGTGTGAGGAGACAGCTACTTTCTGCTTGATTTATCCATATTCAGAGGGGGGAAAAAAAAGCATCTAACTTTCCTGTGAACAAAAAAGAGATCTGGTTCCATACCACTGAACAACCTTCTAACCTGATTTTTAGCTAAGTGTCTGTTCACAAGAACAGAGAGGTAGAATGAGATCAGTAAGTACATTTCTGCTTGCAGCTTTGAATGTGAACCCAAATCAATGGTCCATTTACACTAAGATCACAAGATGACTGAGACAAAGGATGCAGAAAACAAATGTTGATAATCATGTGATTTTTTTTAGTTAAACAAGACGGAGAAGAAGAGCTCCAGCACTCTTTTCACTTACATGTGTTTCAGAGATCTAACTGCTCCAAAACAGTGCAACAGTAAGTGTGACATATTCCTGGTTTTGGAAAGTTTGTTTTGTAAGGTAGATGAAGCAGATAGTTGTCTTGCTGACTCTGAAAAACAGGAATATATTTTATGACAAAATATGTGCTTGGCTCAAGTTTGACTTTGTACCAGAAGAGCTTGGTCATGTTAGTTGTCCTAGATAAACCCAAAATAGTTTCCTGAAAAACAGATAGCTCTGGAAACTCAGAGGCATCACAGAAACCCTAAAGATTTGACTGAATTATTATGACATGTTGTATCTATTCCATCTCAGAACAGCTTCAATATTGAATAGAAATGAAAGGCCTCTGAGACTCCATAAACAGATGACCGGAAAAGAATTTCTGCAGTCCCCATGTGGACTACATTCCCCAAATTCACATTATTTTGATCTTTTCAGCCCCTGTCTACAGTAGGGTTTACATTCCTGACTTCTTCTGATGTCACAGTACAAGAATGGCCCACTGGGCCAGGAGGCTCACAGCTGAATTCACTTCTATCTGCAATACCTCTGGTGAGG
The DNA here is from genome assembly GCA_024362935.1 of Setophaga petechia. Lineage (NCBI taxonomy): Eukaryota > Metazoa > Chordata > Aves > Passeriformes > Parulidae > Setophaga > Setophaga petechia. The sequence goes on from JANCRA010000004.1 coordinate 18,347,527, forward strand.
TGAAGAAATCAAGCTCTTCAATGACAATTTTAATAGTTATATACAATTTTAATAATAATATTTTAATAGAAGTACAGGACATGCTTGCAGGCCTTTAAGGAACCAGAATATCAAATGCAGCAGTTTGGCTACACCTGTTATTATTTTCTTTTCAATTAGAAATAAAGCAACAAGTTCTGAAATTTCCCCCTTATAATTGTTGGCCATACAATCAGTGATAGTTAAAACTCACTCTAAAATAGCTGTTGTGGGTGTAGGTCTGAAAAGGTGATCTTTTCTATCTAGTGAGTAATCTAGATGCTTTTATAGGAGCAAAGAAGAATACAGGTAAAGGTAAAATCACCTTGGGTAGACAGAATGCATAAATTTTTGTTAATGTCAGCTAATCCTAACGGAACTAATCACAATTTTCGTGATGAATTTCCCTATACTTGAAAAGTCAAAAAAGAGGAAGCAGTCACTTAAGGTTCCACTACCTATGGTAGGCTAAAGAATGGAAAAATCCCCAAAGAAATACCAAATTATTCATACATTTTAAAGACCACACAGGAAAAATCCACAGAAAAATCCCTTGGCAATGGAATCCATTCTTCTGATTTGGGTCTCATACTCTATGTATGAAATGTAGAATTATTTAACAGGAAAAAAAATCATGCAAATGTATATTAATAATTAATGTATTTGTACAAATTATTGGCAAAAAGTTTTACTGGCAAAAGACTTTTAAAAGACTCTCAAAAAACCGAATCACCTCTCTTTTGTTACTGAAGGTATTACTGCATAGAGTGAGACAGTTATCAGGGGCTTCCCATTTATTAATTTCAGTTTACATATAAAAATTTAGAATCAAATTTATTCTGATGGGTTTGGATGCAATGACGACTTAGGAAGATATGTTGAATATTTAATCCTCAATGGTTATATTTGGTGGAAGAAAAAGACAGAGGAGCTTATGCCAGTGTACCTTCCAGAGTAACACTGATTTCATGAAATGTTTTGGAAGAGAGAGAATATGTAATAACAGCTAGAATTACTAGATAATGACACTTTATATCTGAAAGGCAGCATGCAAGAAGAGTGGAATTTAAAAGAATCATAGCATATAAAATAATCTTAATTTTTCACTCAAAACCACCTGCCTTCATGCAGGCAAAAACTAAAATATGTGGAAGGGCAGTGAAGGCTCAAATGAGTCATTGGAAAAGCAGTATCAAGATGAGCTATTACTAAAACTTAAAACCAGATATGTAACAATATCATATTTCGTAAAATAAACAGTGTTTGGAAAACTACATTTTTCAAATCAAGGAAAGAAAATTTTAATCAAGATGGAATATTTTTCAGTTTTAGTGAAGTTGTCTAACCTTTAAGTATTATGTATTTGAGTAAAAATTAAACGGATCAGCTGCTTTCTAATTTTTTAATCAAATTACAACATAAATTGCAATGTTTCATCTAAAACCCACTATGCTTTGAATTCATATGTTGTGTTATTCACTTCTCCTTAAATGGAAGGCAGGGTTAACTGGGCACTGCTAAACAGCTGGCACACTTCAGCCCAGAGGTGGTTACACTTCAGAACAAGCTTAAAAGTAAAACAGGATGGTTTCTGCAATGTTTATTTTTAAAATTGTGCTTTTAAGAAGGCTCATGAGAATATCCATAAAATAGTGGGTTTCCTTTCCAGGGACCTAGGTGGGTACCTTAAATGGGTACTAAATTGCTCAGATAGTTTGGCAATATTCACCACTAGTATTTGCACTCATTCAGAGCACGTTGATTAATCACATGCCAAATTTTCAAGCAAAACCACATTGATTTAATTCTAAACACATTTATGGTATTTAATTTGCATGTGCATTCCGTCTACATTGATAACTGCCCCACATTTACATATTCCTTCATCTTGAAGAGCCTTGAAGCAATTTACAGCTCCAGAACAAGTTGATCTAAGACAAGCCACACAAACAGATCTCCCATTTTCTGCATGCAGTTGAGGAGGGGGAAGGGTATCAGCCAGCTGCAGAGCATTGGATTTCGCCCCTGAGACTCTGAAGAACCCTGCACACTAGATATGATGGCCATGCATGGGAAAAGCATAATGAGAACCCACATTCCTTTCCTACAATATCAGCAGGGAATTCACAGCAATTCAGGCTGGCTGGGGCCCCAGAGGCAGTCCTGGCCTGTTTTTTACTATATGTCTTTTTTCCCTTTTCACTCAGACCTACTTTTACATTTGTGCTGCAAACCTGAAAGGCAGACCAGACCATTCTCGCTCAAACTGCCTCTAGTGTGGTGCAGCACATCCACCATGCTCCTCTCTAGCCAGAGAGGTAGGGCCACATAAGAGGCTTGGCCATTTCCAGCCTCTTACTCCTCCTGGGAGGAAATCTAGGAATATGAAAAGCAGGTCAAACAGCTTTCAGTAGCTCCTTTCAGGACACCCTGCTTACATATCTGTTTATGTTGGATGTTTTTATTTTCCCAGATCAATGACTGTAACCCTAAAAAAATATGAAGTTCATATATGGCATTCTTTAAATGGCCTCTGTAAGGCTTTCATGGTTGATTTCTCAAGGCATTTTTCATTCCCTTTGTATTTTACTCCTCTGGGAAGTAAGTACCAGAGGATGCAAAATGATAACACCATACATGTCCATGCAGTATTTTCAAAGAAAAATGTGTAATCTCTAAGTTTTTTTTCTTTTTTTTTCCTAGGGTACCAGGATGATCTCTCTTTATTAAATATTTCATGTGGATTTCTGAATTGTTGCATTTCTGTGTTAGGCATGGACAACTCTATGTCGTACTCTTTAAAATTTATCTTTCAAGCACAGTTGAAAAACATGAGCTTCAGTTCCGCAAGAAATCTATCATTTTTTCATCTAATGAAAACAATCTAGTACTCAATGACCAAATGCTTCCTCAATCAAAATCTTTTTCTCTCTGAAAGCGGGTTGTTTTTCTGCGTTTATTATAATAATAAATACTATATTTTGAAAAGAAAGTCGAAAAGTAAATAAACAAGTAGTTAATGTTGGTAAATAAGCAAAAGTGAATTTCCACCCGTAAAACTCCTGTAACTTTGGAGAGACTACCTTACTATGAGCAGAGGCTTACAAAGCACCAGATTGGAATGTAGCTTAGAAGCTGGTATTTTCAGCTCTTTTGATATAATCCTAGAAATATCTACTTTGTTTATACCAGATAATGCTTCCAATTCTACAAATCTTGGGGGTTTTTTTTCCTTTTATTTTACCTGATTAATAACTATCACCTCATAAAACCCAATACCTTTCAGTTCATGTTCCCAGCACTGGCTGTATCATGCTACAGAATTCTGCATGCTCAGGAGACCTGCCAGCTAGAGATAATACCAGCTGTCCCTCAGCAAGAGGAGTGTCACTGTTCTTTGCATGTTTTGCTTAGGGTAGATTTGGCAGGTCAAGGTGTGTCTCAGAAACCTGTAAATGAGAAAAGTAAACACAATAGATGGAAACCAGCCACAGGAAGCAAAAACGGTAACTTCTCTGTGAATTCTCCTTTATTTCCCTTACTTTGTTATCTTGGTTGGATTTTTTTCCTTTACTGCATGTAATCATGGTGTGTACATTGGTTTGTCTCTTGTATACACTCCTTACTGGTGAAATTTTGGTTTTAGAGAGAGAAAAGTAAAACAGTTGACTGAATGTATAAAGTTCCTTAATATGTAAAGATTGATTTAAAATCCATTGGCACCAAAAGAATAATTCTCACTGTCTTAAGCCAGCTCTGGAAAGGACAAAATACAATTTTTTGAACAGTCAGTTCATGTTTGCCATCACACCCAGGATCATATATTGTACTCACTTATGGCTTTGTTAGAATTGTCTATGTAGAATAGAGGTCAGTGTAGGATGTCACTGCAACAGAGCACAATAGAGGGCATTAAAGTACCCACAGTTCCTTCTAGTAAAGAAATGTGCCTGTGTGAGGCTCCCCAGGTTTCTGAATGAAGAACTGAGGCATTACTCACTGAGTTTATCAGAAATGGGGTACATGCAATCTCTTTCAGAGTTGTTCTTTCAAATGTTACTGACATGAACTCTAAGCTCAGGATCTGAATAACCTGATGAGCAATGGCCGTATTTTACATTTATGGTGGTTTTAGATTAGCCAAAAAGGGCTTTTTCTATAAACATTGCCATGGACACAGAAATGCAGTTTATCCAGAAGAAAAGCTACAATTGACCTTAAAATGAAACAAAGGCAAGGAAAGGGAAAAGACATATACAGGACTTGAATAAACCAGTACGTTCTATAAATGTGGGTAAACTTCCATGAAAATTACTGAAATACAAGCAGCAGTATATACCGGCTTTTTAAGCCTCACTTTACAAACTATTCACAAAGACGTAACTGGTCATGAGAACAACTGAATTTCATCATATTTGAGTAATCCACATTCAAATTACAAGGTCATTATCACAATAAAGTTCTCTTGCACACCTCTCTACTTACATGAAACTCCATGCATGGGAAAAAACCAACTGGATAGGGGGCAGTAAGGAAAACAGCAACATGCTCTTTTCCCTGGCAGGCTGGCAAATACTCCTGATATCTGCTGTATCCAAGAATGAGAGTGGCTAAAGTCCCTGACCCTTCCTATCTCCACTTCTCCCTCCTGCTTCACCACTTATAGTGTAGGTTGCAAGCGCTTGCTAACTTTACTAGTTTGAAGACTTAAACTTTTTTTTTCTTTTAATTTATCAAACATCCTTGTTGGTGGGCACCTCCATCCTTTTAATGACAAGACACACATGCAAAGTGGAAAAATCACAGCCAAACTCTGGCATATGCAGAAACAATGACTCACACATGTATTCTCTACCTGTAACTATACACACATTTTAAATTTTATTTAATCAGTTTGTATGCACATTGGATAGTGCTGTATGCATGCAAGCAGTCATTTTATATGTAGAAAAAAGATAATGTGAAAAATTACTGAAAAGAACTCTAAAAGGATAGTGGGGAGAAAAAGGACAAGGGGAAGAGCAGAGTAAAGAGAAAGCCTTGAAGAAGATGAAGGGATGTCCAGGAGACATGAGGAAAGGATAGTATGTCTGCACTGAGATGACTACTTCAGTAGGAGAAGCTGGAGAAATGCCACGGCATCCCAGAGCAACACATTTGTCTTGAGGACCTCTTGGTTAAAAAGGTTTTCTTTTATTTTTCCCTTTACTCCCCCTTCCCACATCTATCTCCTTTGGATACTTTCTTTTAGCAATGGAGCAGGCATATAATGTCAATTTTCACACTATTCTCCAGCTTTTTCAAAAGGCAGGAATTTCTAAGAAATGGAATCTTATAGGCAGACACAAACATAAATACATCCACCCTTTCTGGATAGAAAGGAGTAATTTCAGTTTCTAGCTTTACACACCCCAGTCACATCTCTGTGTCTTGTGCCAGAGCTCAGACATTTCCATAGTTACTTTATTTAGATTCCACCAGAGACATAAGGAAATTTGGGGCACTCAGTATGTAGAACCAAAATTACACTTCTTTTTTCTCTCTTAAGGGCACCTTGCACAGGTTGCGCATCTTGTTTATGCACACTTTATTTCACAATAAGCAAGCACTGCTGCTCAACTAAGCTGATGGAATGTCAGTTATCTTTTCTTATCTCTCCCTCCTCCCTCTTCTGCTACATCTTCCTCTTCTATCCCCCTTTCCCTTCCCTTTTACACTTGCCATAGGAAAAAAAGAAAAAAAAAAAAAAAAAAAAGGGAAAAAAGGCAGCAGAAAAAAAAAGGAAAAGAGGCCTTTGGGATTATTTAAGTCTGTGTTGGCAGGACTCCTTGTTTGTGGTGCAGGTGTGCAGGAGACCTCCTCCATGTCGTCACCACAGCAACCTGTCTGTCTAATCTGCTGAATATAAAAAAGAAATAGACAGAGAAAAGCCATCCACCCCCTTTTCCTCCATCCATGAGCCCAACAGAAGGATATAGTTTCCAAGCATTCCTCATAATTCCCCAGCCATTGCCCAGGCAACAGCCACAAGGAGCTGGCAGACCCTGTGGAGAGAAAGCAGTCCCTGTCTGGAATTCATTCCACACCAGCACCGAACACCTCCCTCCCCCACCTCATGATTCTCTGTTCTTTGCCCTACACAAATGTTGCGTGCACGTGCACACACAGACTTGCACATGCAGAGCTCAGACCCTTGCATGTCACTCCATACCTTCCCCCCTTCGTAGCAGGTCAGATCAGGAGCACATGCATTTCATCACCCTTGACTTCACGTGACCTCCTGTTCCCAGAATACACACAGGGAGAGGCCAACAGAATATTTCAAAGCTGTCATTGCCTGAATATTTATTCTAAAATGACCCCATGTCCCTTCTATTGTGTCTCTTTTAATGATTCACTGTTACCAATAGCAAGGTAAATGTTAGATCTAACTTGTAAAGTTCAGCCTCCCATAGGAAAAGAAATGTATGTTTAACATTGCACAGTACTGTTGAGCTCATGTGGCAAGGCAGCCAGATACTGTAGTGATAGATACTTCAGAAATGCCAGCTGGGAGCTCAGTATAAGCATTTGGGAGAGGTTAAAAAAGAGGGGGCTGGAAACCTTTGAAGGTATTTAAATCTCTAGTCACCTTTCAGATGGGCTGCTCGGCTAGAAGTGTGTTTATTGTCTAGAGAAAGGACTGGTGAGAGAATACTCCTTATCAAAGCTCGTGGTTTAAAAAGCAGTCCCTCACAGTTTCAGTTATGACAGCTGTTTCTGGGATATGAAGAGGTTTTTCAGACTGTGGGCTCTCTATCCCCTGTATCCAGCAGTGAAAGCTCTCATTTGTCTTCCCACCATCATGTTGATGCAGCTGGGTTTGACGCTGCTTACCTCAGCACTTTTTTTTTGTTAAAAGACAGAAGGCTTACTTGTGATCCCAGCCTTTTCCTATCATATGACACTCAGCTAGTGGTTTTGGTGACTTATTTACTGGCAGTAACCCAGTAAAAACAAAAATGAACGTTCACAACTAATAAATCCTTGAGCCCAGATAGCTTCAGCTACATTAGTAGGATTACATCAAACTGTCCAGACTGATACCAGTGTTCCCTGGGAACCTGAAATCTAGCAAGTACAGTGGGGGTGTCTATTTCATTTTCACTTGAGCTGGCCTTTGATAATGTAATGTACAGGACAGCTAGGTGTACAATGCTAGAAAAGGGTGTGCATAAAAAAAAGAAGTTATCTGCTTCCCTCTTGCTTGTTGGATTTATTTAGACACTTCCAGTAAACTAAACAGTATAACAGTATAAACAGTCTGCAGTGCATCAACTCTGCCAGAGCTGGGGAGACTGGAAGAGAATTTCCATCTTTCTCCGCTGCAGTGAGGGACACCATTTTACTGCAGATGAAAGGTCAAAAATGTTTAGCTAATGCAAATCTGTGCTGTGCAGTACTGCGTACAGGCTGAGGTCAGTCCCCTCTGTAACATTATAGGAAGTAAAAGCATTCCTTCAGTGTGCTGATGATAACATTGTTTAGCATTGCATTCCTCTTTCTGATCACTGTAACTTCCTTACAGATCTGACGTATAATATTTCCATCAGTGACAGGGCTCTGCTCTCTAACCCTTTGGCACTGCTCCCTTTAAAATCTTTCCACATTGCAGCTCAGTGGGGACAATGTTGAACAATTGTGCTTACAGAAAAGAGTAGTTCTATTAACTTGCTCGCATGATTCTTCGACAATACATTTAACAGCTCAGAGTTTGGTAGTCTAGGATGTAGCACTCCCATTAAGCATGTGTTATTGTAAGACAAGGAGTTCATTTAATAAGAAAGCAACTACATGAAATGCATCAAACTGGCTAGCTTTTTTTGCTCTCCAGCATGGTTTAATACATCCTTCTTCTTACCAAAATAACTAAGATTACTTTTTGTGCTGTTTGAGAACTGGCATGCAAGTGACCTGTTCTCCATGCTTTGTTAATACAAAGCAAAAGACACTGCTGCAGCACAGAGGAACTCTTCCTCGTAGTCTTAACTTCCTTGCAGTCTTAACATCTGCCTAGCAATGGACAAAATCTGAACATTAGTGCTGCTGCCACAGAAAGGAAAACATATGTGTCTAGCAAAATGATTGGGAAAAGAAATTAAGAGTGTGCTCTGTACTCAACTGTGCCTTCTAGAAAGCTGTGTGGGAGGTACGCAGGTGAAGTTTCACTGAAGAGGAAAGTAGTGGGAGCGCTCTAGGTCTCACATATGCTCTTAATGAAAAATGTTTGATAAACCAGGCATTCTGCCACCCTACGACATCCACTCACCAGAGCAGAGCAAAACATAAAAGAGTTGAGAGAAGGTATGATGAAAGTTTCTGCTAAGAAAAAGTTTCTGCTGTTAAGCATGGCAGTCAGGAGGCAGCAATTCAATGTCAGTGCTGCCACAGGTTGTGTGCATGACCCTGGTCACGACAAACCACTTAATCTTGTGCTGATTCCATTTTCCATCTGCAAAGTAGGAATAACTCTTCATCAGACCTTTTTTTTTTAATTTTGCTTTTGACCATCAATTTAGTATTTTGGTTATTTAAATTTCAGGATAATGATTCCTGCTTGTATGTCTACAACAGTGCCTTACAGATTGGAATTCTAACTTCCTATGTGGTATTTACATGGGACAGATATTCCAAAATTTAAAATTGGGAAATCTGTGCAGCAGAAAATAGGCACTGTCCTGTAATTAAAAATGCAGTATTTTGAGAAAGATCGCTTTCTTCCATATGGTACAGTTAAAACCCTAACAATTTGTGTGGTTTCCAGGAATTTGGAAAACTGGAGTAAAGGTATAAATTAAATTACTGCAAAAGCAGAACTCCAAAAATCTGAAACAAACCCATAATAAATTATTTAGGATTACTGCTTAACTAAGCTTTTTCTTAAACTTGAAGTTACTTTCTTTTGTCTGTTTTAGTTTCCCTCAACATTTAATCTGTCTTTGGGATTCAGCTTCCTTGAGGTAAATCAGAGGTTTGTATTCTTTTAAGGAAAAGAAGAATACTGGTGTTTTAATAATCAAAGCAATAGAAAGACGTGTTCTCATCTCTGGAAGTGAGCTGCATGCAGGATGTTACCAGCATGCCACTACACTTCTTAGGTGCTTGAAACTGCATGTTCCCCAAAGGAAAGTTTTTTCTTACTCTGGCGAGTACAGCCACTTCAAACAAGCAGTACAGTCTAATGATAGAGAATGTTCTGGTAAAAGAATTGGGAAAAAAAAAAAACAACCCCAAGTTCTCTTTAACATATATGGTACTGTGTACGTGTCAGCGTACTTGCTGACCAGCACAGACGTCCCTCTATCTGAAAAAAAATCAGCTCTCATTCATTCAGTATCTGTCTCTGTCATTTAAGTGTGAATTTATAGCTCCATCTTTCTGTGTATAGCAGCCTTATACCACTTTCACGAAGGAGAGTCCTCATTCTACATTCGTTTATGATCTGTGACATGAAAGACCATTGATTTGAAATCCTGCTTCCTTTTTATGAGATAAAGAAAATGATGGTTCCTATAACACTGGTAATAATCCACCCAGAAAAGTAGAAAACTTTATATTTTGCTATCATCCAGTATTCGCTTGTTTTCCATTACATTCTTTTAGACTTCTATATAGATAACAGTGGAGACAGCAAATAAACCTGTTTAACTGCCATACCCTCATTAAGCAAAAAGTCCATAAGCTATAAGGTGAGGAGGGATCAATGTGTTCATCCAGGTTGAACTCCAGCCCAAACACACATGCTTAGACTTCCCTGGAAGCCTCTCATTAATTGCACTAGGTCTTGTGTTTGAGCTGAAAATAAAAGGTTATACAGAACAGTAACTTCTCCCTAAAAGACCCATCTTCACAATCATTGTTCAACTGGAGTATCAGCACTAACTCACATCAAACAGAAGTTTATTCATCAAAGGGAGGGAAAGAAGCTTAAACTGCTGTGGCATTGAACATAGCCACCATAAATCTCATAAAGCACATCTGTCTTTCAAAATTTATTTGAAAGCACACTTTCAGTTTTATGAATGTTTTGTTCTCCTGTTTTTTGCTCTCCTCTGCTGCAAGATAGTCTTCTTGACTTTTTTGTCTTCTCTTAATGTTTTGACTGTAGATTTAGCTGAGAATCTGGACGCAGTATTTCCTAAGTATGGGATCAAATCAAGAGAGGCTTCACACAAGTACAAGTTCAGTGATGCATCAGAGGCCAAAATGAACCCTGTAAACCTTTCCATCTACAATAGCTTTCTTGGGCTAAATCGGACCAGAAGGAAATTGCTTTATGGTGAACTTTGGAGGTAATTCCCTGCACTTGAAGAAATATTTACAATATCCCTGGTCAGCAGAACTTAAGTGAAAAAAATGAAATAGTAGTAACATTAAACTTTTCTGGTCCTTCTCTTCATACATTATGCTAGGAAGAAATATGCTTTAGATCTAGGTGTACTAAAACCAGCAGTCATTGAATCACTGCACCTAAATAAGTCACTGCACCTAAACAAACACTGACAGTGTACTCAAAGGAGAACTATAATTCTGCACCTGCAATCACTGGAGGTCAATGAAATGTATGCATTGCCTGGAAGCTTTGTTTTCTGTCAATCACAGAGAGACAGTACTGCATTTCTATCCTTCAGTGCTTATTCAACAAAAACATAGGTACAGACAAGAAGCATTTAGAGACACAGGTAAAATGGAAAATATGAGCAGAATTAAACAAAAGAAAAGCCCCAAACACTACTAATTTATATACACAGTCTCCCAAATAATTTCTTAAAAAGCCAAAATTATATATGTAAGTCAGGATAGAAAATACACAATAATGTATGGCTATTAACAGTACAAATGACCAAATATTGACATAGGTAATTCCTTAAAAGAAACTCCTTGTCCAGTATGCAAAGTACAAATAGGATTTATTTAATTTGCTATGAAAATAAATTTCTTTCTCACATCAAATAAATAGAATAAGTAAAGAACTCAATGCTGAACTCTCTTTTTCATTTATTTTTTGCTGTTAAGTCTACAGAGATGGGATGCTGCAATTACAGAGAAAATCCTTTAGCTGATATCTAAGCAGTAAGGAAGAGCCCCCTAACATCTGTCCCACAACAATCCACTGTTAAGGTGTACCTACCCTACATTTCTCACTTACCTTTTGCTGTGGGATATATGTTTCTAGTTAAGGAATGATTCAGACTTAAGGGGGATCGTACAATGTTCTCAGTCCATTGCCAAAGAATTCCTGTGCAGTCTTAGATGTCTCTGAATTGATCTTCAATTGCAGTTCCTCTTGTATTTGAACAGCAGCACAAACTAATCTTCTCTTTCTGAAACTAGACACATGGTAAGAAATATGAGAGGGGTACTGTCGTCAGAACTCAGTTTCAATGTAAATGTCACTCCAAAACATCAGCAGAATTTAGACATGTTTCACCAGACATGAAAAGTAATTTCCTTCTATTCACATATTGTCTCCTCATATCCAGCAAAATGTCTTTTGATTCAGAAAAACAAGCTAGAAAATTAAATCTGTCACTTGTCTCAAATTCCCAAAGTGGATGTTCAACTAGTCTTCATTAAAAATAAACAAGGATACATACACATAAACCCTCGTTTAGCTAGCAATTGCAATCATTAGTGCAAAACCACAACAGATCCAAAATGTATGTCGTTCAGTTCCTCTGTATCATGAAAAATTTATTAGCAAAAGCATTTAATCCTGTGTTCATAGCAGTTGCACTGTGGAATGGCATATATTTCTCTCTGTTGTGAACTGAATATGTATTTCAAAGTTGGGTTCTCAGAAAGAAAGTATTTGCGTCTTGACCAGGGAAAGCAGATTTGTGCTATTTATTTTAAATGGCAGGTGAAAACCTCACTGAGTTGTACTGATCAGAGAATCAAACCAAATAAGGGAGACCAAGCAAGTACTTGAATTCAGATTAATAGATAAGGGTATTAAAGTTTCACAGTTTTTCAAATATATGAGTCCAATCTGTAACAGAACATTCAAAACACTGTCTGGAGATGACCAGACCCAAAAATGGATGCAATTTCTGAGTGCAAACTCAAAAGCAATGTCCCCTCTTATCCAGGCTTGGTGTGGAACATTTAATTTGAAAATATTTTCCTTGAATTTGTTGAGTGTGGTCTTTTTGCTATCATGCAAATGGAGTTTGTGTTCATAGCCAACAAAAAAATCCCTTGTGCTAAGTTTTCTCTTCGTTACTTTTCTTGTTCCTACCTCTCTTTATTTTCTTTGTGCTGAGTTATGCTTCTCCTCAGTCACCAGAAGCAGCACTAAAATAATAAATTTTTAAAAAGAAATCAGGTAAAATAATAAAGCATTTTCTACTAAAATAACCAACACCAGCAGGAGTGTTCATTAATTAGATGTAAATGTGCATAGTAGTAAATCAAAGCAGAGAAAGATAGGGAGAAAAAAATTAAATCATCTCACCTACAATTCTAAATTTAATATTCTATTAAAACAGAAGATGTTCCATAGGAAAATTTATGCACTTATGATTTGTTTGATAAACTTTACTGAATTATTACTGTGCCATTACCTTTTTCTCTCATATAAGTAAAAACATAAGAGATGGAAAAAGAAAATACTGCTGTGATCTTACTGTTCCTTTAAAACAATTTACAAGTAAAACTGGAACGTTTTCTTCCCAAAAGGTAGTAAGTCAGAAGTCCAGCTTCATCATGTGTTTCTGAGACTCATTCTTCTTCTAAAAACTGTAGTAGCAGAGTAGTAACATTTCCCATCTGGACAATTCACAGCCCATCCTTGCTTCTGAGAGTATGAGAACCTTTGGAAGGAGGCTAAGCTTACTAAACTTAAAGTTAGTATTTGGCAGGTTCTACAGGACTGCTGTTTGGCAAGCAGAGTATAGCTAAAAAATGGCATTATTATTGATCATATTTAAAAATATAATTTCCTGAAGACTAAAGGGTGCTGTGGAGAATGAGGCCCTGAATTAGTTTTTCCCTTTTTGCAGAAGACTCAGTTTCTAAGAATGTGTTCTGTTTAATTAGTGTGACAGTAGCTCCTGTTTTGATTCTGGCTTTTCAGCTGTTTGTAACTTCCTGTGCTAGAATTGTGCCTGGAAAAAAAAAAACAAAAAAAAAAAACCAAAAACCAAACCCAAAACAAACCACAAACACAAACCAAAACAAACAAACAAATCCCCACAAAAAACCCCAACCAACTAAACAAACTAAAATCAAATCCAAATGGACTCAAAGAAAATGAAATGGGAAATTTTCTTTCTTCTTATGCATTTACTCACTTACAGAGCATAGGAAATTAAAAAGTCCTTCATTTACAATATGCTATACTTAGCAAAAACAAAAAAATCAGTGTGTTATCAACACTGTTCCCATACTAAAGCCAAAACATTTTACCAGCTACTAAGATCATTAACTCTATACCAGCGGAAAATGATCTTTTCAAGACAGACACTTTAAGGGTTATCCACAGGGGAGTAAGTTGTTTAGCTATTATTATTTGAATATCTTTCAGGTCCACTGACTTACGAAGGTTAACAAGACAGTTCAACTAAAAATAGACTTAAATACAAAGAGTGGGGCTGTGGAATCTCGTATTTAAAAAAAAAAGTTAAGTGTCAAGAACTGGCTTGCACTATGGAAGTCTAAGAAATCAAAAGTTAAGGCTAGAGCTATGTCAATTCAAACTATTACAGATGATAAATACAAGCACAACACAAAAAAGTAGCAATGTTAACTTTGATTTTCTGGCTTCAGCCTAGGGCTCATAAGCAGAAGAACTATTAATGTTGTGTAACAGAAAGGAATGGATACATTTTAGTATTCACTTTATAGTTCATATTCACATTATAGTTCACATAGAAGCAAACAAATAAAAAGAATCTGTGTAAGAAAAATAAAATGCTTTAGCATCCCTTATTCTGTGAAGCCCAAACACAGAGATATAAACTGGAAACATGATCCTTTTGAAGTCCTCATAACTGCTATCTAAGTCAATGTTACATTGTGCTCCATCTGGAAGAGAGACTTGCATATACATCTACATATTTTCAGAGCAGGAGTTCTCCTCAGTGGGTTCCAACTCTTCATTGCACATACAGCAAACACAATCTCAACATAAATGCACACTAGACCAAAGTTCTCAGGAGTCATTCAGACTCACTCACTTCTGCTAGAATATGGTCCTTCATAAAAGCTTACATCCTCCCTGTTCATATATAGTATATATATGTATATATATATAGTGTATTATTCTCACCTAGAAAACTGAAGACAACTTATCCTCACAGAAAGCTATAAACAGTTCTTTCCCAGACTTACATTTGCTATGGTTTCTTTTATTATTTTGTAAATATGCTGTCATGAAGGTTTTGGGAAAATATCCCTGACATGACAAAGAAAAGAAAAAAATGCAAGACGTACCTGTTTGCAAAGCATCTTAACTGCAGAAACATGAAAGGTGACATTAGTTAAGTATGTATACTTGTTTCATAAATGTACAGATCACTGACAATGTAGCTCAGTCAAGGATTAATGGTAAGAGTGCAAACACAAATGTAGCTCCTGAGGTAATGGTGAGAGTTGTCAGGGAGTTCCTCTTACTGTATAGACAGAAACTGACAAAATAATATACTTCTATTTGGTGGTTTGCTTTACAGCACATGGCAACAATATTTTTCACACACCTCTATAAAAACAGTTAGGCATGTCCTTCCCCATGAGTCTGCAGTTATAAGCACTATACTACCTTTTCAGTGCAGTGCTTCCATTTACTAAGCCTGTGGAAGGTTTGAGAAGTACTGTGTCCATGTTGAATAACAACAATTCTATCTTATTTCAAGTGCCCCAAATAACAAAGTGCACTTCTAACAAAACCATGAATCCTGCAGCTTCCAGTTTTCTGAGTATGAGGGGTGCACCACTCAAAAAGATGAAACTTGGTTCCAGCTGTTTTACATCAGATGCAAGCATTCCACATCACAGCTTCTTCTGTGGCCGTTACTCACCACGTTAAAAATTATCCCCAATCTTTTTCTCTGCTTCATTTAACCACATCACAAAGCTTCCTGTTCAAGGGCCATCCAATTTTGTATTCTGTTGTTAGCCCCCACACACTGCTCCCCAGCTTGGATCAAAGTCTTTCTTTCAGCCACACAGGTGCTGCTTTGTCCACTCCACACTCAGCTCTCAGTAGCCTCCCTCAGTCCCACTCCTGGGATATTTAGAGGGCTTCCTTCCAGAGTACACGCATTCTGCTCTTCTCTACCAGTTACCTCTCCTTTTACTATCCTCGAGGAATTTCAGATCCCTCTACCACTAATACTTGCACAAGGAGTTATCAGAGAATCCAGAATGGAGCCCAGAAGTTTCCTGTAACTGTGTACAGATGGGAAGAAACAAGAGCAAGAAAGGTGATAAACCATGGGGCTGGCTCTTACTCAATTTTATTCAACTAGGGATCAAAAATATTTCCACCAAAATCACTCAAGTAAACCACACTTAACTCATACCATACTGAGATTTTGGAGAGGTCATTCTCTTGTTTCCTCACTCCTGTATACCTGAATGTTCTTGCAGGCTGCATGAGACATTGTTCAGTAAGTAGTTTTCTCTCCCTGAAAGCTTTCTGTTGTCACTATTATCAAAGCTCTTCTTTTCTTGATCATATTACAAAAATGGCTTCCTCCTGGATGAAATGTATACTAATTTCCCTATGGAAGATAAGAAAAAGGCAGCTAAGGGATAATTTATCACTGTAGACTATGGCATAAATATCAACTGACTAGTCTTTTAGATTGCTCTTACTCTGTTTTTATTCTTTCCTTTTCTAAGTTTTTTATCATATAAGTTCACAGCTAAAATTCCTAAGTTTTTTTAAGGAATGAAGCACATACAGTGAGCTTACAACATGAAAAATACTGCAAAACAACAAAAACAGTATTTCATTTCTTCCAACAAACTGTTTGCTTCATCCTCTACAATCTGATTGATAAAATCTGTTTCTTCTACTTTACAAATCTACTCATCCTCAGAATTTGTGATCCCTCTAATTCCAACAATATTTCTCCTTTAAAATCTTAACTACAGTCAAAATGCAAAGCTTAGCATTCCAGCTGTTTGAGAAACTTGAAAAAACAGGATTTCTTCAAAAAGATGTGTGCTATTAGGACATTAATGTTTCAGGAATGAATATGAGTATATAATAAACCTTGTTTCTAGAATAAACACTGCATTGACTGTAGAGCATTAAAAAAATGCATAATTTGGAGCTGTTTTGCTAGAATGTGACACTATGTTGGCCATATGCACTGAACAGTCTTTATTATCAAGTGCGTAGTGCTTTTGTTATGAATTCATTGCACATGCAAAAAGCCCATTTTTTTTCTGGATCAGAATTCATCCAAATAAAGCCATTTTTTCAGCAGAACTCAGAAGACATTAATCTATTAGAGCAATTTGCCTTATGGATTTTTTTTTTTTTAATTACATACTAGAGGCAAGAGAGTTGCTGATAGAGAACACTGAAAATCCTGATGTATAAAGTAAATAGGCACTGTATTTTTCTGCTCTGTTGTGCTTGGTTAAAATTGATTTGGTTGAACTCTTACATTCATTAACATTAACAAGCATTAACCAGCTTTCAGAGAAAAGGAGGAGAAAACTTAGGCTCTGCCTCTACGTACATTTAAGAATACAGTAAGGTCAATTTTTTCTGTTATTTTTTCATTACATAGTTTTCTTACCATCATCTAGATAATTAATTTTCTACAATATGGTCAGAGCTACCACCCATAGCTGTAGTACCCATTCTTAAGCTTTTTTACACTGCCCAATCCCAAAATTGTCCATCACATAAAGGTACAAAATTGACCTATGCTACCTGAGCAGATTCTAAATAGATTAGAAATCAATATGCTGCCTAGTACCACAGATCTGAAGATTCTGTCTCAAATTCCTCATGATGAGTACAGGTTAAGGACTTGCCTAAATGCGCTCTTGCTAATTTAAAAATGGGGACATCAGACCTTCACAGTCTAAGCTACCTGACCCAGCTCAAAAAGGATGTTTGAATTAGGAATGGAATCTAGCTCCTGCAAACTGCAGAGAAATATCTTATCTGACAGGACCATCCTCATCTATGCTCTGATTAAGGTACAAGTATCTATATACAAACAAGTTTGTTCTGCTCTTACGTAGAATGTCTTCAGTAGCCTTTCCTTCATATAAAAATACCTATGTATCTTTTAAATTTCGATTAACCCTCGAGTCATGATATTCTACATGGAACTAGAACTAGCAAGGGTACAAGACCAGGGCAAGAGCACCTTTCAGTACTGCTTTGTCCATTTGGATGACAGTCAAGCAGCCAACTGATAAAGGCAGTAAATTCAAGTATATGCATATGGGACTCCTAGCTGCCCCTCCTGCCCCAGTATCAGCATAAGCAGCAGATTTCAACTAGCTTCTAAAACAAAATTTACAAATAAAACCACATTAAATTAATTCATGGTTATTTTTAAGGGGCTGAAATCCCAGGCCTTCATTCGCAAGTTTGGAATACAAAATTCAAGCCTGCTAGGTACACTTCAGTATCCAAAACACAATGTCTTTTAGAAGCAGATTACTTACATGTGCAAGCTTTTCATAGTACATGAAGTGAAGAACAATGTTGGAACCACAGAACAGTTCACTTCCCATGACCAAACCACAAGAACAAATTTACAGGAGAGGCAGTATGACATGCTGTCTCTCTGAATACATACACCATTTGTATTCCTCAGAAGCAATAAGTTTATTTTCCAGTATGCCAAAGAACATATTTCTTCTGTTTTGGGTAACCATCTCAGACATTGACATACATTTCCAAGGCTGTATCCATTTTTTTAAACATCTCACTTCTGAAATATTTTGTGCAATTATATATAGAAAAAGAATTTGCATTTCTAAAACAGTGCTTCTGAAAACTATCTTACTGAAAACTGACCTTGGTATCATTAATTCTGGATAGCTGAATTTTTTCAGCTGCACAGGTTTTACGAGGTTTGCTGTAGAAAAATAAATGCACAGAGGAATTTTCAGTCAAAACCTGAAGATTCTGCTTCTCTTGGACTTGAAGGAGGATGCTTTTCTTCACAAGGACCTCCCCCAATATTAAAATCTGCCCAGAACTAATACAGTAAAGACAAAGTTGGAACCCAACATAACAGAAAGAAGAATGGCAAATACATGGGAAAGGTGAAAGGTAGAATCTAGACTGCAACGATAAAATTGCAACCTTCCTTGAATTACAAGAAGAATTTCCCTAAGCTGTCATTTAGTTACAGTTTACTGACAGCTAGAATAAGCATCAATACTGAGAGGGAATTTGCTTAACACGGCTAGAAGAGAGTTTTAAGAATACTTTTAACACTCAGTGATATGCAAGAACCAATAGACAAATAGGTATCTTTATCTCCAAATGCATAGATCTCTTTTAGCCAGCACTACGTCTGGACTCTGTCCTGAAGAGAGCCAATCCTGCAACCAAAAACCCATAGTTCATCCTGGGAGTACAAGCATATAAGCACAAGGCAATAGTGATGGTAATTTCCAAGTGGATTTGCACGTGTCCTTTATGGGTTTCAAATAATTATCCACTCAGATTGATAAAGTGTATTGATGCAGCATCACTTACATTGACACAATTTGAAACTGGCATTCTATTTTAAATGCAGTGATGGCAAGAACCATTCAAAGACTTCATTTACTTGTTTACATCCACAGTCATTGCAGGAAAGCATCAGCTGAAGAGCAGGTACAACTGTTCCTGTATGCACAGAATTATTATTGAAATCAACAAAGAAATGGGAACCTCCCTGGAAAACAAAGTCATAGAGGGTTTCTCTGGGCTCCATGACACTGTAAAAACTCTGTTTCCTGGATTACAGATCTTGTATATCACACAGTTAGGTAAACATCGTGTCTGTGGTTAACCTTAAGGAATGCATAATCAAATCCATCGAATAGCATATTCCCTTGCTGGTTGCTGAAACAGTAATTAGAACTAAAAAGAGAGTGCTCTTCAGCCGCAGGTCTTCCTCATCTGACCAAAAGTGAAACACTGGTATGACCATGTACATTTTAGCTAATTTCAAACAACATTTGGCTTCAGATGAATTTTTTCTGCTTTAGAGTTAAATCAGGATACTATCAGAAAACTGATCATTAGAAAGTCGGGCAGCTCCATAGCATATAACAACCTCACCTATCATAAAAATTCCTAAGTAAGATCAGAGGCATGGGTTCAGTTGTCAGGCACAAGATATGCATAAATATAGCCATCTTATTCAGAGCACCATCTGGATAGGATCATACCTAGATGTTGATGCGATCAGGATTGAACACAAGATGATGAAAAATCCGCAGCACAGCCGCAGCACCCTAGCTACTCATTCTTTTCTTGGTTTTCATCGTCTTGCTTTGTTCTGTGGTCTTTGCAAATTTTCAGCTGTATGATTTCTCAGAAAGAAAAAAAAAAAAACAGACTAAACACTAGACAGGGTAGAAGGTTTATTTAAATTTTTTAAAATTTCCAATCCATGCTTTCTGTAGTGGCTCTGAGAACATAGTCCTCTAACACACAAAACTGTATATTAAGACTTTTATGTCAGTATAGGTAAAGCATGAAGAAAGCAGCAAATACCACAATTCTTATTCTAAAGATCAGATATTACGGATTCAGAGGTCTATAAAAGTTTACAATCAAGTTTTATGTATGTTTTATATATTTAACATAGAGCAAAGATGTGGTGTGTATTCTGCTGTTGTGAAATACCAGTTTTCAGAGGTGAATTTTTACAACTGTTTTTCCCTTCCACTTCCTCATTTCTCTGGCTACATAAATGCTTCCAGCTCTCTAGCACTCTTACTTCTGTGTTATGTACAAGAAACTTGTGTAGTTAATAAAGAAATCATCTTCTGATGACAGTTCTGAAATAGTACTGAACCGTACTTTTTCATGGTTTAGGAATGGTATTCCCAACTTAAGTACTCCCACTGAAAATAAAGCCACAAACTTTCCATAGTACAAGAAGTGAAGAACAATGCTCCCTGCTCCCTCACCTCACAGCCTCCCCTCCTGTCAAAAGGACAAAAGGAAAGGATCAAAAGATAAGGAATAATTTACTGGAAACAGCAACAATAAAAGAAAATAAACAGTAGCAACAACAATACTAGTAACAGTGCACAAGAGATGATGATTTAGGTGCAAAAATACCTGCCACACCTGACCTGACCTGACCTGGCAGCTGCTCAGCAATGAACAGCAGCAGATGGGCTCAGCACAGCCCCGACCCCAGCAGCAAGAGTCCCTCACTCCTGCCCGGGGAGGTAAGCTGGATGGCATGGAATAACACCCCAAACGCCTACATCGCTCAAGGCTCCGCCCCTCGTGGCTACTGCCAAAAATTAACTCTGTCCTGGCTGAAACCAGGATAATTTCTCATCAAAACCATATTTAGGATCTTCAATTATTACCAAAATAAGCTGAAATCAGAATTTTGCCCCAGTTCTAAACTATCGGTATTCAGGATGCCCCTCCTCTAGCACATCAGCGCTGTCATACCTGTGGAGAATCACTGATCTATCTGTGCTATACTCACAAAGAAAAAAAGAGTTTCAAAACAATCAAGTCCCAGCCAAAATGGCATCAGCTGAGGTTCTGAAAAATCTTTCCAGTTCCCCTTTTCCCTTCCATTCATTCATACTCACTGTAGACTGACTCCAACAGATTTACTGCCTCACAGTTTGTAAGCTTAAAAGCAAAGAATGGCAGGCAGAAGAAAATGGTTAAAAAAGAGGGTATTTCCTTTTTTTAAATTTTTTTTGTTTTGCAGAAAAAGCTTTTGCACCTGAGAAGTGACTTCTAGCTTAAAGAAAAATGTGTCATCTCAATCTGAGCCCATATACAGCCTGCACATGTGAGTCTCTTCCATTGCATTCGGCTGACAAAGGATTTGAAAGATCCTGCTGATATGAGTGTAACATCTATTGTTCTACAGTAGAGTAGGAACCAGGAAATGAAAATATAAAAAGAAAGTTGTTGTCCATAATTTTGCTATCTTATTCCACTTACTTATTATATAAATTTTATTAATCAAAGTATGAGGCATAACTCAATGTACAGAAAGTATTTGTCATGACTATGTGGAACCAGCAACCTGATTTTCTGACATCTCAGAGCAGTGTTTGCCTTACAGGACTAAGGTATGCAAGAGAAGAAACAAGCCAAGAACTCCTACAATGCCAAAGCAGCTCAAATAATCTAGTTTTTGACCTTACAGTACTGTAGTACTTGTAGCTGCAAAACACAAGAGCCTAACGGCATAGACAGAAAAATATGGAGGAAAGAGAGAAGGATTTAGAAAAAATACTTGGGCAGAACTATTGAGAACAAAACATCCTATAATTTTGGCAAGCTTCCACAGCTTACTTTTTTTTCTGCTCTAGAATCACGAGCAGATGTGAACAAATGCTGCGTAAAAGACTGAGCTGCCACCTTAAATGGAAGAAAAAAAGTGAAAACAACCCAGCAAGCAGCATCTGCAATACCAATACTGCAAAAAGAGTTTTGAGGAATTGAAAGGATTGCATAAATTTCAAGAGAACTTCTTAAATTGCAAATGCTTCTTTGAACAAATTGTGATCTACAGAACTTAAGGTACCCACCACCTCAAAATGTCCTTTTCTGTGCTGAAAATCATTAAATAACTACAATTAATGAGAGGAAAACTTGCCAAGTTAGCACTCTGCAGTTACTCTTAAAACAACTGACTCCCAATTGTTTTCCATCCTCTGTCCAAAGAAAGTTTATCAATGAATCCAGAAAATGATGTTGGTGCCATTTTTCATCTTGTAGAATAACTGAATCTGCACAAGGAAAAGGGTCCATAATAGAGGGAATTTTTTAAGGAAAGCACATTTAAGCTGTATCAAAAGTTCAGAGACTGGTGAAAGGAGAGAAAAACAGACATATTCACAACAATTCATACAGGAAGACCCAATTCTTGGTCCCCTATAGAAAGGTCAATAGTTTAAAATAAGACCAAGACAAGTTAATTTAACTGCTATTTTTAATGTTAAGTTTCAAAATGCACTTCTGCTGACATACTGAATTAGTTTTCCTGCTCAGTACCGGATTTTCTCAGTCTGGCAATTTTTTATGGTACTCCTTTAATTTCTCCAGAACCAGTTAAACCTAACGTAACTTGGAAGTTTTCAGCACAGAATAAAATATAAACATGGTTGCCTGTCTAAATGAAGCCTAAAGAATCAGGGTATCTGGATAAAGTGTGATATGTGTATATACAGAAGTGTTGTAAAATTTCTTGATTTTTGCACTGATTGCTAGTTTATTTTTGATTCTCAGCTGCTCAAGAAATATTGTTTGCAACTTTTCATTTCCCAGTAATGCAGCAATTTCATGAAAAAATACTGAACTGAGAATAAAGCTAAGTGCAGATCCCTAGCTCCTGTAATTTGTAATAGCAAACCTTTCATTTTTTTCAAAGTCTGCAGCTACCAGAATCAAGCATATACAAACAAAAGGGAGTCTCTAACCTTTATAATTGAAGAAAGAACCTGAAAATGTATGACAAGTGTACTTCAACTCCTCAAAGACATCAAAACAGATTTTAAAGCCTCAAGATACACTTATGTTTTTTGGTGAACTCATGTGGGTCTACAGTCTGGGTTTTCTTAATTTTATGTTGGCAGTACTACCAATTTCTCCTAATCTCGTGCAATTGCAGTAAGGAGAAAGTTCAGTAAAAGAAGCAATGACTTTTGGGCTGCTAAGCTCATATCAAGTCAAACACACCTGCACATACCTTCTCAGTCTTGTCTCACAGCTAAGGAGAAGGGTTAGAAATACTTCTTTATAACACAATTTGGCACCATGTCAGAGATGTCAAGTCACCTCTGAACATGCTCTCACACAATTGTCAGGGATGCCAGTTCCCTCAGCAAAGTGCAGGGTGCCCAGGGAGCAGGACTTGGGCTGGAGTCAGGCAGCACTAACACAAGTGGCTCTTGAGCCCTGCTCTTTACCAGGGTGGTCTCAGCAGCCGCTGTCAAGTGAGGCTGGTCTGGCTGTGGTGCTTCAACAACCACGTACACAAATGCTGCCATAAAATTCCCAGGAATGGGCCTAACAATGCAATGAAGTATTTATTGACAGAATGCAGTTAAAATAACCTCTGAAGGAAAGTTCCAAAAGTTTCACCACCAGAACATTTCTCAAATCTAAACGCTACTGTAAACCTCATTTTCTGATAAAATGTCTGAAAAAGAAGAAAGATATTCAGGAGGAACTACAAGAATAATCAGAAAAATATTTTTTCTTTCACACCTATTAACTTCTTTGGTTCTTCTGAATGCAACATTTCTCATCACAAGCAAAGGTTCACAAACCCTGAGATTAGTGTATTTGCGTATTTAGATTCTAGTCCCAGTCCAAAGTCACTAGCTGACCTTCAACAAGGTGTGTTCTTACCAAAGTTCTTTAATCAGTAAAACAGAAATAATTTACATAGAAGTTAGGAGTACTTTTGCTAGTGTTAATTTAAAAATTGAGAATAGAGAATAAACCAGATGGTATAGAAAGTGTTGTTCTACAATATACCCTAGCTTTTCTGTTAGATGATACAGGGAGACTGAAAAAAAAAGACTTCTAGAGCTCTTCCTTCCAGAGAAGAAAATTACAAATAATTTAGCAAGATTCCTGAGATAGTTCTTAATCACTAGGAATAAAAAAATCAAACCAAAACTTATAACGTAGACGGAAAATCAGCATTTGTTTTGGAAATTCCCTTGGTTATTCCTTCAGGTGCTTCATAAAATCTAGAGTCTGGCAGCACCTTCTACCCTAGTTTGGTGTCCACAAAAAAAAAAATCTTAAACATCTTAAGTACCTCCATGCCATTGTACCTACTTTGCTATTAAATAGAAGACACATCTCTTCTACTCTTACAGAATTAATGAGACAGAAAAGCACAAGCACAGAGACAAGAGAGAAATATGCAAACAAGTCTAATTGAATTTCTTGGTTTCCTTTTTTAGACATGGTCACACAAGGGTTCTTTTTTATGGCTCTCAGCTATACCTCCAGTATCCCAAATAGCCAGATGTAGAGCAATTCACTCATTTTTTGCAGCCTTAGAGAAAGAACTCTGGACTCTTTTTTCCTCAAGAAGGTTTAAGGGAATTTTGTAATCTAGAGGATCCTTTACCTGGTCAGAAGAGCAGAGCTTGACAAAACATTAAGAATAAAAAGAATATTAGGGTTCAGCAGTGAACTCTGACTTTTGAAAAGAGTCCATGCAGAAGACAAGCTGCTGTACACAGGGTCTGCACTCTCTGAATAGTTTCCAGTATAATTTATACCATGTGATCTGTCCTTATAATCAACAGTATAGAAATGGGAGTAGGGAAAAAATTAAGTTTTTAATATGGTGGGAGTTTTTAAGAGAAAAAACAAGCAAGCAGTCTACTGAAAATTGTAGCTTGTAAGGAGAGAACATTATTTTCCAAACAAGAAAAAAAAAGCTTGGAAAAAAAATGTGCATAGAGGTATTTTTTCCAGAAACTCTCACTTCATTATCCCCACAAAACCACAAAAAACTGTAGAACTATCTTCAGTCATTTTAAGTCTGTTTATTTCCAGCTGCAAACTGTATAGAAATGCACAGTGTTCAAAATTTGGAATTTATTAAAAAGTGGTTAACAGCAACGTGAATTTCATCCAACTGAAAAGGGAGACTGTTAAGCTAGAAGATATTATTATTCCAATCTCTCTCAGCACCGTAATTTCAATCTATGTACAAAAAGGAGATATGAACTAAAAAGAATTGGTCTGTGGTTGTCCTGTCAGATATGCTAATCTGGAGAACAGAATTTGGTTGGAGAATAGACATCTCTCATGATTTTCAAAAGGGGCTTAACATTCGCCTCCTTCTTAAACTCTGTTTTTTTGGAATGGGTGGTAGAAGGGAAGAAGAGGGAGGAGGGAGAAAACAGGAAGGGGGGAGGGAGGAAAAGTTTAGAGATTAAAATCATTTTGTTTAAATATACGGTGTGTGTGTGTTTAAATATACAGTGTGAGTATATACAGGATATTCATTTTATTAGGGCACAGGAATTATAAATCAGTTTTGCAGAGCCAAAACTAGTATGATATAAATGCCCAGTTTGTCAGCCTCCTCTTGGAACAGGCTTTACATCAGAAATGTGTCAGTAAAGCTAAAACATTATGAAGATCTGGTTGTCTAAAATGCTCATTATGTTTATTATTGTACCTGTTTCTAAAGTAATGGGAACCTTCCTTCCCACATAAATCCCCCTTTTCTTACCTCCTATTTTTTGAGATTGTACTCAAAAACAGTTTGATTACTTAAACTTATCCTAGTCCCATCCCATATTCTATTGCTTAGAATACTATTTTTTCATTTCAGAGATAAGCCAATCCTGTTATTAATTATATGCTATACACAACAACTGTCTTAGATCTGTCTTCAAAAGCCAGGTGGAGCTTAAGATCTGAGATTCCCTAAACTGCACCTCTTCCCCAAAGACACTCACATGCATGCATACTTTTTTACTTAGTATGGTTAATATGCTGTGAACTCTAGACTGTGTCATAAATGAAAGTGAGAAAATGTAATTAATGTTAGTCTGGGAACCAAATATTCAGCATTTTTTGACCATGTGACTCAACTCACTAACTGGGGTTAGGGAAGTTTTTGTAACCTATGTACAGTCTTGTATATCTTGGGAGACATGTTTCTATTGTAATGTTTTTAATCAATTTTTACAGAAGAAAGCACACAATATATTTTCAGCGGAAATTTCTGTTATATTTGTTCTTTCTTTTCTCTTGTCATGTCATACCTCTACTTTCTGAGGTTTTATACTTCTTGTTCTTAGAACTGCTCCATTTCACCTTTTTATCTGGCATGTTTTTGCTCTCAGCTTAACCTGTCTGTAAATTTCTCTCCACCCCCAATTCTTCTAATATCCTGTCTATCCTAATCCTTACTTTCTACTTAGAACTAGCAAGGCTGTACTTAACGGTGCTCTTTTCAGCAGTGGGCTTCCCAGTGCAAGAGACACTACATAGATAAAGTCTACCACAGGGGCCAGAAAAGATAATCAATGAAGTAGAGCATCTGTTGTATAAGGAGAGCCTTCATAATTTACTGCTTTGCCCCTGGTTTCCTGTAGGTTCCTGTGCCCTTTTCGTGCAAGTTTTGTGCATGATGTAAAGTCTGTCACACCTGAGAGACCTGCATATAGCCTACTGCTAAAAACAGAAGGGTAAATCCACAGATTTCTTACTCATATACCATCAGGAGTGTGAGCTGTAAGTTCGAAATAGTGGAACTGGTTAAATACAAAATAAAATGGAAACCATCCCAAGCATACATATCTCTCAACTTGACGGTTCAAGAGCTCAGGGTTTACTAAAAAGGAATGGAAATCTAATCTAAAAGCATTTTACGTCTTTTGCATTTTGTAGAAGCATAACCAGAAATTTCTGCCTTAGAGCCAAGGGTGCAATCGATATGCCTGACATCGTATGCAGTCGAAGTGCTAAGAAGCACTCAGCTCAAAAAACAGGCTGTGATAGTGGTTTTTTCCCTTTTAATCCCTTCACCCATGCACAGAGTCATATACGTTTGCTGTCTCTTCCAGGCCACCCAGACTTCCATGTGCTTCAAGGGTTTAGGTGTCCCTGCTCTTCTGAGCTGGGGACACAACTCTGCAAGAACGTTCATTCTTCAGTGACTTGATCAGATAGGTAAGTTCTGGAGCACTCACCGGAGAACCCAGACCCTCTTTTACCCTCTTTATAGAAGCCAGAAAAAGCTTCATAGGTGCAATTACCTATCCCCAAAAATGCGCTTCTGCGCTGTATTTTACGCTGCTGTTTATTATCTAAACAGCTTTCTACAAGAAATGGAGAACAAAATGCTGAAAATTTCACAGAGCATGATTTACAAATTAAAAATATCCAAGAATTTTCAGAGCTGTAATCCAAGCAGTACAATACTTCATTTCACGTACATGCAACCCTTGAAACGTAAGCGCTCAGCTGTAGCCCGTCCCGCAGCCAGAGAAGCTGACGCGTGCCGCCTAGCCGCTCCCGGAGTGGCCCGAGGAGACCACGAATTCCGCCACTCCCAGGTTCTTCGCAAGAACCCCGGGTAGTGGTTCCGTCTGAGGCGTGGGTGGCGCAGGCGAGAGCGGGACTACGAAGTTCTGAGGAGAAGGAAAGCGAGAGCGGACACTCATAGGGGTGCCATAACACTTCAGCGCGCCGATCGAAAGCAGGGACGGTGTCAGAGAAGGCCCGATGGGAAGGCACTGATAAGGGGGATGGCCGTGACAGGCGGAGACACGAGGGAACCAATGAAAGAAGCCCAGGGGAGGAGCGAGGGGCACAACTGAACCAATAAGGATTGCACAGGGGAGGGAAAAGGCTCAGGAGGCAAATCAGAGCTTAAGTAAGGGATAACTGACATAGAAGGTTCTCGAAACAAAGCGGGGGGTGGTGGTTATAATGATGGACAGGGAACCTGGGCAGCACCAGAAGGAGGAGATAAACTTATAAGGACATAAAGGGAAGGACTAGGGATCGGTTACCTTGACAAACAGGCCACTGGCGGGAAAACAAGGGACAAACAACTCAGGGGCAAACCATTGTGAAGGAGGAACGTGGGGGGAACCGAGGATCAAACCATAATCTCAATTTATAAAAAATAACCAACTTTACAACAACATCTGTGTAAATACCTTAAAACACACAATGCTACACTTAGCTTCATGTAAAATATAGAGAAAGTATTTTTTGCTTTCCCTACAGAAGTATTGTGAAACTTAGTTTTGATTTAGTTTTAGATAGCACAACATATATATGGTATTTAGATATGCCCAACATATATACGTATTTATATTTGAATATATTTTTGCCTTTCTCCTCAATTTTAAGCACAAAACACAGAGGAAAAATTGCTTGGGCGTGTGTTTCCAAGTATGTAAAAAATTTTTTTGCAGCATCAGAAAATTGCATCTCCTGCTTTGTGTCCACAGCTTCAGGTATGGTGGCTAACAGCCGTAATGTACTGTTTGTCACTCGACCTTGTCAGTGACTCTGTGTTGACAGTAGCCTGTCACACGGCTACACTGCTCTCCAGAGGACTAGGAGACACCAATCAAGTCAGCATTGTTGTGGGATATTAGGGCAGTTTTACAAAGCAGGTGTCAGTCCACTAAGAAATGGTGTAGAAACAGAAATTATATACCAATAAACTTCGAAAAAGTCTAGTTCCTGGGTAGACTCCCTTTGTCTAAGGGATGATGGAAAAGGCTACCATACAATGATTGTGTCTCACCCTACATAGTTGCAGGCATAGTGGTTTTACAATATATAATGTTATTAGGGCTGAACTCTGATATGGTAAATTATGGGGAAAATTGTGGATTAGCCACAGTAAAAATGTCAAAAGCAATAGGAATCATGGTTTAAAAACCCAGATAAAATTCTATACATGAAACATGTCTGAGATCAAATTAACATTTTAGACCACTTCTGATTCCAATTCTTATATATTTATGCAACACAATTTATGGGACTGTATTGATAAAGAGAAGACAATAACCTATGCTGAGAGTTTAAAATGTCAAAAATCAATCTTGTCACAGGACTTTGCTCAGCTGTAAGAGGCCTTAGAGACAAGAACATTTTTGCTGGATCCCCCCAACACTCACACATTCCAAACCCTTGCAGTTGAGTCCTTGATATTGTTCTAGGGGTGCAAGGAGGACAAGAATGTAGTGCAATTGCAACACAGGCAGGGATCAGTCTGGCTTTTCTAATCCCATAACAAAAGCAGAAAGAGGAGTAGTCGGGCAGAGATCACCCGTATCTTGGCTAGCCCTAAGGGTAATGTGGGTTGCACGTTAGACACAATAAAATATCCAGAATTAAATTGGTGCAAAACCACTTATACTACCATCTGCAGAGACACAGAACGCACTGAAAACAGAGCTAGGGATGCACAGCTACTTTTTGAAAGATGAGCTACTAGTTGAGGGAGCCCGTCAGTCATGCGTGTCAACTCCAACAGCGTTTTGCCAGGGGCATTAACGGATAAACTAACAGTCCTAGCTGCAAGGAATCCATCTTCCTCATGCTTTATAAGTCCTGCTGTGGGCTATCATTTAGCAAATAAAAACATCTCTAATACAGCTTTTGGAGGAGGAAGCAGGAAGAAGAGTTAAATAGGTGAATCTTGTGTAAGATCTAGAGTTCCCAACCCTTTCTACATTTGCTTTACACTGATCACTGTGAAATCTGTGTCATTGGGAGAGTACATGCTAAAAGAAGCAAATACTTTGTGAAATACCCATGTCATTGATAACTTGAGAACTACAATTTGAGTTGCACCATATGGGGATGTCAATGTTATGACAAGACATTGTTGGGGTGGGAACACTAATGATAAAACTTTTTACTGAATCAGTAGTACTAGTAGCAGTGATAGTATCAGACTCATTTTAAAGTGTTTTTATTGCTTGAGTCAATTGAAAAAGGACAAGCAGGGAACCTGATACAATTAAATAGTTTTATTAAATTTTAAATGTTTTATTAATTTTTATTTATTGAAAATACACTTTTTTATTCATTCTCACAAGAAAAATATTGGAAGGGTTGAGTGCTATCATGATTTTGCAATGAAAAGTTAGTAAAGGACACTTTGAAATTACAGGAAGTTCTTTAGACAGTTATATCTCTCTTGCTCATTAAAACACCTAATTTTTGGGCTATTAGTGAAAATAAATTACTAATGCCTGAAACATATTAGTATCTGGATTACTTATAAAACAGTACCATTGTGCTAAAATATTTATAAATGGACGAAGGTCAGAGTGCTTGAATGTCTGTGAAAATAACCTCTTTTATTGTTGCCACAAAAATAAAAGGAACTTTTCCTAATACTTTGTAGGGCTGATACTTCCAAACTTTTAAAATTTATAGACCTATTGCAGAGAAGCCATGAGAATTTTAGGGACAATACTTTTGCATTTGTATCTCTTTCCTGGATTTGAACTTATATTACTCATGGTAGTGCCATTTGAATTTTTTTTATTACAAGTACTAGTGATTGATTCTTTCATGAAAGTTGGGATTGTCACACTACACAAAAGTATATAACAATAGGCAAATAAAACATGCTAAAGTCACTGCAAGTGATGCGTTAAAAAAAACCCAAACCAACAAACTACAGGGGGAGCAACTGAAAAGAAGGAGGAATAAAGGAAATTTCCCTGTTATTTCTGGGAAGAAAGTATACCCTCTATATCCTACCATAGTAGAGCCTGCAAGGTGCATGACATTATGTGCTCCAAATGAGCAGTGCCCTCTTTTCTTCCCAATTTACCCTCAAAAAAGTGTTGCTTTAATTTTACAATTGTTAACTACAGAAGATCATTGCTCTAGCAGAGACAAGAAACAGAAATAGAAGTAAACAATTAAACACTACTATTAGTAAGTACTGTTAGCAATAAATTTAAAAATTCCTCTCCACAAGGGCAAAAGTAACATTACTCAGCCAACTGGACTTCAAGAAACCTCTGAAGGTTAGAGGAATGCCAATTTCCACATCTCAGGGTCTTTGAAGTGTTCTCTCTAGAAAGATCCACTGAATCACATTGAAAGGCAAAAGAGAATTGAAAAAAACGCATGTATGGACTACGGTTGGGAGAACTTTTAATTGTTAGTGGGTTAGAAATAACATATGTATTACTCATTTCTTCTGCTAGACACTGGGAGCCATGCAGGCCACAGAAAGTCTTCACATAAATTAAAATAATAGAACCTCTGTTTTTCATATTCATACTCATAGAATTCTGGTTTCTGTTAAAGTGTTCTCCTTTCAATAGGAGGCAGCATCTTGTAAAATGGAAGTGTTAGCTATAGTCTGCATTTTGATTTGGATTTGAAAGGTTTGAGAATCTTACCTACAAGTATGTTCTGATTTAGTTTCTTGTTTTACTAGCCTTCAAGGAGTAAGGTCTCAAGTCATGTCCTTTGAGGAGTGATAAATTAAAGTGTCAGAAATTTGTGATATACATATATATGTATGTATATATATGGTACAATATGTTTTACTCAAAACACCCCCCAATTTTTCTTTTTCACAAATTATATCCCCTACGTTAACCCATTGTCCTGCTTTCAACTAGGACAGAGTTAATTTCTTCTCAGTTACCATTACAGTACTGTGTTTTGGATTTGGAATGAGAATGGATAACACACTGATGTTTTGGGGTTTTTGCTAAGCCATGTTTATCTTACAAGGACTTTTCCTTGTCTCATGCTCTGCCAGTGAGGAGGTAAGCAAGAGAAACTCTGAATGAACGAATATATTTTATTTTATTTTCAATTATTAAACTGTTCTTATCCCAACCTAAAAGTTTTACTTTGATTTTCTCCCCATTCCACCAGGTTGGAGTACGGGAAGAGAGGAGAAGTTGAGCAAGAGGCTGCAGAATATTTTGTCTCCAGCTGGGCTTAAATTGACAACACTATGGGCTCATTTTGAAGTAAAGTCTACCAAGTAAAGTCAGGATAAAACTGGGATACAGAATTTGGTTTTAAGGTCATATAAGGACAAGTACAGTCAAAAAACAAAATTAGATAGATAGAGGAAAAAATGCCATAAGAGAAAATAGCAATCAATGCAGATGTCAGTATAGCTTCAGTTGGTCAGGTAGCAGAATTCACACAAATAAGAACTGAGAGTCTTTCTCCATGTCACCACTCAGAGAAAAAATTTCATTCCAAACCAAACTGCTGTTTTAAATGAAAAACATATTTTCCCATCAAGATTAATATATTACTATTAAGTTGTTTATCAAGTTCTAATAAAAACATTTTGGAAACTTGCTGTGGTCCCTAGAGTTGCTTGAAGCATTGTATTCCAGGATGCTTCAGGAATGCTGATCAGCTGCAAAACTGTGATGAGAGGGGAAACTTCTGACATATCTGTATGTACCACAAGACTTTCTCCCTAAAGAAGCTGTTCAAGAATGTGGTGTACTATAAAAGGAATGCCACAAGTACTGTGAAATCTAAATTTTCATTGAGGGCTTTCAGTGGCAGTTTTAGTTAAAACTCACTATGTAAGATTTCTAGATTGAAAACAATTGTGTCTGTTTGTTTTGATACAAAAATGTGGAGTTATATTTAACAAGCATCATTTCTGGCAGTCATAATGCTATTTGGTAATTTAAGGGAGTGTATCTGAAACTATGAAATATCATGTCAAAGTCCAAGGCACTGGAAAACAATGAATAAGAAATATGACTGCATTTTTTCTTTATTAAATGATAGCTGGGAACACTGTGATTTTATTTTTCTACATTGAATTATAGAATAAAAGTAATCTATTTTAAAGACAAATTATATAGTTTTGATGATTTTCTCAGTGCATCTGTACAAGTTAGGTTTCTAGGTCAGGAAAAAAGGAGCAAAAAAGTTTGAAAACAGAAGGTTGTTTGAGATTTTTGTTACTTTCTACATCTGAACAGTCTCACAATATTAAGAGACGCAACTTTCCTCCCAGTATTTTGGCACTTTTAGTTCATACTCAAAGCAAATGACAGAATAAAAAGCACAGAATATTAGAGATAATTCTGTCGAATGCTTCATGGCTTTGGTCTCTGTTTAAGTAATCTTTGTACTCTTCCAGCTCTGTAAAGTTTATGTAAGTAGTACACAACAGCTTTCTATGAAACTTTCGCTTTACCATCAAAACAGAATTTTACCCCTTGCTCTAGAACCTTCTGCTTTATCATAAAATGATGGTACAGCATTCACTTCAGTAATAATATTATCCCTTGTACCTGGAAGGAAGTGGTAAGATAATTTTCTTGGTACTACCTCAAGACAAGGATAACTGAGATGAGTACCACCAGCAAAATCTTATTAATTTTCAAGTTATCCCAAAATTCTAATTCAAAACCAAGGATCTTTCAGCCTGACAAATATCGTTATTGATGATTTGGGTAAGGGGATTGAGTCTACTATTAGAAAATTTTCAGATGACACCAAACTGGGGGGAGAGTGTCAATCTGCTGGAGGGTAGGAGGGTTCTGCAGAGAGAAAGGCTGGATAGATGGGTTGAATGCAATGATGTGAGGTTTAACAAAGCCAAGTGCTGGGTCCTGCACTTTGGCCACAGCAACCCCATGCAGCACTACAGGCTGGGACAGAGTGGCTGGACAGTGGCCAGGCAGAAATGGACCTCAGGGAGGTGACTGACAGCAGCTGAACATGAGCCAGCAGTGCCCAGGGGGCCAAGAAGGCCAATGGCATCCTGGCCTGTGCCAGCAATGGTGTGGCCAGCAGGGCCAGGGCAGGGATTGTCCCTCTGTGCTTGGCACTGGTGAGGCCACATCTCAAGTGCTGTGTCCAGCGCTGGTGCCCCAAGCTGAGGAAGAATGTTGAGATGCTGGGGAGTGTGTTAGGAGAAGGGCAGTGGAGTTGACGAAAGGTCTGGAGCACAAATGCTATCAGGTGTGGCTGAGGGAGCTGGGGTTGTTTAGCCTGGAGAGGAGGAGGCTCAGGCATGACCATTCTCTACAGCTGCCTGAAAGGAGGCTGTAGCCAGGTGGGGGTCGGTCTCTTCTCACAGGCAACCAGCACTAGGACAAGGGGAACACAGGCTTAAGCTTCAGCAAAGGACGTTTAGGCTGGAGATTGGGAAGAAATTCTTCCCAAGAAAGAGTGACTGGGCTTTGGAATGGGCTGCTTAGGGAGGTTATGGCATCACCGTCCTTGGAGGTATTAAAGACTGAATGTGTCACTCAGTGCCATGGTCTAACTGACACAGCGATATCTGGTCATAGGTTGGGCTCCATGATCTCACAGTTCTTTTCAACTAGTTGATTCTGTGACAGGAGAAAAAAAAAAAAACCCAAAAACAAACAAACCTGCAGGCCTGCACTAAAGTCAGAGGTTTTAATAAAGACCTGTTGTGGTGCATCCACCTACCCCTCTTCTCCTTGAGCAGAACTACAATCTTCTCAGGAATTTTAGTCAGGCCTCACATTTGGTTAATGGCTTTTGGGCAGTTAAGTGCCCTTGAGCTTATTGGAAACACTGTCCATAATCCAGGCACAAATAATAAGTGGAAGGCACCTGGGAAACCTAGTCTAGCAAGTGGAAGACTGTCAACTATTATTAAATATAGACAGGAAATCTTGTGAAATTTTTCTTATAGAGTCTTCTTGATGTAGATTGAAGTTTCAACCAGATCATTCTGTATCATGGCTACAGCTGGGATAGAGTTAAATTTTGTTTCTCGTAGCAACTGGTGAAGAGCTGTGCTTCAGATTTAGTATAAGATTAATGTTGATAACACACTGATGTTTCAGTTATTGCAAAGCTGCTCTTAGTCTATACCAAGGACATTTTGACTTTGTATATTCTGCCAGAGAGCAGGTGCACAAGAAATCTGGTTGCCTTTTGAGGCAAGCAGCGTTCGCAAATGCAGAACCTGATGCTTCATCTTCAAATCCAATAGCATCACATCCAGGGAAACCTGGTATAGTTATGGAAAATATATCACTAATTGTAATTTTGTCTCTGACTTTAACTAAATCTCATGGCCTGCTTCCTTGGGAAGGTACTGATAGCAGTGGTGTAAAAGACAGAATTAGTGCATGGTTGATTTGTTCTGGATCATGAAAGGGGTCTCTTCCCAGTAATTTTCTTAATAACAGTCAACAACATGTTAGAAATAGAGAAAGAGTATCTGTACTCAGAGAGGTATGTGTGGTACTGTCTCACAATGTATGAGAAATGAAAAAACTGGAAGTTAAAATTATCCCCATAGCAAACACAGAAAATACCACCTTTGGGCTCAGATGCTAAAAGGGAGAACCTCCATTTACCAGTTCAAAATTGTTAGTTTACAGTAAGAACATAATAAATTTATTTTATGACTAGGGCTTCTTGTGATATCTGTCTCCACACAAAAAAATAGCAAAATTTCAGCATCAGTGAAGTTCCTAGAACATAATTCTCTAAATATGAAAATTTAAATAGTGTATCATCATTTTTGACTCTATAGGGAGAACCCAGAACTTTTATTCCTCAAACAAATACCACTGTACCATCATAATTCATTCTCTTAGCTCTATTTCCAAGGAAAACAAACAAACAAACATATGAATAAATAACATTTTTCAGAGTGTCACTTCTAAAGAAAGGGAAATCAGCTCTTACAGACTCCAGGTAGTAAAGCAGAGAACTGTCCCACTGCCTCACTCCTCTAATCATTACAATGTAGTTTTTAAAAAGGCTAATTTAAATCTTCCTAGATTTTGCCATGAGGTTCGTTCTTCTTTCTGATAATAAAAGATACGTGAAAGTGATAGTAAGAAAGTGACAATAAAAGAGTTGCTACTTTACCCTTTTTTACAACATAAACTCTACAAGTTTTTTAAAGGTCTGGATTCCTACAGAAAGAAAGAAAAAGTGGAGAAAAGTACAACTTCCCATTCAGCTTGATGCCATACAATCCCAACGTTTTGTGAGAATGCAGTTAATAATAAATTAACTATGATAATCTGCATGACCTGCACAATGTTTGAAAGAGTTTTGAACTTGCCTTTCATCAAGATCATTTTTTTATGCATATCAAACCTATACCTTGACAGATATACTTCCCCACCCTTCTTCCTCCCCAGTCACCTGCAGGATGCATCTTATCTTTTTCTTTGTTTTCCTGTTAGACAGTAGGTGTTGAATATTTTGGAAGAAAAACAAGAGAAGGAAGTAAGAGTGGGTTTGATTTTATGCCAACTAAAACTGAAAGCAGATTATCCTGTCCTATCAATCTGATGTCTGTGTTGTGGTATTCAATCATGACACCACACCAGAAGACGTTATGGGTGCCTGCTAAGTGGAAGAAGAGTGTTGAAAGAAGGGAGAATAAACCAGAGCTGCTTTCCTGCTCTGACTGTTCCCAGAACCCAGAACTGGGTGGCACTGGAAAATCACATCTTCTCTAATAGCATGAGTAACTCATCTGTGGCTCTCACTCTCTTCTCTAAAAATTAATTCATTCATTATTCAACTGCTTAAGATTACCACCTGTGAGAACTGGGATTTAAAAAATTCTGGGTTATTTAGAAAAGATTTTTTTTTGCTGACATGCAACAGCTCTGCAGGCTGTCATATATATGTTCTATTTGCTACATAAAAGCATGATATGGCTCTGGAGTTTCTTCCTTGGAACAAAAAGAATATAGTGCAGAATAAAAGGTAATTCTGTCTTCCTTGCATGAATACCCCCAGTAACTCCAGTTCATAATTATTTAACATGACATAATAATTCAGAAAAATCTCGCTTTCAGAGGGAAAGGGCAGTTCCTGCTGCTTCTCTCTAAATAAGTCTTTATTTCCTACAGTTTTCTCAGTCTGCAAATATCTTTTTGTTGCCCTCATCCTTCAGTTTTGCCAAAATAACCTATGAAGACAAATCCAAAGCCAAGCAAGTCCTTATTGGTCAGGTATGGACTTACAAAAATAAGATACAAAATACATTTAATTTACAAGCCTGCTTTTTACTATATTTTGTTAATGGAGTCCTGAAATATAAACCTTCAAAGTCCTTGAGTATAAATGGGAATAGATACATTTTCAATGGAAAAAAATTCAGATTGGATTCTACTGATAAGGCTGTTTGAAAGACATTTGTGTTAGTAGTCAGCTTCAAAGTTAATTTGAGTGTTTCTCCAAATACTGAGTGATCTGACTCATTGTCCCATTGCCTTCTGATTTGAGTTTGCTGGTGGTTACGTCAGAGACTTGCTGCACAGATATTTTACACTTTAGACTCAGGAACACTACTCCATCATGTCTCTGTGCTCTAGGAAATACTAGAGAATCTGGAATTCAGGATTCTCCTCCCACCTTTTCCAGTCGTCTGATGGGTTAACTTTAATCAATTTGCCTAGCAATGCCAGTTTTATCTGCAATCTGAAGCTGATGACCCTTTGTAAAATACTGTGAGAGCTACTGATAAAAATTACTTAGAAAAAAGGCAGTAAGTGCTTTGCTTATGGTAGAAGTTTTAATCAGTAATAGGACCTAATATTTGCTGCTTGAAAGCATCTTGTTTTTACAGATACCCGTTTTCCTGAACCATTTTTTCCTCCTGTTGCTGCAGACAGCATCTTGATACTTTTGGGGCTGCATGTAATTATCTGATATTAGTACTTTTAGTCAACTTCACCCATTTTTTGTATTTTCACATGGAAAAGAAAAATCAATTATTTGCTTTTTTTCCAATTGAATAAAATACTGCATTTACTAACATGAGACTTAGAAGTAGTTTGTTAAACTGAAACTTTTTCCCTTTTTTTTCCCAGTTAATCTGTCTAATTCTGTGTAAAACTTAAGTGGATATTTAGGTAGGCAACAACATTTAATATGGGAATCTGTCCCTACAGAATTCACTAGATGATTTCTGATGATTCTATTGGCAGCATAAATCTCACAGTGATATTTTGTGTAAAAAATCTTGGGTTTTGAATTTCACAGACATAAAATTTCCTTCTGATTTGTGGGTTTTACTGATTCCATTTTTGTATTTGCTGCATCCTATCTTTTTCTGTTCTGCACTAGTCTGAGGAAGGAAGTAAGAAAAAGAGCAAACTCTTTACTTTCTTATTTCCATAAGGCTTTTCTATGATGAAAAGGACCAATATTCTGGTATGGTAACTGAACAGTCTTTTTTGTCTTTTGATATAAGGATGGATCCTTGGGGGACTCACTAATCCATACTCACATCAGCAAGAGATAATCGAGGTTTCTCCACTCACCAAAGTCCCTAAATTACTTCAAATGACTAAGTAGCACAATATAATCATGAACATGTGTTTTATTCAAACAGAAAGAGTAGGTCTTCTGGGCACCACTGTAGCACACTAAAAAAGAAAGATGGCATGCAACCATAATCCTATGCTGAGTGCTGTCACACAAACTAGGATCAGTTTTGTTTTGTTCCAGTGATACTAGACATTGATGAAGATTTCCATGAAGATATAATTGCCTTTAATAGAATATCACACTGTTACTTACTTCTCAAAAACTAGGAAAATTTGGTAAAGCATTATTAACATAAGAGAACTCTTTCCCCTCAAAAGTGAATTCTTTCTGGACATCCCTAGTGTAGTGACATTAATCAGTGCTCACGAGTGATTAATTTATTTCATTAATGTTAACAGTTCCAGGTACTCTACTGGCAGGCTGTCCACTGTCTTGGTGATGTTCAGGAAGCTGTTCCTCTGGATATCTGCCTTTAATCTGTGTCCTGTACTTCCACTTACAACCTCATCACTTTTAAATGTTATCTGTTTGAATTTTTTGATATGTGTATGTAAATATTACTTGTTAATAAATGACAACAACAAACATTTACAGGACATATGAAAAAACCAACTAAGAAATGGTCGGCACTTCCTTAAAATTCAAAACCAGCACCAATTTATTAAAAACAACTCCTCCAGAATGTGGCCATAAGGAAGGAGTTTGCACAATCTGTTCATCTGCATAATTAGTAATTGAGGACCTGAGAACAGTTGGAACATTGCTGTGGGCAAGCCAGGTCAGATCACTGATAACATAAATAACAAAGATTCAGATTCCCTAAAACTACAAACATCAGAATGGAGATAACAACAACTCTAATAAGAAGACAGAAAACAAACAGAATGACAGATAATTTTCATAGCCATGAAGAGCCATAAGACTAGTGGGAAAAAAAATAAAAATACCATTGTAATATAAGTTTCATCAGAGGCTTAAAAGAAACGAAAAAAGCATGGGAAAGGGTGGGGGGAAGGCGTGAGCGGAGGAAAAGGAAGGAAAAAAATAAGGAAGATGCATGAGAAAGCACTGTAACTTATTTTACTTATTATTTGCATAATGGTACAAGTATGTGAATACTTCTGCCGGGCACATGAAGAAGTATTCCAACTCAGTATTAGAAAAAAAACCAAATTGATTATTACTATTTATAATAATATAATAGTA
Source organism: Setophaga petechia (assembly GCA_024362935.1). Lineage (NCBI taxonomy): Eukaryota > Metazoa > Chordata > Aves > Passeriformes > Parulidae > Setophaga > Setophaga petechia. Next base: position 18,386,744 of record JANCRA010000004.1, read on the forward strand.
TGACTAATAGCTTCAGGAGCAAAGAATTTTGTAGCAAGAGAGGAATCCTTTGCTTTCACCAAACCATAGTGAAAAATCATGGAGCACACAAAGCGCTGCGGAGCCACCTGTTCCGCTTTTGGAGATGAAGAGTAATTCAGGTAAGGTATTAATCAGCTGCAGATCCATTCATCCATTCTTTCCAGTGATTTAATTTGCTGCATCTTCATTGGATACATGCTTCAGGAGACTAAAAGAAGGTTAAGTTCTCCTTACTGGCTCTAAACCTTTCATACAATGGTTTCAGTTTGTCAGCCTTGTTTCTTATGCACAGTATGAGATCATTCTCCAAAATAACTGGCTATCAACATGTAATTTATGGGTATTTATTTATTTCACCTTCCTGGCAAATTATAAATAACACAGTTTAAACACTGTTTATTTGTATTGGCAGAAGGACAGTTTTGCATAGGATCATAAGATAACTTTTTTGTTAAAAAAGGAAAGTAGCCTATCAGCTTGATCATTCACCAATGTTTGATCAATATAAATCCTTGAGGATTTTAAATGTCAAAAAAAGTAAAAGGGGATGCTAGGTTCTTTTCATTTACAAAAATCAAGATTATTCATGTTACACTCAGGTGAACATAAAAAGTAATATCTGAAGGCAACACTATGTTTGAAATTCTGTACTTTTCAGAATAGTATCTTATTTGTAATTGAATTAAAATAGTGTTTGGGACTCTAATGTCTTTGACCCTCGAATGGATAAGGTGACTATTAGAGCAAAGGATGAATGAAAAACAAACAATGCCAGAAAGAGGAATATAAAAACAACAGCAATGAAGTCTGCTGCAGTGAATGCAAATACCATTGATTAAATAGTAATTACCAAGGCTGCTGTTTTATTTTAATTACATTTAAAAAACCTAAAAATATATGCCTACTAACATGAAAATACTACCAGGTAGGATCTGCAAAAACCTGTTTATCTCCATTCTCCCAAACCCAAATTCAGCAGGTGGTTAGCCCACTTTTTTGGTCAGAGTCTCAAAACTGGCATATAAAAACTGTAGAAATGGCTGAACATGGAGAACCATACAGCACACAAATGAAGTTCCAAAAGGAGGAATTCTAGAATTTGTTTCTAAGGGGGAAAAAAGAAATTACTAGTAGCACCAAGAGAAATAAACACGCTATATCCTGCAAAATTTACTTTACACAGGTGGACTATTGGACTCTCCCATTCTGAGTTAAGGAGCAGTTGTAGACTCTAGTTTGAAACACAGATTAAATGTTCTATCTAAATGCACATTACTTTTGATACAGGAAAACTTGGTGTGTGCCATACCATTTCTTGCTATTATGTGGAAATAGCAAACTATCAGATATCCCTCTCACTCTTGCTTCAAATTAAGCCATTTAAGGGTTATTAATGCTTTAAAAGGATGTTACTGTTATTATTAAAAGGTTAATTATTCAAAAGATATTATTAGAAAGTTGTTAGTAGTATTATTACTGTTGTTAGTAGTAGCAGTAGTAGTGGTGGTGGTAATAGTAGTATTAATAACCATTAAAAAGGATATTAACCCTGTAATTTATTTGCTCCATGAGGGTCTCCTGGTCCCTCAAGACCCTCAGCTCATTCTGTTGAAGGAAAAAAATTGAAATAATTTAATGGGTCAATAGGCCAAACCCTAACTATAAATTAAAACATTTACATAGGTCTCATCTGTCTTTTGAAGTGTCAGACCTTTCAAAGCAGTGTACCTTTTAAATATTATTCAGTTCACACTTATTAGATTTTTTTATCATTTTTTCATACCACTACATTTTACATACACCAACCAAGTCCATATGCTTTTTTTCACCTCTCCATCACACCAGTGTGAAATATCTCTGCTGATTCTTGGTGTCATGGCTTAAGCTCAGCTGCCAACTACTCACCACTAAGCTGCTCACTCATAACTTCCCTGGAAAAGGGAGGAAAATCAAAAGTAAAACCTGTAGATTGAGATCAAGACAGCTTAATAATTAAAACAATAAAATATAGTAACAATATATAATAATTATTAATAATAATAATTAATAATAATAGTAAAGGGAAAAACAAGTTAATTCACAAAACAGTTGTTCTCAATCCATTTGCCAATGCCAGGCCCCATCCCCAACCCTAATCAGCCTCTCATCTGGGTAACTCATGGAATTTATAGACTGGACATGATGTTCTAGAGTGTGGAATCAGTTCCAATCCCCTGTCCTGCCAAAGCTTCCTCAGAGATTTCTCTTTTCTACCTCCTCACTGGCAGAAAATAAGACACAAAATAGCCCTTAGGTTAGGATAAACACAGCAACCAAATTATCAGAGTGTTATCAACATCATTCTCACAGTGAATCCAAAACGCAGGACTGCTCCAGCTACAGAGAAGGAATCAACTCTATCCCAGATGAAACCAGGACACTTGGCCAGCTTGATCACCTTCTATGATGAAACAACCATTTGATAGATGAGGAGAGAGTAATGGATACTGTCTAACATGGATTTCAGTCATGTTTTTGATACTGTTTCTCATGAGATCCTTGTTGATAAACTCTGGATGTGTTGGGTGGATGAGTAGGAAGTGATGTGGATTGAAAACCCTCTGAATGGCTGGGTTCTGAGAGTGGCGATCAGTGGGGGCAAAGCTGGCAGTCAATAAGTAGAAGTGAACCCCAGGAGTCAGTGCTGAATCTGATCCTGTTTAACATCCTCATTAATGTTTTGGATGAAGGGAGAAAGCGTACCCTCAGCAAATTTGCTGGTTATGCGTACCCAGAAGTAGTGGTTGATACAACAGAAGCTCACCCTGCCTCCGTATTCATCACCAGAGAGATCTTGGCAGGGTGGAGAAATGAACCAACAGATATTTCATTAAATTCATTAATGAAATTTTCATTAATGAGAATTTATTTTTAATTCATTTTAAATTCATTAAACAAGGAGAAGACCAAAGTACTACCCTGAGGAAAGAGCAATCAAATACACCCAAATATCCTAAGGGTCATCTAGAACCATTTCAGAACTATCATAAAGGCAGAATTTTCTTGCAAGTCACAACAAGTGGAAAATTGACCACCTGTGACTTCTCTGAAACTCTCTTCACTTTCTGGGAATGGAGCATACAGCTAGAAAGGGCACTACTAATCAGCTAACAACAAGGATTATGTAACAGTTTTTCAAAGCACCCAGTTTACAAGAAAGATAGTTCCTAAAATACCCGAGGTGTGTTATGTCCTATCTAGTCTTCAGAATGCAAAACCATACATAGCTATGGATGCTTTTTTCATCATAGTGCTTTTTTCCTCAAATATCAGTTTTCTGTTTCTGTATTAAATTGTCTAATTTTTAAATAAAGAATACTAATGAAAATCAATGAAAACTTAAAATTTTTACACACATTGTTTTTAAATCTTTTCAAGATTTTATGAATCTCAAATCTACCCCTGGGTACCTGGGAAGTATAGGACAGCCTATACTTCCTTGAATATTTTGTGTTAGCTAAATTAGATTTCCACTGAACTCAGCACTTATTCATGGACACAGTCTTTGGTCTGGTTTTGGTTTTGGAGATCATTTCTTTATTACAAGTCTGCCAGATCCATTCATCTGTGATTAAGGCAAGCTACCTGCCTGAATGGAAGCAGATAATGGTGTGCATGAAGACCCATATGCATGAAGTATATGGGTCTCCACAGTGAAGGTTGTGGACTATTTTACCCTTAATTCACAACATACAACTACTGCATCCAAGCCCAGGCAGGTCAGAAACTGAACAAGAATGTGGAACTCCTATACCTAAGGTAACTCCTTCAGCCAGCACATTTAATTTTCCCAATTAAATGTAAGTTACCACTCCAAAATAACTGAAAAAGATTTCCTTGGAAGAGACAGTGAGAAAATGCATTGACAAGCTTGTATTCGTTGGGAAATACCATGAGAATCCTGTTTTAAAAGCCAAGTTTACATTAAGGATGAAGGTGTTTAGAGTAGACTAGGTGGACTAAGTCAGCTGGCCTTGTACTATACGTAATACAGATATTGGGAAGAGAGAGGAACAGATAGTGGAAACTATAGAGATACCTGACCTTCTACTTAATGGAGAAGAAACATTTTGTCATGTATTTCAGTCAATGCCTTCTGAACTCATAGCAAATGGGAGGCCTTGAGCACTTGTTATTGCTGAAGATCTGCTGGCACCTTTTCCAGTAGTGGAGAAAGTTACCTCCAGTGTCTTGGGCAATTTTCAACAACAGTAATTATACTCTGCCAGCAGAATTTCCCTTGTTACTGCAGTTGAAGTAGATATTTTTTACTTCCTCCTCCTAAAAAGAATGCTTTGTGTTTTGTGGAATGGAGGAGCTGCTGCGCTCCACCCCGGAGATGGTTACATTTCACTGGTGGTTGAATTGATCTTTAAGTGTGTACAGCTGGCAACACACATGGAGTCCTTTCTGGAACAGAAGACATTTTGTAAGTATAGAGTAGTCTTAAGAAAGTAGCACAAGATGAGATGTTATATACCAAACCTCTGACTCATTTCTTTCTCCCCCAGTTTAAGTAGATCAGCTCTCAAATCAGATTAGTATGAAAACATATTTTGGCCTTGAACTTTTGGCACAATGTCTACAAAGAATTACAGGTTTGAGCTTGTTTACCTTTTCCTTCTGTGGCATAGGATGCTATGCATGATTTGGTAAAAAATATATCAATTCAATACACCTATCTGCCTTCCTTCTGCTTCTCACAAATACACACACTACATGTTTAATCCAACTAACCTTCTTAATTTATGAAAAAGCCTTGGTGAGTGGCAGTTTTTAAAGTAGCTTAACATAAAACACACAACAGAACTATGAAAAATTCTCTGTGTTCGGCACTTAATGATTTGGATCAGTGCCAAAGCCAAACTACTGAAAAAGTCCTCCCACTCCAAGGCCTGTGCAAGGTGACAATACCTCCTTTAAGAAACATAAACTTTACTCACATGATTTAGCTTGCCAATTGTTCTAATCTGGTAAATCACATATTGTTCAGATGTGTTTTGATACTAGGAGAGGGAGGAGATGTGAAAAGTTAAACTGTGGTTGATGGGGGAAGAGCTGGCCCTTTAGACCAAGAGGCTGAGCACATAATTGAGTAAATATCCTTTTAGTATTTTGTTCATTTCAGCAAGCACCAAAAGGAAAAATAATTTTCAAATCTGTCAGCACATTTCAGCATCATTAGTTTTTGTATCAGATTTGCTACCATTCAAAAATGCATCAGGAGACAAAGCAGGAAGAGTTAAATATCTTTACTAGAATCTGGGGTCTGTAAGGAGGTGAAATTGGATTAGATCTGTGGAAATAGGGACAGTTTACATTACCAGAGGGGCCCTACCTGTCTTATGGCTTGACAATGAACAATGCCTTCAGCATATGGCATTACAATGGATTGGTGATCAAGGGCAATTAATCCTAATATATCCTCTCTTGAACCTCAGTGGCTTGTTAGTTGGGGAAAAAAAATCTGCTGTCCCTAAAGTGTCAGGTGAAACTCTCATTTGAGGTAAGGCTACCATGTGGAGCTGTGCCTCCATCTGGTGACTCCCTTTTGTGATATTGAATCAGAAGGTGTTTTAATGAGGGTTTTATAGCAGGCACCACCTGCTGCTTATCTTCCTCTCTAAAAAGTTGCAATTAGAGGATTGATTTACAGTACAGCTTGAGTCTTAACCCTGGGAATTCTTCATGAGGTGCAAATCTGGGAGTGATGTTGTAATTCTAAAATACTATTTTGACTTTTGGTTTAGACTGAATCGGTTAGAGAAAATTGTGGTTTGGCTAATTGCAACCAGTTATATGGTGGCTTCTCCCTTTTCAGATGGATTAATAGAATGTCATCTCAAAATTAAATATCTAAGCTGATGGTGACCGTATGTCTGCACTCAAATCCTTGTATATTAGTGATACAGCTAAACTACTAACAGGATAGGGTGGGAGGCAAGAAGGCAAATAGGAAAATCTTCACAACTAAGAGAATAATGGCATTTCAACCATGCATGAACTTCGAGAAATCTTACAACAATCACTGTGACAAGTAACAAGAGGACAACAATTCTGTGATTTTTGAACTTCAGTTTTAAGGTCAGTTTTAATTATGGAGTTCAAAGAAGGAGAAACTTTTCCTTCAAAATAAAGTAAAAAATAACTATTTTCTGTCTCGTGGTATCTTTGTCATTGCCTGAGTATAACAGGGTGCTGCTGTCTTTTCTACCATGCTCTCAGGAAAGAAGATGATGATGGTCCTTGCTTTGCCTGACAGAACTCCCTCACACTTTCACTACCCAACTAAATTGGCTTCACATGTTGGCACAGCACACCACTCCTCAGATTCACACAGTGTGAGCTGACTGGGAACCATACGCACAACAAGCAGCTCTTTTCAGAGCTTCAAGGTTCAGTAAAATCAAAGCCAATTTTTTCCTTAAGGCCCCCATTGGCCCTTTCACAGAGACTGTTTCCAGGCCTAATGTTCATGATAGAAAAGAGTAGTTTCTTCTATATACATCAATCTGTCCCCTCTGATGCGTGTGCTTTTTAGGAAGAAACAGGCAGGAACCAAAGGCATCAGACACATTTTTCAGGCAAAGAAGAATGTTTCATCAAAGCAGTGAATGAAACAGGAGCAAGAAGCAGAAAATACTGCAAAATCTTAGCTGCGGAAGTAATGAGTGCCTGTGTATTTGCCCGTGTCACAAAATCACTGTGTTCAGATGATGCTACATAGAAAAAGAATAGGAAAGAAAGTAAAGCACAGACTGAGGGAGCTGTCTGTCTGCTGTCTGAGCTGTCTGCCCTGTGTGCTCAACTCTCTAATGGTCAGTGTCCAACAGCCAGTAGCCGTTGTCATCAAATCAAAGGTCAGAAAATTAGATTTAGCAGAATCTTTGTTCTACATTTCATAGAAGACTTACCTTGCTATAAAAATGACAAGTCTTCAGGTGTGAATTCATTACCCCTAACACGGGATAGTAGAAAACTTCCAAGAATTCTAGAAAACAAAGGCAAAAATTACTTTTAATAAGGCTTGTTTCCGTATTATGTTGCCCAAAAGGCAAGAATTTGCATAGCTTTAGTGCTGGATTCAGCTCTCAACCTTCAGCAATAGGAAGTTAGCCAGCTACACCATGGTGCAAAGCAAATTACTTTCACAAGGCTTGTAATATGTCATTCATTAAGATGACTCTCTTGGCGTCCAGTGTGGGTGTCCGCTTGCTCTACTGTAGAGCTTGAGGGAATATGAAAGATGCCAAACCACTAAAAGAGCTGAGCATTAGAAGCCACTGTGGTCACAGGGCTAATGCCAGCACCAAATGGAATGTACCAACCAAACTGCAGATGTGAACTCTGGCTATGTAACTCAGCATGCAGGCCTTTCAGATTAAATGAGCTGAAAAATTACAAAAGTTTCATCCTCTAGCCCATGTGTGTAGCCTATAATTCACTGTTGCTCAATAAGGTCTTTTAATTTTCCTTCATATTCATTTGTAATCTCAAACTTCCTTTAAGAAGGCTGATTTTTTAAGGTTTAATGTGAATTCCAAAACTTTTGCGCTAGAAATAACCTCCCATTTATATGAAAAAATATTCTTACACACTGAAAGCAGAAAGAAATATCGATATGGCCAGTAATTCTTTAACTTAATTAATATTGTTTCATTCCAGATGCCAATTAACTACCATGCAGGCCCTTTCTTACTCTTCCCCTGCCCCTGTCTGGTGGGGAGGAGAATCACAAAGTAAAAGTAAATCTTGTGGGTTAAGAACAATTTAATAGCTGGAAAAGAATACAACAGTAATAATAACAGTTGTAATTATATGGAGAGGGAGAGAGAGTAATGCAACCCAAGAGGAACAAGTGATGTGCAATAAAATTACTCATCACCTGCTGGTTGCTGCCCAGCCCATCCCCCAAAAGTAGTCAGGCCCTTTCTGTGTAACTCCCTACAACTCACAGCAGTCACCCCCTTCCATATAACTCCCCCAGTCTATATACTGAGCATGATGTTCTATTGGATGGAAGATTCCAACTCATCTGACCTGTCTCCCTTACAGCTCTTTATGTAGCTCTTCATGGGCAGCTCATGAGACATTGAAAAGTCCTTGACTTCAGGTAAACACTAATTACCAACAGTTAAAACATCAATGTGTTATTAACATTATTCTCATCCAAATCCAAAGCAATGGACCAGGTGTTAAGAAAATTAACCCTATCCCAGCAGAAACCAGGACAAATGCACAAAATTATTTTCTGTGGTTTTCTTTGTGTCACAGTTCAGGCCTGCTGAAAATAATCTTCTGCGTTGGGTCTAAAGAAACTAAAAAATATGAATGTTATAGAAATTGGTGAATTCAGATGTCAGAATTGCTCCCCAGAAAGCAGGTAATATAACATTTTCACTTTCATGCTGTTACTTCAGGCCAGTCTAAAACAGAGATATTTCTTATAAGTGCAATGGATACCATCAAAGTAAAGGCTGAATTAGACAGATCAACTCCATCTCTATAGTCTGAATAAGCAGTTTTCTTATGTTGAACAGTAAAATAGAGATACTTCGACTTCTTTAAGATGGGTGAGGAGACATGAGAGAAGGATTTTATTTATGCATTGCAACTCAAACTGATCAGCTGTATTTCTTAGGATGCACTAGGAAGTGCTGATCCCGTTCTTTGACTGAATTAACACACTCTGACACCACTCATCAATTATCTCTTATGAAAATACAGAATCTGTTCTATATCTTGTGTACAACCTGAAACACAGTTGTATAAAAGTGAACACAGACATTTTGTTGACTTTACATTGGAAAGCTTACTTGTCGTTCTTGGACAGCTTAGAAACTGTTCCACAGTATAGTATTTGATGATACATATCAGAGCAGAAGTAGAAGTAAGCTTTCAAGTGATGAGTCATAAAGGTTATACCAGATGCACTACCTGATAAATTATATTAGTGAAATAACCTCATGGTGTCCCGTGTTTGTAAACTAACAATTATAGCTGGGAAAACAGATTTCAAGACTGAAGACTGAGATGGTTGCGTTGCTTAAATACAATTATTTCCATGGAACACCTATAAGTACCTAAACTCTCCATCTCAGAATATTCTTTCCCTTCTTCCTCCTGCCTACATACATCTTTCAGTCATGATCCTTTCCCTGCAACTTGGTACCCAGAGCCCTGGAGTTTTGCATTTTGGGAGTCTACGTGCTCTGCTGTGTGATTCCTTTCTGTTTGATGCCAATTATTTCACCATGAGGGATAGAAGCTGCTATAATCATAAATGCCACCAGTTGCAAACTCCCACAGTTTTATTATGAATGTTGCAGTATGTGGTTTTAATTAAAGTTTCATATGATACTATAATTCCTAACTTTCAATGTCCTGATTTTCCTTTATTTGAAATGTCAGTCACTGTTTATCTCTGCTAATGAAGCCACATTTCAGGTATTTTCCTTCATTGCATCATCATATATGACAGTAGGGCTACATTTCACTGAGATGGTGACCAGCTCCCTCTATTTTCAGATTCAGCTTGAGCAGGATTAACTAAGGATACCCATAGGAAAACAATCATGCTCTTCCTCACATAAAACCTGATAAGAAATAGATGATGCAAACAGCTGGTAAGAGTCTTGAAGCATAGGACAATATCTCTGTAAGTGGTTTAAAATAGGGGGTGAGAGAGCAGCATGAGCGCAGTCTGTGTGCATTCACTTTACAGAAATCAGGTACTCATAAAAAGCCTAAATTCTGCTGTATTCCAGAGCTCCTATATTTTCCTGCATCTTGATTTTTGTACAAATTTGTCAACACTTGATAGTGCTGCTCCTGTGTTATTCCCAGGAAGGGAGGTGCAAAACAACATTATCTGTTGCTATCTCCCAGGACTCACCAATGAATCTAGTGAGTAGCCGGAGCTGGAATCAGGCACTTGCACCTACAGATTCTCTAGATTTCCTCAGATTAGCAAAGTTTTCTCCCACCACTTTTTTCTGCTTTCAGAAAGGATGAGGGAAATGGGCTTAGTGGATCCAGTTCAACATTCACCTTAATTTCCGTTTGAAATATAAGAATGTTTGAGACAAAACAGCCCCTTCTGTCCAGGAATATAGTCTAGATGAGCTCCAGAGCATCTGCCATTTCAGGTAATGTTATTTTCTGTATCTGGAACTGAAATCTTTCTACAAAATGGTGTCAAATGTTTTATACCTGGCCATTGCAGAAAGACTACTGATTTGTTTTCTTTTACATTCTAGTCCCTTCATTATGTTCAGAAATAAATCTTCTACCTTTTCCTTTCATGCTCTTTTTCTCTCAGCTCCCCTTCCCCTACTGTCTCGTGCTATCTCAAGGTATTCTTTTTCTTCAGAATATGGGCTCCTCCAGTTGGTTCTGTATATTTTCCCCATATGGCTCAAGGGAGAATTTTCTAGGAGTCAAGGAATAGAGTTGCAATTTTAACTCCAGTGGCAAGTGTCCAGCACCAACATGAGATTGAGAATGTAGTTTCCAGGACTTTCATAGAACTGTTTGGTTGTGTTACTGCATACAGTGCAACTGGAAACATATTACCCATAGTTGTGTCCTGGGACTGTGGTTGGACTCAAATTCCTCAAAATGTAACTGAAAAATATTTATATTATAGCCACAATATCCAACACATATTATAACTTATTATTCATCTCTAACACTGAAAAGCTCCAGACCACTATGGGAGACACCAAACTCAGGTGAGCACAGGGTTCTTTCCTAACAAGCAGCATTCTGTCACTGCAAACAAATGTGTTCTCAAACCCATCATATAGCATTTTTGGTATCTGAGGGTAAGAGAGAAGGAAAGGCCAGAGGAATCTGTTTTCCTCTGGAGATTTCTTGAAATGGGGAGGAGGGGGAGGGTTCTCATCCTTCGAAGGATACTTGAAGATTCAGTTTGAAAGAGGAAACTGAGAAATTCCCTCAAATAGGTCTCTGAAACTGTCTACACACTGGGTTCAAGAATAACTCAAATGCAGAGGGCAATCACCATGTGTGCAAGTTCATTTAGTTTCAGTTAAGATCTTCATTCTGATTTTTAAGTGCTGATGCATTGGTGAGAAATATAATCTGATTGAGATTAAAAAATTAGCTGTTGAGCAAGGCCACTTGCTAAGAAGAGTATGGGTTAAAGAGGAAAAAAATCTCATCTCCAGCTTTACAATTCCTATCTCTTTTTTTTTAAATAAGTGTTTCATCTATTCTTCTGTCACCTAGAAGAGAGACTTTGATATAGTAAGGAAGAAATCCTTACTGAAAACCACATATAAAATCAGTTTGACTAGGTTTTAGGAGAAACCTGTCCTCCTTTTTCTTTAACTAGACAGTAAAATTAAACGAGCTGGTGGTATTCAGGTCATTTTTGTGGAGAGTAAAACTATAATTGCTGTGATAAGTGTGTCATTATTGCTGCTTTAATGCAATGGCAAATACCCCTCACCTTAGCCATCAAATCTCTTATCACCATAATATCTAACCACCCACTGCTTTCATTACAGCTGCCATGCTGCTTTCTCAATGTAGACAGAACTGGTGGGAGGACAGGGGATGCCACCAAGGTGGTACAACTGAAGTCTTTGTTCTTCAAAGAGAATCATGCAGAATCTTCCAAGCAGAACCAAGGCTGGTTCAGCTGGGAGAAGACACAGCTTCAGGGACACCTAGCAGCATTCCTGACATTGGCAGGAGGGGATGGAGAAGATGGAACCAGGCTCCAGTGTTGCTTGGTGGGAAGTTGAGAGGCAGAAGCACAAGCTGAACACGCAGAGCTCCAGCTGCAGAAAAAAGACCCTTTCCTCCTGAGTACGGCGCAGGGGTGGGACAGCTGCCCAGGGTGGCTGAACTGTCTCCATCACTGGGAACATTTCACACCTTGACTGGAAGAACACCCAAGCAGGCCAGTCTGAGCCCACTGCTGAGTCTGCTCTGGGTAGGGCCTGGGTCTGGAGACCTCCCCTTCTTCTAGAATATATCGTCTTATGATCTCAGTGCACAGTAATCCTCATCATATTTCAAGAAATGGAAGAACATAAAAAACTATGATTCATCCTATGATCCAAGTTTACATAGAAAGCCAATTGCTAAGCAAGGAATTTAGTTCCAGTCTTCCTCTAATCATTAAAATTTGGATTGCTCTGAACCCAAAGATGCAAGTTTCAAGACTCTAAAACATAAATGTAGATAAAGTTGGGTTGAATGTGGGGATGTCTGAAGTCCTAAAAAAGAACTAATTTCTGCTCTTAGTCCCCAATCATTTATGTTGTCCTTGAAATTTAATTTTCTAGTAAGTGAAGTAGTAACTAATTACTCAAGAGATCAAAGAAATTGATGTGAGGAATACTCCTGCATTTGTATCTACAGTATGTCTGACTGGAGCTCTTTGAAGGAGGAATGGCAGCTGCATGTAAAATTTAAATGTTGTGTCTGGTTAGCACAATCTCCTGTAAGAAACAAAGGCTAGAGTCATCACTTTTGCACTATAGATGTCCTACCTTAGCTATGTGCTTAGAAATGGGACTGGGTGTAACAGAGCACAGAGTTTAAAAACTTGCAGCGCAAAACTCCCCAGATTTTTGATACTTAATTAAAAAATACAGAAGATAGAAATTAGGGAAAGACTGTGAGAGCAGACTTTGGAGCTGTGACTGATATGGTTGATGTAAACAGAGATACAGCAGAGATCCAAGGACCATGCCCACAGTAAGTAGGACGTTAGCAAGATATCTCCTACCTCCTTCTCATGATTCTGGGACAAGGAAATATTAAAGACTGACTAGGCAAAACCAGAAAAAAAGAGAAAAGCTTATGGCTTGACTGAGATTTCTATGAACTGAAAGTCTGAAGAAATACCACTTACTCAATGCTAGTGTGAAAACAAGATAAAAAATTAGTATGTCAATTTGTTTCACACAGATATTTTCTTCTAATATTGAATCATAGGTTTCCAAAAAATTGTGTTAACATATGGGATGCATATGCAGAATTCAGAAAAATAATACCTATATACTAGTGGGTTTTGGAACTTAAATGATACAGTAAGGTTTTGGGGTTTTTTGGGGGGGAATCTTGTAATTAGTGGCTTCTGTAACAGCTGATTTCATTTTTTGTTGACACTTTCATTTTTTCAAATGTTGTTAGTTTGTCATCAGACTTACTGAAAAGATGTTGGCACATTCTATTCAGCAAGTATGCTCCCAAAAAACAATTTTTTATTGTACAGATATGTTCCAGAGTTCTAGTTAAGTAATTGTTGACTTATTCCCTAGTCCTGTGGCTTTCTTGGACAGGTGAAATAAAATATTTCACAAGTCCCTTACTTCTGACACACCAACTACCATCATGTGGCAATATAGCCAGTGATTATGGCTCTGTGGCTTGTGTAACTGTCAGAATTTTGTGGCTTTTTAATAATGGATTGACCTACATGGCACCAGGTCTGCCATTATCAGACAGGACTTATCCTTCTCAAAGAGGTAAGAGGACTTTGCTCACAACCTTATTGACAGAGCTTTAAACAAGACTTGAGGGGCAAAAGGTATAAGATGGGGATTGGCCATGACAAGCCATGGTTACCCCTGGTACACACCAAGGTTAGAGGGAAGGATACTAGTGAGGACCCTCAGCCTGCTGCCCTGAGATGTGCTGAGTACACCAGAGCACACTTGAAGTCTTAAAGGGGCTCCAGAAGTAAGAGGAAGAGGAATCAACAAAGAAACTCCCGGGAAATATCTCAAAGAAATGAAGGGATACTCCACTAAGGCAATACAACCAACAGCCCAGCAGCAGTGCTTCTCTGCCAGCGCATGCAGCATGGGCAGCGACCAGGAGGAGATGGAAGCCACCCTGCTGCTGGAAAGCTACTAAATAGTTGCCATTACTGCAGCTTGGTGGGGTGAATCCCATGGGTGGAGTGTAGTGATCAATGGCTACAGGCAATTCAGAAGTTTCAGGAAAGGAAAGAGAGATAGTGGGGCTGCCCTCTATGTCAAGAAGTGGATTGAGTGTGGAGGGTTGTCTCTGAAGAGCAGCCATGAGCAGGTCATGAAGTTTCTGGGTAAGAACTCAAGACCAACAACAAAGAGATCATTGTAGATGTTGTCTACTACAGGTCCCAAATCAAGGGGAACCTATCTGTGAAGACTTCTCACTCCAGCTACAAGAAGGATCATACTTGCAGGCTGTTGTTCTGCTGGGGGACTTCAACCACCCAACATCTGCTGGAAAGTAGCACAGTGAACAGCAGGCAAACCAGGAGATGGCCAGAACACATGAAGGATAACTTCTTAAGCCAGGAAATAGACAGACCTACCAGAAGGAATGCCACACTGGATTTGATGGTTACCAGAGAAATCAGATACATAAGATTGGAGCAGCTTGTGATCACACACTGGTGGTCACAGTCCTAAGAAATAGGGGTCAAGCAAAGAGTAAAATCAGGACCCCAAACTTTAGAAAGAACAACTTTCAGCTTTTCAAGGAGTTAATTTGCAGGAGCCTCTGGAAACTGCCCTCAGGAACAGGGTATCAGAACAGATCTGGTACATTATTTAGAATATTTTCCAAAGAGCAGAAGATCTCTTTATTACCAGGTGTAACAAGAAAACAAGGACAGCATTTTTAACATGACTTGTTGAGACAGAAAAAGCAGTAATCACTTTAAAACATAAGAGGGTAAATTCAGACTAGATAGAAGGAAAAAATTTTTCATGATGACGTGAGTGAAACACTGGCAGGTTGCTCAGGCAATCTGATTGATGCCCCATCACTTAATATATTAAAGACAAGACTGGATGGGGCTCCAAGCAATCTCACTAGTGGATGCTAGCTCTGCTGACTGTAGGAGGGCTGGAAAAAGATAATATTTAAAAGGTCCTTCCAACATAAAAAAGTCTATGATTCTGTGAGAATAATTCGAATATAAATTAATTTTCATATCATAACAGTGTTTGCACTGAAGAATGTGTAACTGTACTCATTTTTAACTAAAATATACCTGTGGCAACTGGATAGCCTAACTCCCAAGTACTGCTTTCAAATTTTGCACTCTATCTGAGGGTATAATTTGTCTTTATCCAATAATATAGTAAGCAGCAATCTTTTCAATTGTCTTTAAATATAGTAAGCAGCAATCTTTTCAATTGTCTTTAAATTATGTCCCCCTGAACAGAAACAGAGGATAAATGTTGCATGGAGAACATGATTTGCCATCTCTTCCCTGTCTGTCCCCATACACCCCACCCACAAATTTCAGTGCCTTGTTAATCTCAGATTCAGCGACTCCTTGGAATAAAAGGTTCCAGCTGAGATGGTGGCATTTTTTGAGCTTTCAACCTCCATTTGGCTGTGATCCACTGGCCTTAGGAAAGGGGATTAGATTTTACATTTCTTATCAGCCACTAGTGTTATCAGACTCTGTTTTTTTCTAAACCAGAGTCTGTCTGCTAGAATTTAATGAACAAAAGTGCTTCTATGAACTACTGGTATGTATAGTCAGATGTTATTCTGTTTATTCAAGACAGTGAAAGAGAATAGATCCCACTGTATTTAACAACTTAATCTACCAATTGTATAACAGCATTTGTGCTCATTTTCCATGAGCACTGTAGCTCTAAACAGAAATGGATTAGGCACAGTATATTAAATCTTTTTGGTATTGTACAGATTTTGGTATTAAACAGAGTTGTAGTGTGCTTCAGGGGAGGTTGATATGGAAATTTATTACTGGAAAATATTTTTAAAGACTTACAAAGCCAATAATGCATTGTACCTCTGTGTCACATAAAGAAACTTTTCCTTCCTATAATCACTAGAAAGGTGTTCAGCACTGCAAATCTAACAGTAAAATGTGCACACAAAAGTACCTGCTTCTGTAGAAATAATAATTGCTAGCATTATACTAGATATTCAGGAAGAACCAAATGCTAGAAAGAGTCACTGTCACACTTTGAGCAAAGTGTGGCAGGAGTAACTGAAAGGGTGTCATAAGCATTTTCTGGAGCTCATCTCTTTGTACAGGATTAGTGGAATTTGTTAAAAACATGTGCTATCCATGTAGAGGGAGGTATGGTTAAAGTTTATTTTGAGGTTTGATGTCTCTCAGATTTGCTGAATTACTTAAATGCTTTTAGATTTAATGCAGGTAAATAAAAGAGTAAAAAAAAGTCAATACTGGAAGTAAAAGTTCTCCCCACAGGCCACTATCAGATTCCATTATAAATCCTGTTGTTAGCCGCTTTATTAAAGGGCCTAAAAAAGTTGGCTTGATAGAGAAGTTACTAGGTGTAGTCTGAAAGACAAAAATCATTTTTCTACAAAGTTTAAAAAATTCTGGCCCAACTTTTTAATGTGCAAGCTATTACTCTGTCCAATTTTAACTAGTTTCTTACTTCTTTCTACATCCCTAATAAAATATTACTATGAAAATATTCATCCAGATGTTATTTATCTTTAAAATGCATTTAAATATGTCAGTGAATCTAATTTCAAAAAGAAGGAGCAAGTTACTGAATTGTTGAAATCAAAGAAGTCAACAGCTAGCTCAGAAGTCCTATAAGTCTTTCTGTTTCTTATGGAAAGGTATGAGTTGATTTCCTTTCATATAACTGGTGAGGTTAATTTTCTTCCTGGGAACCCTAGGAATCCAAGGTTAAAATAAAATCAGTACTTTGAACAAGTAAATATGCTGCATATTTTCAGCCTCTTGTTACATTTTAGCAAGCACCCAAAATGATTTTCGGTGAAGTAGGCTTCTGGTCTTTACTCTCAGCTTTCAGTAAACTGAATAAAGGTGAATTATATGATTTATTTTTTTTTTGATGTACTATCGGTTGCTGGTGATCCAATTTTATTATGAGATGTTGGTCAGAACAAAATTATGTGCATTGTATTTTAAATATTTCATACGTATTCCAGTACAAAATGGTTAGAGATCAAAATTATTGTGCAGTAAGTTTTTTAACAGATACTATGATCATGGGTTTTTTTTGAATTTGATGATGAACAAAACCCCAGGACTTACTGCTTCATAATATGTGTTGTGGTGCTGAATTAAATTGTAGATTGTGGTAATATTTTTTTAATCAGTAAATATTACCTTCATAGCATAAAGTGCATCACAGTCATTCCTATTACTGGAGTAAGCTGGAAAAATAAATTCATTCATTTATCACAGTTTCATTGGGGAAGAAAATAAGAATAGATACATAAAACTTGGCTGTACTCGTGGTACAGCAATGCAAATTTTCAGAATTTAATTTTCAAGTACTTTAGCAAAACTCAGAACTTTATCATTGTGGTAATGAGCTTCCCACTCTCAACTACTGGTACCTGCTCAGCTTAACTCAGCTCTCTTAGATTAAGGGTTTTTTTCAAAGAGAGACTGTAAATCCAGAAATACTGATTTTTCAGTTCACAGACACATTCATACCTTCACATTCACTTCAGATTTATTTCTTTAACTTGTTTTTGTGACTAAGCTGCTTTTCTTTACATGAAAAATTCACTTTTCTTTCTACTGCATACAAAAAAAACATTCTTTGATGTTTGGTTTAAGTAAAGTCAAAGAGAAAATCGTGCTTTCTTTATTAGCAAAGTACAAGAATTTGTGCTTTTTGTATTTGTTATTCCTAATTTGCCTGAAGACCATCTCTAGTCAAATAAATTCTTACATGACATATTTTCAAAATTATTTCCCATCTTGGACTTAAAGCCCTGATCCACAGATGCCACTTCCTGATACCTTCATGATAAAGGTGGCAAAGAATAGGAGAACTTTTCAGTAAAATATTTTCCTTTTGTTAGTTCCTTTATTATTGACAGCTTGTTATATCTAAGGATGTGCAGAAAGTTTATAACAGGCAAATGCACAATGCAAGTGGAGGGTACCATCCCACTGTGCAATATATAATATGGAAAACCCTAACAAAAATTCTTTTGTGTGTTACCTGAACAACTCTGTGAAATACCCAACTTGTGACACCCTTAAAATAATTCTTGCTGTCAGCCACACTGAACTGATAGCAAATCTGGCCCTACCTTATTGTAGCCATGGCTACAGTTTAGCCAAAGATTTTTAAATGAAAGAATGACTATGTGTTTACTAATATCTACCTAGAAGGCCCATTTAAGTCAAATGAGAGCAGAAAAATTTTTTAGTTCAAAAATGCATCAGTCATTTATATGGCCTTGAAGTCAGCTACGGGGGTAAGTGATGCTGTTTGACAGGGTTAAATTTTATACAAAGTGTTGTGAAGGATATAGTTTTTCCATTTCTCTGGTAATAATGTCCCCCTTTTGGAAGTAAGGCACTACTGAAATCACAGTCAAGATAAATTCAGAGTGTGTTACACACATAGACAAAAACACAAGTGTAATATGCACAGTGTAGAGTCATGCGAGGGCATTACAGAGATACATGTAGGAACAGAGCTGAAATTCCTTAACAAAATAATATAATGCAAAAAACTACTGGATATATTTTTGTCTTGTAAGAAGCCAAAGAAAAAAACTTTCTAAAATCAAAAATAAAAGAATAACCATTATTCCTTCTCTTTTACCTGCTCAAGTTTGAACACATCTTCTACTTTTCTTCAAAGATCTGTTTCCAATACTGCAGGTGTGATTCATAGAGCATAGACATCTGTGACTCATAGAACAAAACAGAGGGGAAATCTATGAAGAGTTGGCAGATTATATCAGCTGCTGGCAAGCAACAACCATTGCACCTCTATGTAAAGCTGCAAAAACTGAGAGACCAGTAAATTTTTCCAGCTGCATATTCTTACCTTCTGCAATCTACAGCAAACATAGTGAACACAGGCTAGCCATGCATAGAGTTCCCCTATGAAGACTTAAATGCCGTCTACTGTAGGTCTTCATTTTCTGTTCAATGCATTCTCTGTGATAAAATAGGTGTTTAACCAAATAATGGTTTGGTATTTAACCAAAATAATGTCAATAGTTAATGTAACCATAGATAATTAAAAAAAAATATTAAGCACAGATTCAGTATTGTCTTGTCTAAAAGTTATGCAACATCATAGCAGAAGAACCAACTCTTGCTTCTACACCCACAAATATTTTTATATGTATATAAAAGCAAATTAAATTTCAATTCACTGAAATATCATACAGAGTACAAGTGGGCAAATCCTGATATCCTCACTTTAACACAGCTAATTTCACTGAGAGTTGTTCTGGAGGAGCTACAAACCACCCTTGCCTATGAAGATATTTCAATTCATTCCTGGTTGTGGGCATGAATATTAACTGCAGTCTTCCAAAAGCATTCCATCGACCTTCACAGATAAATCCTATTAAAAATATGTTCTTCAGCCACTAAATTATTGCCACTAAATGCATAGCTGTTGCTGCATAGGTTGAAGTCTTTGTCTTCCATTACTGTCCAGTTTCCAAAGTATCAATTTTTTCTCTGAGGTGCCTTCATTTGCTTTATTATAAACTTATTCTGCCATTTATAGCTGAGCTAGAACCATCTGACAATTCCTGAAAAATAAGAATTGGGTTTTCTATTAAACAAAATATAGTGAATGTCCAGCTTTTTAAAAGTTCTTCTAACAGTAAAGTGCTAATGTAGAGTATATTAATAGTATTGAATACAACCTATTTTAACAATATTGAAGACTAAAACCTTTTTCTTTTTTTCTCTTCCTAGAAAGACAACTTAACACGAAAAACATTGGAAGGGTGGTGAAGCTATATTTATTAGGGTGCTAACAGGTGTTCAGCTGTTTATGAAATAGTATCAATTTCAGAAAAGTTAATGAAATTGCTTATAAATTAAAATACTAGTCATTTGAATCACTGGAGTACACTGAATTCCTTAAAGCCAAGTAAAAAGAAAAGCCAGGTAGTGATTCTCTATGGTATCACCAAGGCAGTTTTATGATATTTTTGCACTCACTCCAGCATTCATAAGATTAAAGAAATGACTAGGAAAAAAGCAAATACATGGCTTGTTTGCATGTCTTTGTACAAATTTTGCTAATCCTGTACTACTTTTGTGTAGAAAGCTGTGGCGGTATGTCTAATGGATCCCAGGAAGAATAACCAGACACCTCATCAGAAAGAAAAAGGTCACAATGTTCTTCAGTTTTTGTCTGGCTAAAGTACAAGAAGGCACAGCAAGCTTTCCTATAACTTTAGAACTTACAGTCTGCATGCTTTTGCAAATTGCTCCCATATCCATGTGCTAAATATCCAAAAATCGTTTGTATTTTTCTATATCATTGTATTATTCTATAAAGTGCAGAGGTCAACAAGCAGAAACTGACTTACTAATGGTAGAGTAGTTGATATGCACTAAAACAGATTGCCAGTTGGATGATTGCTTCTCTGTGATAACTAGGCATTGGAAGCAGAGTTTGAACTGGCTTTGAAATCCATTCTTCTTTCTCAGATTCTATCTTTTATAATTTTAGCAGAAGATACACATTACAAGAAATGCTGTTAGGAAATGATAAGGCTGTCACAGTTTTAAACAGTCTGTCTATCTTCATGTTTATGAGAGGTGTACATGTTTAAAGGCTACCCCTGTAGATGTGAGCATCTCAAGAATGCACCTCGTCTCATGTAAACTTTTCCTTGAAATATTTCTGGTATCACTTGGAAGACCAAAGCAGAAATATTTGTACCCTATATTTCACCCTTTATTAAAAACCTCCAGCTAAAGGCACTATTAGCAGAGTTTTTAATGGTTACTGCTGTGCTTACATGGTCATATTAATCCACAGTGATTTGGAGTTTTTCCTAACCATTTGGTTTTTGTCAGTGTAAAGTAATGAGCACTAGCATGGAGTCTGCATATTTTCTGTCAATGCAGAAGTAAAAGTGTCTGTGGACTCAGTAACTCACATCACCAACACTGAATGAGCAGCAATGCAAGATTCAGCTCCCATATTGCACCCTCCTTTAATGTTAATTGCATTCTCAAACAGGACATGTCTTTTCTTTAAATCACATATAGCGTGTGTTGAAAATGTAGCTATGGTCAGAATAACAACTATATAAAATGGCATCTTAAAACTTAAGAGGTCTAAGCATTCTGACCTAAAACTGATTATCTTCTTACCACTATCAACTGGCACTGCCTTTTCTTTATTGTGATTCTGTTAGCTCTATGACACTAATCTTATTATAAGAGAGTAAAATATATTCTGGCTGAGACATAACTGATAAAATGTTCACACTTTAGCTCTAGCTGAAGACTGCTTAGGATCTGGGCTATAGAACTACATGAAGAAAAGATGAAAGCTGGGTCTTAGAGACCTGGCTGACTTTCCCAAGCATGGATACTGGGCATTCAGGATTTAGTATTTCTCTAATTTCATACTATTTTTTCATTGATATATTTGATCTGAGACGTGATAGAAAATTTTCTTTCAATAGAAACACACAAATTAACTACTGTACATTATATAATGCATATAAACACATAGTATATATATATTTTTTTTATTATTTTTTTTTTCAGCATTCCTGGTATCTTGCCCTCCAGCTGAATATACAGAACATTGCACACAAGTTTCAGCGAGTCAGAACTAATATAGGGTAGATATCTGCTCTTCTACTGAGTCACCTTTGGTGAAAACTGGAGATGTTTTGGATAAAGCCTTCAGATATATTATAAATTACCAAAATAATTAGTGATCCTTATAATTCTTGTCCCTATACATATATCTGCTTCCCAGGGTGTAAAAGACAGCATGAAACTTTGCTTATGAATAAGAAAATTTTATATAAAATTCAACCTGAAATTCAATTCCATGTCAGAAATGTAGGGACTTTAAAATTTAATGTAAGATGGCAAACACTGCAAGAAAGGGGGAAAACTCCAGAAGAATAACCAGTTTTGAGTGCAACACCTTCATGTACAGATTTTCAGAATGGATTTGGATGGATTTTATATAACTATAAAATGCCACTTGAAAATATAAAAATGTACACTCTTACTAACCTGAATTTACATAGGCTGTGATTTTAATGCTAATAGCAAGTTGTCTTTCATCTTAACAGGACAAATTCACCTTTAGATATACCAAAAATACACAGCTGTTTGCAGCTTAGAAAAAGGATGCAAACATTTAGTATGTGGTGACATTGACTTTAATATGGTGAGAGCTTTCCCTACTGCTCACCTGATATCAAAGTCTCACAGTAGTATTTACATTTAGTATCAGCTACAGCCAAGTGAATTTTGAAGAATTTTCTAAATCAGCATTGGTCCACTTAACCTAGCAAAACCTCTTCAGTTTAGAAAATGGCCTGTTTTTCATTGTTTCCCAAGAAACTCAGGAAGGTTGTTTTACCAGGATAATGGGACACAAAATTTCACAATTATGAGCACACCTCACAACAAAAAAGGTTTTAATTTGACACATAAATAACCACAAATTATCATACTCATAGAATGATATAACTATAAATTAATTGGGGCTGGAAGGATCAGCCATAAAGTCATACAGTTTCAACTCCCCTTTCATGGAGTGGGACACCATCCTCATCTGCCCTTCTAAATAAAAGTGAGCCAAAGGTAGGACTAATTGAAAGTTTTCATGGTAAAATAGTTTCTATGCCAGCAAAAATTGAAAATTGTCACCTATATGCAACTGAAAAACTTCTGTCTCTTGATAGCTTGAACAACACAACCACTTTCTCAAGGACAGAATGAGTCCAGAAAGGCTGATTTTTTTTTCCTTCTATTCCTTTCTTTCCTCTTTCTTTTTCATTAAAGAAACAGAAGAATTTTCACTATGTATTTTCTGAAAACATTTCATATTTTCATATTTAATATTTCTGTTTTCTCTGCCACTGATAGGGTAAAAAATTTCAACAAAGATCTGCAACACAATAGCACATTTAATAACATTTGATGAAATGAGAATGAAAAAATTATGAATTAAGGTAGATATTTTTCCAAGCTGTATAAAAGACTAGAAGAGAAGTCTTGTAGGAGTTTTCAATCTGGAATAAAGTTTTGGTGCATGTGACTTTTTTTTATTTTGAGTCTGAACAAAAGATTGGCTTTGGAGGGTTCATGGTGCATGCAAAGCTTTAAAGATTTTCATCTAAAATTGCATCCATTTCAGGAGAGTAACATTCTTATTGCACTGTTTATTTTACTTCTGTAATGCCACTTTATGCATACACATAGCATACTTGGAGTCATATGTGTCCCCACTTTGACATTACACTATTAAGAATGTGGTCTCAGAGCATTTAGTTGGATTTGAGTCTTAAATGTCCCCTACTATTAAGGCAGAGGAAAAGAATGCATAAAAATTCATCCCAGAAAATAAAATTCTTCAGATAATTTTGTAAAAAAATATTTCCAATATTTTTACAAGTTTGGTCTAAGATAACAGTAAGGATTGTATTCATACATGTTTTTACTCTTTAATAATTTTTTTAAAGAGCCTGTACATACAAAAAGGGTGGAAAAATTCTCCCTGTAAAAATTTGCAAGTAGATCTTCTACAAAAATTATAGAAGGTTTTTGAGTTAAACCTAGATAGTTTTGAACAGCTCTAGATCTTTAATCACTGCTCAGTTCTCAGACTTCAAGCTCTGGTGCAGTCAGAGATATTTTATACACACAGCATGTGTTTCACTATAAAACAAAGCAATCAGCTTCCAGCAGAGATCCCAACAGAAAATTGTCTGTATGTGTGATTAAGTTTTTTCCATGTTACTCCAGTTTTGGGAATCATGCTGTAAAAAACCACAAAAGGTAAAATGAGTTCTTGATTTGTGAATGTCTAAACTGCAGAAGCATTTTATAAAAGGAATAAAAAAGGTAAAGAGAAACCCTCCTTAGTATCGTGCAGCAGGAGCACAGATCCTGCCATATGAGCCTCACCAGGGAAATTTAAAGTAGGAGTTCTAGCAATGTAACGTGATTTGGCAAGAGCTGAACTTGAATGTGGTTGTGAGGTCCCCATAAGCAACATATGCTTTCACTAAGCTGCAGTATTCCTTCCTTCCTTAGCCCAAACTTTGAAATTATTGCTTTGTATTTAAGAAAATTATATAGTTCCACGCCAAACCGAAGTAGTTAGTTCTTGATAAAATGATCATATTATGAAATTACAACTCATCCAGAGGAAGAGAGAAAAAGTGAATATTTAATTTTAACCGCTTTAGGGGAAAAAAACAAAAAGAAACCAAAGTGGAGAGAAGGAGGGGGAGAGAATGAAGGAGGAAGGAGAGGGAGGGAGATATCTGCTTATGATTATGAAATGAACTTTGAATCTTTTCTATTTCTGCAGCCAGGAATGTCTGATTTTTTTAATATCTTAGTGGAGTGAAAATTTTAAATATACCCTGAATGTAAAAAACTTTTACTTACATGATTGAGGAAAGTTATATATTAAAATGGAAAACAAACACCTTCCAGACACAACTGGAGATTGAAACGCATCTAAAAGCAAAGTTGCCAATTTGGAATTTGGAAACAAAGAACATACTTTAATTTCTTTTGCTTCCCACTCAATGAGTGGGATGACAGCACTGCCCAGGAAGGTTCTGACATGCCTTCAAATTATTCTGTGTAGTTTTACTTCCTGTATTCTTTGTCATGTGAAAGCTGACAAACTTTCCTTTTCAAACTAGATTAATTTAACCATCATAACAATATCACTCTTCTATTTCTTGTATTATTATTATTAATACCACACCAGTAGCATGCCAGGACAGGAAAACCAGCTCTAACATAAAAGCTCAGAGAGTTATCACAAGACCAAGAGAACAAGAACTTATTCTGAGGCTTGCTTGCTGAAGGAAGGCAATGCAACACAAAAGGAGAAAGACTAGCAGTTTACCAGAATGATCACCTTATTTTCAAGTTACATTTCAGAAATCAAATGTGTTGCTGCACATAACCGGAGCCCTTTTGTGAAGGTGTGGCCCTGGTCTGACATAGGTGTTCTCTGCTCTTGCTCTTGTGGGGCAGCACAGGACCCTGAAGGCAAGCAGTTTTTCTCCATGAACCACACCCTAACTCTGGAAGAAGGATTGCTACCCAGTCTTTCCTTTGTCCCAGATGGGATGTGTCTGAGGTATCACCTTCAGCTCTGAGGTCCCGAAACATGGATCTGTCCAAAGGAGGCCGAAAAATTATCTGAGGACTGGAACATTTCTATCATGAATGGCTGAGAAAGCTTGGGCTGTTCAGCGTGGAGAAGAGGCGTCACTTAGGTCATCTGGTAATTTTAAATGGGCCCTATAAAAAAGAGGGAGGGCTATGTTTTATATATAGAGAGAGTGATAGGTAAGATGAACAGTTTTAAACTAGAAGAGATTAGGAAGGAATTCTTTATTGTGAGGGTGGTGAGGCACTGGCACGGGTGGCCCAGAGAGCTCAGGAAATTCCAGTTCTGGAAATGTTCGAGGCCAGACTGGGTATGCTTGGAGAAACCTGGTCTAGTAGGTGTCCCTCCCCAGGGCAGTGGGGTTTGGAACTGAAGACCTTTGAAAGTCCCTTACAACCCAAATTATTTTATGATTGTATGATCCTTCATAACAGGAAACTGGAAGCCTTCATGTCAGCATCTTAAAATTGACATTTTAAGCGTCTTCAGAATAAGGTGCTCCACTGGAACAACAAATGCTCATAAAAGACATGAAAGGCAGTTCAGCTTGTCTTTTGACTAAGAGGCCATGGCACAGACATTAATAAATTGTTTTAATTCATCTATTTTTATAACTAGGCAGGCAGAAGTATTAAACTACCTATAAGAATCATCGCAAACACAGAAATTTCAAACCCTCTACTAAACTCAGCCTCACCTATTCCTCTTAGCAAGAAAAATCTAAGCATCCCAAGCTCTGAGGAAGTTCTGATTTCAAAGCCAGGAGCTTGCATTATTTACCATTTACCTATGCATATATGACCTCCAGGAATATGCATTTAAAATAAAAAATAATTTAGGCAGATACCAAAAACCTGACAATAATTTCCAAATAAGAAATGTTACACTAATTTAATGCCACAAATCACCAAAAAAAATCTGTAAGAGTGAAAAAACACAATCTTAACCAACCAGGGCACAATTTATGCCTCTTACATGTCTGCTGTGTCTGATGCCTCAGTAAATAAATGTTTTACATGGTACATTGGCGATAAAAAGAGCAAAATTTTATCTTATTAGTATTATCTAGTATTCAAAAATATATTCTCAAAACCTGTATTTGTGTGTTTCTGAGCTACTCTTACTTAATTGGCCTCTAGATATAGCCACTGCTTTAAAATAGATAATCTGCACCTAAATTCTCTTTCAATAAGCAAATGAAGGGAACGTAGTGTTAAAGTATTTCTAAACTGTTTGGTTTTTTCTTCAGATTTTGCCATACCCTGCTTTATTTTCTGGCATATTATCAAATAGTCAGAATAAGTCAAATACAGCTAAAGGCCAGATTTTCTACTGTAGTTTCCTTAACCAATATGATTCTAGATTAGCAAAACAAAACCAACCCAAAACCCAAAGAAGGTAAAATTATGGCATAAAATCTCTTGAATCTTCTTTATTGCTGAAATTTTAAAGTTCTTCTCTGTGAAAAATATACTTCCTGGAACACTATCAAACTCAGTAACAGGGGATGATAACTGGCACAGGAAACACTAGAACATTTGCTGTGGAGTAACATTATTTAAAAGAATTTTTCATGTTGAGTTTTTTCTGTGTTGCTCTTCATGTTGTTGAATAATGTTTCTTAATAAACCTTTTTTTTCCTTCTAGCGTATTTCTTACTACAAAGTTCACATGGAAAATTATTAGGTGCTACTTATATTTTCTTACTTCAGAATCAATCAATAACAATATAGGAATGGAATGTTAATGAACTGGTCAAGTCATCAGAGTCTAGCATTAAAGATAGTATGAAGAAAGGATTAGACCTAGTTTGAACACAGGATTGTTGGTGACCATCTCAGCTAATTTACTTTCTCCAGTTATAAAATAAATTAATGTAATCTCTTACAGTAGTATGGAGATGAGTTTGGTTTACTGGGCAAAAATTTTCACAATTTTCAGACACAAATTTCTAAAGGAACATTACAAAAAAAATCTTACTGACAAGACCAATGAAAGAATCATAATATCATAATATACTTTGGCACCTAGCTGTTTACAAAAGAATTATCTGCTATTATTTTTGAAGGCTATTTAGAGGAAATTTTAATTTACTAAAGTTTCATATGTGTTTCTGAAAGAGCAGTAGCAGCATTCATTCTAAAGTTTAAGAAACAAAATTAAAAGGGTGTGCCTTTCTTATTAACCCGGAATAATTTAACAATTTTCTCTAGGGTATTTTTATTCCTCTTTCTTAATTACTAAGACTACTTGCTAATTTCATCTACTTTTCACATTTTTGCTTCTGGCAGAGCTTTTATTGTATAAAAGAGTAGTTTTATTGGGTTTTGGTTTTTATCATTTAGCAGAAAACCAAAACAAAGTAGTTGGAAATCATTTTGAGTGGAATTTTGGCAGTGGAAAAGAGAGATGGGTAGGTATAATGTGTGTCTGGATAATACAGGTTTTCTTTTTCTACAGAAAAGTTTTTTCTCATGTTGGCAAAAAAGTCCCAACATACTAATGCTTTATTCTGTTCTGTAATTTCTCAACATGATAACTGGTTTACCTTGCATAACAATGGCAATTCTTTGCTGCATTTTCATGCATTCTTAAAAAATTCATTGTGACGAAATATTCTGCTTTCAGATAGGAGAGAGTTAATTTTTCCTCAGTAGCTGCTACAGTTCTGTGTTTTGCATTCAGAATGAGAATGGTGTTGGTAATGCACTGTTGTTTTGGTTTTTAGCTAAATTGTGTTTATCCTAAATAGAGGATTTTTCCCTGTCTCATGCTCTGCCAGTGAGAAGGTGAGTGAAAGAAACTGGGGAAGAGCAGAGCCAGAACGTTACCTGAACAGTCCAGAAGGATATGCTACACTATAAAATGTCATGCCCAGTATGTAACTGGGAGGGGTACCCAGAAGGGGTCATTCTGGTTTTGGGAAGGGGAATCTGGCACCAGTCAGTGGGTGGTGAGCAATTGCATTGTGCATCACTTAATTTTCCCCTTATTATTATCATCGCTGTTATTATAGTTTACCATTATTACTGTACTTTTAGTTTATTTTCAATTATAAAACTGTTCTTATTGCAATCTACAGGTTTGACTTTGATTTTTCTTCCCATTCCACCCTCTTGAAGTAGGGAGAGAAGGAGATTGATCAAGAAGCTTAATTTCCAGCTGGGCTTAAGCCACAACATGCTTCAGAAGTTAACCACTGTGCTATTTAAATGATTCAGCTTTTTGTTGCTGTTCATGCTATAAAAAATCAATAAGACATAAGAAAAGAAAACATATCAATATATTCCTTAGCAGATAAAGTGCTATAATTCATTAGGTATTTTGTAATTTTCTAGTACTACTCACGTTCAGTGGCATACATACTTGCTTACTTTTGAGTCATACATTTTTATGTACTACAGTAATAGAATTAAACAATAATTGAAATTAATCCATGTTATATTTTTTCAACACATATAGAATTGGAGAAGCCTGAAAAATATTGAGGAGTGTTAGGGTTTTTTGGATTCCTTCTTTTCAGTTGTGTTAGTAGGCAACTCAACAATAAGACAAATTTAATTTCCATCACTGCAGACTTTATGAGGTCAGAAAGTCAGACTTTGGATTCTGCACTTTGCAATAACTCTTCTACCTTTACTTGGTACAATCAGATGAACCTGAATTGGTAAACTGAATGCAAGCAGCAGTGAAGAGTCCATTTCTCATTTCTGCACTCTGTTTCCCTATTGCAGTAAGATTTAAGTGCTAGACTAAAACTAGCAGTACTTAAATATTTTGGCATAGCCAAGAGGTATACCAGTATTGGAACAAATATTGTGTTCAGTCATCATCCCATTGTTTTTCTACCAAAATTGAAGCTTGAATTCATAATGAAAGAAGGGGAAAGAAATTTCCAAACATGAAGATGTTTAGATTTAGATGCTAAGTTTCATATTCCATTTTTAAATTCTATCCACTCTTTAATTAAAAAGAAATAATGCTCACCCAATTAATATTACTGCTGACCATTTAGCATGGCAATGGATGGGAAGAGGCAGCCCAATCTGCAACCAGAAACTACTCACAGCCACCATGAATGGTTAAGTAGTAGAACTCATGCAACAGAAGGACCCCGAATTAAGGTGCTGACTGATTTCTCTCTCCCTCTGTCTTGCTCTACTCCACTCCCCAACTTTTTGTTAAAGTTTGGCCCAAGCTGCAGGTATCTAAACTTAGCTGCTGTACCTCATTCCAACAAAACAAATCAAGCATGAATCACAGCCCTTCCTTCCCCTGAGCATTGCCAGTAGATCTGAGGCTTCTGTTCAGATCCAAGACTGTCTTTTCCCTTCTACTGCCAACTAAAATACATTTGGTAATATTTAATTAAAGTTCCTATTCAGATTATATGGTTTCTGTGCTAAGAACAAGGCTTTAGCTCCCCAACTCCCAGTGGCATGCTTAAAGATACAAATATCAAATTGGGAACATAACCCTTCATTTAGATTTAATATGGAGAGTTATTGTGAATTAAATAACTATCAAGTGATTATTGAACCTTACCTAGAGATTAACAAGCATTATTAATTTCATAGCAGTTAACCCTCTGTAATTGTATCTTTTGTAATCGGTTGGCATTTACTTATTAGTGTTATAGAGAGTTGTCACAGTTTTGAACCTTATGCCACTGTTTTATCTATTACAGACACTTTAATAGCCTTTAGGTATCTATATTACAAGAAATAGCCACCTTAATTAATTACAATTCTATGGGGTTTTGAGAGCTAAAATTCAAAGTTCCACCTAATGAGCATATTACAGTGTGAAGTCAAACAACAAGAAGCATATTGGGCCTGTATTTTTTTCCTCATGTGGGAAAATGTTTTACCAGCAGAAGCTCACATTTAGCAGCGTTAAGTAGTGAAGCAGGCAATATTGAACACAATATCTGGCATTTCAAAATTTTGTGCTGTGCACCTGATTCTGAAGAGCACATATGTAGGATACTATAGGTATTAGTGTAAGTGCAGTATAAAATGTGATGCGTACAGCAGGAAACAATCTGATCCCATATTCTTAAAAGTTTGTGATGTGATCACTGAGAACTGCTGTCTGTAAAAAGAAGCAGTGCTCAAATAAGAGTCACTAAATTTACTTCCCTGGCTGATCATCTCCCATGAGTTCCATCTGACCCAGATCAGCTTGCTACACAGCTATGCCATATCCATTTTTCCTCTATTTTCTTTTAGCAGCCCAAGACTTGGCAGTAATTTCTCAACAGGTAGTGATCATCTTTTCACTACACTATCACTCCCCTAGAGGATTTGTCTAGATTTGTGTTAGTCATGAGCATTTTAAATTTCTGTAATCAAGATGTGTCATTAAAGGTTGTGTTGTTTGAAGTTCCTTTTTCTATTTTTTTTTTTCCTATTTCCTTTCTGGTTT
This sequence comes from Setophaga petechia, assembly GCA_024362935.1. Lineage (NCBI taxonomy): Eukaryota > Metazoa > Chordata > Aves > Passeriformes > Parulidae > Setophaga > Setophaga petechia. The sequence continues at coordinate 18,417,373 of JANCRA010000004.1, forward strand.
TTACATCTACATCTATGTACCTATGCTGCCTCATATGAAATCAGTATTTTCAGCTTGGCTGGCAGCTGGATGGGAATATTAAGATCTGGCTGCAAAACCATCGAGGTGCAAGGGAAGGAAAAAAAACAGGCAAGAGCATACATAACATATCATTGTCCCAGACAGCACAGAGGTGCATAGAGTCACTCGCCCTGAGTTTAAGTCAGAGCATAGGAGCCTTCTCTCATGTGGGTTTTAGATCCTAATCATGTTTCTGTCCTTCCCATGTACACAGATACATCTATGAAACAGTGGGTCTTCATGGTGCACCCACACTAACAGTTGTCCTAGGGAAGAGCTGGAGCAGCACTTGAGCACAAAAAGGGCTGTTCCAGACCTCTCACTCTCATACTATAGAGATGTTATTAATCCTTGGCAAAGACAGCTTGATAGTCCAGGCATGCTTCCCCCATATGGTAGAAGTCCGATTGTTCCTTGTAGGAATCCTTATAAGTCTGCTAGAACTTTCCCCAGCCACTCACCTAGAACATCTTCATGTCCATAGAGAATAAGAGAATTTCTCATGATATTAGAATAACAGTGATTACCAGGTCCACTTATTCAGGGTTTTTAAACCTTACTTTGCCATGTGGAATGTTGTTCATCTCCTGAGGTTGTCTGGACTAATCTTCTACATATGCAGTACACTGAAAAGACTAGAGCTTCAGATGTCAGCAGTACCACAGTCCTTCCAGGTCCTTTTCTGGATGCCCTTGCTGTTTTCAGACTGCAGAAATGTTTAAACCCTCTGACAGGTTTTCTGCTGTGTGTAGGGATAGCTAAATGAAGTTTTAATAGCCTATGATGTACAAAAGGTGAGGTGGGGTGATATAATGGTCCTCCCTGGCCTATTTAATAGGTCTCAGGAAAACAAATTTCAGAAATATACCTTCAGGGATATTTTTTCCTCCCTTTTATTGCTAATTTGGCAGTAATTCTGTGTTCCAGTCAACTGTAGGTATGTCAGACTGATGAAAGACTGCCCCTGGCTCACCCCTAAATGGGCTGGCACAGCCATGTGGCACCAGTTCAAGCAAGAACATTTCCATCCCATTTCTGCTATCTGCTATTAAAAACTGTTTTCCCGTGTAGGTAGTAGGAATGTAAGTGTCTGCAAGCAACTTGTACCAGCCCAACCATTTTGTACAAACTAATGAAATTACATCACTGGGCAATGACAGACCCAGCCCTCACAGAGACCACATTAAACCCTGAAGCAGTTCAACTCCTCTCTCACAACTGTCTCAGACTATGGGGTAGTGACAGTTTGGAAGATTTAGAGGGTGAAAAATGCCTCTGCTTTTACTTGGCACTGAAAAAGATGACACCAATTATATTTAAAAAAAAGAAGAATTTTGTCAAACAGTAACAACTAAAAGTTCTATTTTCTCATTTTTAAAGACTTTCCATGCAAGTTAGCTGACTGATTAACGGGCATCATTAAATTACTGTATTTAGAAAGCTGGAATATGGTCAAGTGTTGGCTTGTTCTCCTCCCAGGACCAAGGATATGAAACACATTTGTAATTCTATAAAGATGCTTCCAAAAAGGAAAGTCACACAGAGCACATGTCTGCTTCCTCTGTGAAATAGCTGGTATGTCTCCAGTGGCTTCAACAGAGCAGGCATGATTTATGCCAGCTGAGGGCCTGGCCCACAGTATCCATTTTTTCTCACTAAAAGAAGCTTCTTTTGCCTGCCCTCATGCAGCCTATAATCAAAGGATGGTAAAAAGCACTAGACTACCAAATATGAAAAGAAACACTTCCAGTAGTCATCCCTGGAGCATTCCTAAACATCACACATGGGCACAATGATGACATCAACTTCCTGCAACTGTTCATGAAAACAAATTTGCATCTTCCCAAACAGTTAAGGGAACACTGCCCAGCAGGGAAGGGTCATCCTGGTTAACACCTTCACCTAGCCCGAGCACAGGTCAAAGTGGCCCAGGACAAGAAATGTTTTTGAAACGAATCTCTTGTGCTTGGAAATTTAGTCTCTAATAGACTGAAAACCTGATATCTCTCATTGCGCAAGGTGCTGATTTTCAACAGATTAGAAATCCTCAGAACTCATCAATAACTCACACTGTATCTCAAAGGTTGTTGAGAGGTTAACACATAAAATAGACCACCTATGTAGGGAAACTGCAATGTGCCTTTATAATTTAGTGTGCCTTTATAATTGTCAAAGAAGGACAAAGGAATTGTTTTAATGAGGTTGTTTTCAGTTGTCTTTTGTTTTGTATTTTGCACAGGAAAAAGGAAAATATTTCTTCAGTTCAGGGCATCTGAATCATATTTCCAATGGGACAGGCACTTTTAGGACAGTAAGTTCTGAGGTATAAATAACCTTCAGTGAATTGAATCATAGTCATTTACTTTTTACATATGTGGAAACACTCAGCTTCCAAAAGCTGTGCTAAAATTCTGTTTTAGGGAGGTATTACATCTGTATTTAAATTAAAGGTATTTTGGCACATAACATCTCAAAACTACAGACTGAACAATACAGTACATTACACATTGATGAAAAACTCAGCTGTATCAATAATGCACATTTATTCCAGGTTTCTGCATACAGTCAGCACCTTTGGTCTATAAATTGCAAAAGACTCAGTTTGGTGAAAATTTAGTCTAATTGCCAAGCGCTGTTAAAAAGGGAAAATAGGGAATAGAAAAGAACAACATTTAAGAGTTGAGGACATTTATTAATCCTCTTCTCAGAAGATATTTTGAATGGATAAAGTAGCATTCTTTTAGTTTTTCTGTTTGTTTGTTTCAATTCTGATGCTAAACAGACATTATAGGTTCAATTTACATCTTCAAGCTTTCTTTAAGGTTATTCTGAATATCATAGTCAGGAAAATGCAGAATATCACATTTACTACAGTTCAATTCTATACCTTTTTCTTTGATAGGTGAGGGTCTTGAGTACAAGGTAAGATGATTTTTTAAAAGTGCATTACTTTTAAAAGTAACAGGTGTGGGTGTCCTGGAATAAGGTGCCCAGGAAGATGTGATGACCAAGGCCCCAGTTTCATCGCCTCTTCCACACAATCTACAAATGCCCAGATCCTCAAATGGCCCCAGAAAAGACAGTCTTTTGGTTTAGAGTTTTGACATCCCTGCCTGATGTCTTTATGTTTCTAGATGTATGGTGACAGTTTAGATATGGTCTTGGAGGTGCTGTTTGTTTTATGAGCAGAAAGGGACACAATGCTATCATAAAAACACAAAACCCTCAGATTGTGTCTTTCTGGTTCTCTAGAGTAAAATAATTTTGCTGGTTAGTTAGCTTTTGAAGCATTTCACAGTGGCTTATTACTCAAAAACAATACAAGTTAAATCTGCTTTAAATGAAGAAAACCTGACTATTAAGTACTGATCATAATGGGTATTGTAAAACACATACACAAAGAAAAACAATCGAGACTGGCTCTCCACTTGTACCAGGAACGACTTTCAACAAAAGAGCAGTGAAGCTGACTATTCAGAGTTAAAGTCAAGGTAAAACTTTTGGGGTGTTAGAAGAGGTACAAGCAGCACACAAACAGCAGCTTTCACTATCTGCACATTTTAAATTTCCAGCACTTTCAGGACTCTGAAGAAAACTAATAATATGAGAAGAATGAATGTTTCTTCTGAAACTGTGTTTCCTTCATGGAAACACCTTATGTCAAGAACTATATCCTCACATATGTTTGTACACTAACCAGTGAACCTGTTTCTTCATATGACAGCTATGTTAATGACAACAATAAAAATGCAGCATAAGAAACATGAAATAAAAAATTGATTCAGCTCCCAAACATTTCTGAAGATGGAAGAACCATTTATAGAGAGTGAATTAAATATAGCGCTCCTCATTTATCAGCAATAAATCACAGACGGGTTTTAATCACTATAAGCCATGCCTTGATGCTGGGACAGTGCTCAGAACTTAGGCTGGTCTTGCCTCCACTTCCAGTGTTTCACAGAACTGTGAATGGCTCATCCTCCCATCATGTTCAATGAAAACAAAGGGCATGAAAGACATGGTGATGACCATCATCTTCTAGAATAAAATTATATTCATTCTTATTTTCCTTGGGTTTTTGTTTTTTGTTTTTTGTTTTTTTTTTTTTTTTTGCTTATTTATTTGCTTTTTTTTTTTTTTGTGCAGAGAATGATCTCTAATACATGGTCATCATGCAAATGCTAACAAAATATGAGTGAAACAATGCATTGATCATCTGAGTCCAGCAATAATTGGTGGGCTGTGAAAGAAAAAATGACTTGCTGAAAAGCATAAATTATCCATCCATGTAAGAAGCATGGCACAGAAAATGGAAGGAAGGACTTGTTATTGTTTAGCAACTCTTCTTTTTCAAACAGTTCTTCAGCCTTGAAAAAATGCAGTTAATATTTGCTATACAAGCTACAGTGTCAGAAAACTATTGCTGCTGACCCAGATCAGGTGACTTGAAGTGAAAACCATAAATGACCCAAGAAAATGAAAGATTATTGGAACCATTTCAAATATTAAATCTACCTCTTTTTTAAGTTACCAAAATTTTATTTTATTTTTTTATTAGAGCATCACTAAGTTTTCAATTCAGAGCCTATATAGTAAAACATGCAGAATTTAAAGGATTGGTTGGCTAAGGGTGGGGTTTATGATGAGTAAAAGGACATGCTTTATAAAACTTAATAGGAGTTTATAAGAGTTTCAGTTTATCACATATAAAATTTTCCTCTTGTACTCCTACAATTTGTGCTGAAAAGTGAAAAAAGATACATTTAGATGTAGTCAGACATTACTCAGATGCCAGCAAAGGAAACACTATCAAACTGAAGGAATATTTGTCTGAAAAATTCCACAATCATAACAATAAAAATAACTCCTCTGCTGCCATCCCTGTCTTTTTCCTTTATTTTTTATAGTTTAAGTTCACTATTGGGGAACTCATCTTACCCAAAAATCATGCTCAAAAAAATCCTGTGAGCCCAGCTACAGTGGGAAAAGGGGTTTTTTGAAGTATTTCCAGGGAAAAGTCTCTAAATGCAATGTTTAACTTTAAAAGTAAGCCTTTCTTTGAAGATTGTTAATTAATTATATATTTAATCAATTTTCAAGGGGTAATTAAGAAGCTTATCATAGGTCTGCTTACTATGAAGAGAGCATGTTTATTTCCTGTAGATAGAAAAGTTTTGCCACAAGATTTTATCTCAAAAACCTTTGTCACTTTTATGCCAGAAGACTAAAAAAGATTTTAACTGTGAGTATTGGGTAGAAAAATTTAAAGAATTTAAGAGATTGTTCATCCACCACAAAACTACCAGGTCTCTTTTTTGATCTGAATTGTGTTGCAGTTTCAGATAAGCTTAGATGGAAAAAAAGCAGCTGCAGAATGTTTACTTTAGCCTAAAGATTACAACACTGGTAGCCACAAAAAGCCCCTCCAAAAAATAAATGTCAAAAAATTCCATTGATACAGTCATCCTCATCTTCAGTTCTTTAAACCAAATAATGTACGATCCTGAGCTCATCTCAGAGCTCAGTTCGATAGTAACAGGTCCATTAAAAAGATTGTGAAGAACAAGCACAGACAGGTGACAAGTGAGAAAACACCTTCATTGCAAAGCCCGGCATGAACAAGAATGATTGAGCATTTTTTATAGCCTTTTCATCTTCAGATGTTAATTCTGTTTCAACACCTGGAGAAACTGAGACTCATGATTAGATAAGCTGACAAGTTAAAAGAAGCAGCAGCAAAATTAAGGTGAAAAAAAGAATGAATGAGAAGCAGTCAAGACAAAGTTTAGCTTCCTCACCCAGAATTCTCAACATTTTGGGGACATACCATTGGATTTGAGGAACTCAGCCTGGGGAAAGATCTGTGGGGAATGGCTGCAAAAGTGCAAATAAGACCCCTCAGAAGTAATAAGAAAATTATGAGTTTGACACAGCTGTCCTTTACTCCTCTCCTTAGTTACGTACACTGCTCTATCCTCTCTTTATTTTATCTTTTCTCTTACTTTTTTCCCCTTCCTTTCATCCAAGCCTTTTAATTAGCCTTCATCACCTCACCACATGTTCCCCCCAACCAGCACACCCCTGGCATCTGCCACTGTTGCACTATTCATGTTGCTTATTGCAGCTGAGCCTTTTCTTTGTCTTGTTTTTCTCTATTCCATTCAACAAGTAATTCAGAGCAATTCTGAGGTACTTTTTTTTAAAGCCTCTAGGTCCTAGCGTTATAATAGTAATTAATTACATTGAAGCAAGGAGCCAGCAGTGAAGATAAGAAATCTCTACTCCCAGTCTTCTGTTGAAATTACGCTGTTTTGCTGCTGCAGTATGAAGAGATAGCTGGATCATCTGCCTCAGTTCTTCTGGACTAAAAACTTCTTGGCTGCCTGTGATTGTGCATTTTGCTTTGTTTTCAGAAACATTACTGTACATACTCTGACCTGGCATAGCTGATGGGGTTAAATAGTTCCACTACCTTCAGTAGGTTTAATAGCATGAAACTCCAATCTCTGTCATGACAAAATAATGCAAAGTGACATCATGTGAGAATCTAAACTATAAATTTCAAACAGTTGTTATTATCCTTCTATCATCCATCAAAAACCACAATTCAAAATAATGACTTCAAGAAATAAAGTGGACAAAATTTTGTGAATATAAAGCAGAAAATTCCTAATTTCTGTTTGCAGCCTTCTAAAAATATGTCTCGCTGCATGATTTTAAGTGTTTAGAAATAAGTGTTGACACAGCCAAGATGGTAAAAGAGATGTACCCTGTAATTAAAATAAATCAATTAATGTTTTTTTTCCCTTCAGTTTTACCTATAGGCTATGTACTTCCCATGGAACCAGGCCACCCATTGAAGCAATCCACTCCAGTGTGGCATCTATTTATTCAAAATCCCCACAGAATAAAACACCTTTCTATCTCAACAAGTGTGAAGAGGCATAATTATTTGTACTCATGTAACTTACAAATTTTCTACTCAATCTCAAAAAAATATAGTTTGTTTTTCTTTTGCTTTTCCTCTCCTCACTTTTGATGTTAGATTAAATATGACAACCCTTATCAGTCAGCAAAATGAAACAAACTCATTCAAAAGCCTCAGGGGTAAGGGATTTCTTTAATCACATTCACACAAATTATGAGGATTTCAGATAGATGAGGTAATATAGTTGAGTATTAGCGGTTGTATTTTAACAACTCATGCAGCAACAAAAAAACCAAACCCAAAACCACACAGGTTATGTCTGCTTTGCTAAATAAGTGATAAGTGCAAATCATTGAAATATATTTGTACATCAGGTGCCTTGTTCAAGGGGTCCAAGGCAGAAGGTGGCTCCTGATAAGAATGTCTTGCTGAGATCGCATCCAGGCTAGTTTACAAATTAACTCAGTGCGAACTGTGATCATGTCAAATTTCTTAAGCTGCAGAAAGGGAAGATCATCTAATTGTGTGTCATCAACACAGGGGACGACTGAGAGATAGAAACAAGAATTGTACAGTGGTCAGCAAGGAAAAATTGAGAGTTAAGCCTACCTTCATTTTTGTGGTGCCAAAATAACACCCAGTACCAACGTACCTAGTAAGTCTAGTAAAGAAATGACTTAAGTAAATGACCAAAGATGCTCCTTTAGTCAAAGAAACTTTGATTTTGTATGAATTAGAAAATTTTTGCTTGTACAATATAGGCATCAAAACAGATAAAGAATATGGAAACTGATTTAGAGTGCAACTGTTGAAAGAAGAAATGTGAGAAGTGCTTGTCTTCAGCCAAACTGCAATACCAAGAGCATTCTGCCCTTCAACCCTGAGTTAAAAAGAAAAACTTTCCTAAACATTATCATCTAATATTGGCCTTTTCTCATAGGAGAAATTATGCATTTTTTTCACCATTTTTGTGTCCCTTTGCTGGACAATGTTCATTATGTCCATGTCTCTCTTACTTTGAGGAGCCCAGAACTGAACCCAGCACTGTTGCCTCACCAGTGCTGAGGAGAGTAGAATCACTTCCTTCAACTCACTGGAAGTACATTACTACAGCATGAGATTCCACCTTCTGCCTTTGCTGCAAGGGCACCTTTCTGGCTCCACCAGGATCCCCATGCTTTTTTCTGCAAAGCTGCTCTTCAGCTGAGTATTCCTCAGCATAAAGGGGTACATGGGATCATTCTTCCTCAAATGCAGGATCCTGCACTTCTCGTTGTTCAACTTCATGAAGTTCCTCCATCTTCAATTCTTTCACTCAATCCTTATTTCTTCAACATTTATTGCCTCTAGTATATTGGTGTGGTATCTTGTTTCTTCTTCAATTAATGGTAAATAACAGGAATTCTTGAAAGCTCCTAACTATTCTTCTATTGTCAACAATAAAAATTAAGGGACATACTTTCTTCTAAATAAATTTAAAATCTTCCATCACTTTATGAAAGCATAATAGCTCAACTGTGAATTCAAAATCATCTTCTCCTCAACGGTCACTGCAATACCCTTCCCACAATAAAATTCCACCCTGATGGTGATTACATTTTAGTGATAACTGTAGGGAGCTAATTTGTCTCCTAAAGCTGGACTGGGATTTGAAAAGCCTGTTTGATTACTTCTGAGAGAAAAAGTCATCGTACAAATGAAGTTGAGATAATGAGGCACTGTGTGGAAAGTGTGTTTGCTATTTCCAGCTTTTGTGCTAGAAAATAGTAGAAAGTATTATCACTCAAATAAAAGGTGAATTGAATCTAGGGATTCTGCAGAATGTCACATGGAACAAGATTCCTGTGCCAAGGACAGAGGAAACCAAGACTGTTTTTTGAAAAGCTTTGTAGTTGCCCAAGAATTTCCTTCATGAAGAAGAAGAAACAGCAGACAGGTAGATCTGCTCTTTTTAGACAAGAAGACTGACATATGTTAAGGTTATTTGTTGTGATGGCCCTACACAAGAATGCTTCTCAGAACCTACCTGTGAAAATGGAGAATGTGAAAACAGGTTGTGCTTATTTTGCTTTTATACTGGATTTGAGTATGAACTGAGTTCGACAGCAGAAAAATGAGCTAGTGTATTTCAGTACCATTTAATTAAAACAATTAATTATACAAACCATTCAGATGACAATTACCCCCAAAGGTATAGGTATAGGATCACTCAGCTGAGAAGAAACAGATGCAATAAACAAGATTGTAACAAAAAGAATAAATTAAAAGGATGAACAGAAAGAAGTTCTATTATCCATTCTTTGATTGTAGTATCATGGATAGTAGCATAATGAGGAGTGAGTTTTGTGGTGCACTGATAACTGCTAGAGAAGAGAAAGAGGCCAACAAGAAATACTGTATATATATTAATATTCTGAAAACATAGTCTGCAAGTTTGGTTGAGAATCCCAAAAGTCAAAGCTTCAACCAGCAGCTCGAGACTAGTGAAATAAATGAAAGCTTAATGCATAATTTTCTAGGCAATTCATTGGCAAAGCATTAAAAATATTTCAAACACATTTTTCCACTTTATACTAAACAAAATATCAGCATGAAATGCCATAGGTGAATATTTTAATTTTATTCTTTCCTTCTTCTAGTCCTTACTGTAGCATTTAGAAAATTCTAAGAAGAATTGAAAAAAGCAACAGAGATTTCATCAGGTGAGCTTATACAACTTCATATCTGCAATCAGCTATTTGATACTCCCCAATAGGACAGTTACTGAAGTTGACTACTATTCATCCAAGAGGTAGAAAACTCTTGAAAGAAGTGACTTGCTTCTCCTGCAAAATCTTCTCACAGGCTTACTTATTTTCACTGTCTCATAAACAGACATTTAGTTGATTTAATCACCTTGGAAACATAGAAATTGCATTGACTCAGAGTAACACCATGCAAACATGGCTTTCCACCACACATTGGTAAGTCTCCCTTGCCTTGCCTAGTGCCACATAAAGGTGACTGATCAGAGTCCTTCAAGAGCACCAGTCTCTGTATTGCATTCCCAGTTCCTGCTTCCCATTTCTGAGGTACTATTTCCTCTCAGAACAGTATTCTACATTTCACCATCTTCCACATCTCTTCTCCAAATTCCTGGTTTAGGTAGTGAGAAACTTTGTCACAAGCTTAGACTTCAGTGGTGGGATTAACCTCAAATGTAAACTGAAATAGTGGCTTTCTACCCAAATGCCATAAGACCAAACTCTTTTTAAACAGAGTATCTCATACCTCTGACTGCTTCAGGTGCTTCAGCAGTCACTGAAATACATTCGAGTGGTTGAAAAGCATGGTGAAAATAATCCCCATAGTAACTGACAATAGAAGGAGCTGTAGCACTTCACTTATCTTTGTGGCAATTCATTTCCCTTGTGAGACACAAGAACAAAGTCTGTATTCAACTGCTACCTCCCTCTGTCTCATGTATCTAGAAAACTCTCAGAATCACATCTAGAAGTTTGACAGTATCAGCTGTGCTATATAGGCAGCATTGCAGTTACAGTCCAAGCACTTCCTTGTTAGGAAGGATTAAACCAAGACTTAGTTACCAAGACTTAGCCAGATATCTAGTTCACTTTTCACAGTTCCACCAGAATGAATTGCTGTAAGGATCATGGAGAAACACTGGGGTGTCTTAGGGTGGAGTCCATATCCTCAAACCTAAAAGGTTCAATAGCAGCACCAATGGTGCTGTGCTAATCAGAGGAGGAGCTTTGCTGTGGGAACATTTGCAGTCCTGGGTGTTAATTCAGGTTAGATGTGCCTGCCAAAACGTCAGATTAACTATGTAGTAAATGTCTACACTCAAAATTGATTTGTAAGATGTTTGGTTTCAGAGTTTTCTTACTTTTTCACTAATGGCACCTTTTTAATGGCACATGACAATGAATTGATTGATTGGATAGCACTGAGACCCTTGGGAAGGGCTGCAGAAGAGCCTTTGAAGCTCCCAGACACCTTACAATGCAAGCATAGATTGAGCTTGTCACCTTTTGAGGAGCAGAGAACAGTCAAGGTACACTGAAAAAGCCATTTTTTAACTAGGAAGCAGAGTTACTTCAAAGCGTGACAGTATTGCTGCATATGTCTGTAGACCCCTGACATGAACTGTCATTAAATAATTTGTCATTTCCATCTAATTAGATTACAGTATATCACAAAACCCAGCAGCAACAGAAAGCACACATTGTTATCCACCAAGTACAAGTCAATGGATGCACCTGGCTTACTGCAGTTTGATATCCTTAAGGCATTTCAACAAACCAGGGTGGGGAGGCAGGATGGGGAGAATATTACAGCTGCCAGACCACAAGATGAGGCAGAGCTGATACAAGTGTGTGATAGATCCAAGTGTTTATTTGTACATGTACATCATTCAAGCATTCCAAGAGATGTGCTGACAACTTCTAAGATGAGAGCATGTCAGTTGGCCTGGTTTAGGATCTGTGTTATGAGTGGAACCAACAAAAGAGGTTTCATTCTACTCAGAATTCCAATATCTCCAAATTTGTTCATTTTCCAAATCAGAACAAATAGATCACTTTAAATGCAATGGAAGGTAAAAATCTTAGGCATTTGTCTTTAATTATAAATAGCCCTGATATGGTGGTGGCATAATTTATAAAAAGCAAATCTGGTTGAGAATTTAAACAACTTATTTAAACTATTTCTGTTACAAGTGAAAGTTCTGAAGTTCAAGAAACAGGGGGTTGGGGGTTCATTTATGTATCAAGTATAGAATTTTTTGCCAAAAATAAATAGAAGCAACTGACATTGGATTAGAGTTTTTTAAAATACAAACAGAATTCAGACCTTTGTCTCAGGTAGGATTCAAGGCATTTCTTTTGAAATTGATCAAATCTGCCTTAACTCGTCTGAATGCTGATTGATTTTTCCAACTGAATTAAATACAATGAAAATTAAGTAATACTTTTCTGGCTACAAACTGAGGCTTAACTACATATTTAGCTAAAAACCTTCTGTAAAAACATATTCACATGCTTATTTAAAAGGGAAATTGTCCATAATCTAGAAAGAACCTTTTAAGCAAAATAGGTTCAAATCGTATAAAATGTGTCATAGTAAAATGAAAATATAATATTTTGACCATATTTTATCCTAAATAGTCCTTCCCTTCTTCTTTTAAGTTTCCCAATTTTAAGGAAATCTAATTCCCTATTTAACATTTATATAACCATGTTGTACCAGTTCATATCTGAGGGTAACAGAGGAATTATATAAACTATGTCATAATCTCTTTCTAGAAAAGTCTTTTGACAAAATGGAATATTCCAGTCTATTCATAAACCTGTCCAGAAACTGCTGTTTTACCAGCTTTACCAGAACTGTAACAGGTGTGAAAAAAGCCTCCAAGACAGTAACAAAGAAATAAGCACCGAAAGCAGTTCAAACATCTTCAGCCTTCCAATTCCATTTCTAAGAAATTAAGAAAGAGAAAATATCTCTCTGAAGGGCTGCTGTGAAATGCAAGCTGACAACATTCCCATTTCTAGAAAGAGGATGGCAACATGATGAACAAAAGAGGATTTAAATCTCATTACTTGTTATTATATTGAGACATGTCAAAAAGCCCATTTTGGAATCTGAAGATTGTTATGTAACATTTCAGAAAAAGGATAAAACCAACTTTTTATTAGCATATAAAGTAATCAATGGTGAAAACACATCCCTAGGATGACATTCAGAATGAACCAATATGTTGATGACATCTATACACTGGGTTATGAAAATCAAACAGGGTTATGAAATCCATACAGCAGATGTAATATTTTGTAAGCAAATGCTTTCATTAGACAGTATTTCAAACATATGCAGAAAGTTACAGAATTTGGTTTTGGACTTTTTTCATTTTCTAAATGTTCAGTACAGTAAACTACTTGAAGTGGTCAGGATGGATTGTGATCTACCTAAAATTCACACTTACATCATTGTCTGTTGTCGCTTTCAGCTTTCATCTAGACCATGGAAAAGAGATTTGTATCCCTAGAAACATTCACAACAGCAGAGTAGTTTAAGTTTTCAAGATAAAATTGTAAGAGACAGCATCATCATGGTCATGTCAGGCTTTCATTCATCTGGATGGGCTAAATGGCTCTAGCAGGTGCCAACATGCCAAATTTTGTTTCCTGAATTACATCCTTACCATGGGATATTCCTGCCATTAAAAATATCCCTCCACAAAACCTCCATATGAAGTAGGCCAAGCAGGAAAGCAACTGAAAATGAGGAATATATACATCTTGCCTGTCCAACTCTGAGGCATTGGTGACACTTTTGAGCAGATGTGCCAGCCCAAAAGCTGTTCACAGTAGACTGGTGGGGTTTTGGCTCCTTCAACCACTCAGGTTCCTCAGCAGACCCCTCTATTCTTTTTTGTTTGAACATCCACTTCATATGCAGATATTTTATGTGCAATAAGAAAGTGATTTTTCTGTGTTAAAAAATAAAGGCAAACCAGAACCCCAACAAACAGAGCTGAAGTACATTTTTCTTAATGGATGTTCTATTTATTTAATTACTCTTGTTATTTGTTTTTTGTGAATAGTTCCCCGGGTGGGTTAACACAGATAAGACCAAAGAAAATGCATGCTAGTTTTGTCATTTTTCTGCTTAGTGTCTGTTACAGTATAGAACTGGGGCTAGACGAAAAACCTGCATGATTGATTTTAGGCACAAGATGTTCTTACCCAGCAGTAAAAAGCAAACTCTCTGAGGCAAAAATTCTTTACCTTGTAAAAGTACACCAATATAATGTTACTGGAGTGCCTCAACAAAGTGCATTTCTTCTAGTTAAAGGTATTAGTGAGAAGGACATGTTCTGACAGCATCCAGCTTGGAACAGCCAAAGAAATATTTTTTTAAATGTGCTTAATATCAGCAGCACCAACTAAAGGACAATGCTCTGGACACTTGAAAAGATGCTGACCTCCAGTGTCTTAAAGTGGTCAAACCGACCTCTGCTTTCTGCTCATAATGTACAAAATAACAAGAAACCTTGATGTTTTAAGTCAGGGCAAATACCAAGCAAGAAGCAGCAAGAGGCATGTTTTAAGGTGAAAATATGACATGACAAAGATCTACCAGGTCTTATCACACCTGCATATTAAAATGGTGAGGTATATGTTGCCCATTATTTAGGTCTACATTATCGCAAATTTTCATACTTATATTTCTTGCAAAAATTTCTTATCAGATAGATACTCTTCATATCCATAAAATCAGAATTCTGTTACATCTCAACAGGTTGTAGAACAGACTGACATACATCCTGGTCTTGCAAAGCAACCAGTCCATTTAAAAGTTTGATTGGAACACCAAACATTTAGCAGTTCCATTGCTGTGAAAATATTATTTATTACAAAGTGTTTCCATTGATGCAATTGGACTTTTTTTGCTCCTCTACTCAGATTCACAGCAGCATTATTAATTCTGAGAATGAATCAGAGAAAAAGTAATATTCCTGCTGCTTATTTGTGTGCTTACAAGTGTTATTAAATTTGCCTGCTTGCAGGAGTTATATTCCCTACTTTTCCTGGAAATCAAATGACAGAAAAACAAACTTGGAATACACCCAAGCCCCAAAATCAGATCCAAACCTACAGCAAACATCTCTAAAATGTGAAGTTATTTATAGCAAGGGTGGTGGTTTCGATATATCTCTAACCAAAACCTCAAACTGAACTTTGGTTTTGATTCAAAGTGTTAAAACTATAGGTTCCTTCTGATTCTCTCTAAATTATTTGGCTCATTGCTTGTCTGAGGTACAAATTATTCAAGCAAGAATTCTCTGGCAATTTGTTCATGGAATAGTGATTAAATCCTGTCTGCAAAGACATAACATTAGAGCTGATACAATAAAGTTTGCATTCAAAGATGAAGCATTTGCAGTTGGAGGCGGCCCACACTGGGAATTCCTTAGGAGGCCCTTAAAACCACAAGCTACTTTTTCCTTTCCAGGGCCCTTCCTTATTATTCCTTTTTTTTTCATCTCAGACTGCAGTTTGAAACTTGATCCTGTTTCATGAGATGGGGGCTGGTGTGGAGTAAGAGGAAAATGAAAAGAGGAAATTTTATGCCAACAGAAGAAACACTCTAGAAATATGCTCTATTGTAACTAATAATGTGAAGTTACAAAAACATGTAGGTACAATTTGCAGACAGCACTGGGTACAGTAAAGGCTCATCACTCTGCTGTCCTCTGCGTTTACTCATTAGGAAGATTGTTTCAGACTGCCTTTCCTGATTCTGAGTACTCACCCTCCCTTGGGTTTGCAGCATTCTTTCCTTTAACTGCCTTATTGTCTCTATAAACCATGGGCAAATCTCCCAAAGGCAAAATAATTCAGCGTACTTCTTCTCCCTCTCTATTTCCCATCCCTCTCTCTTGTCATCTTCACATGCCATTTTTACTTTAATCACGGTTCTGGGATCAGGGCTGACAGGATACCATTCACCTTCTTGACTCTCTGTGCACACCCCAGCCAGGTCCCAATATCTTGAGAGACAAACCAGGACATCTATATTAGAAGCAAGCAAAAGCCTGATTTCTGAACAACATAACCAAGCCCCAGAGAAGACCTGAGAGATTTCCTGTGCCACAGTTTCAACACCGGCAATATTCTTCCTGCATATGCATTGCCTAGCAGTGTGGCTTGATCTTCTCTGCAGCCTCTTGACATTATTGCTATGCTGCTAAGAAACGTTGAGCTGTGAAATGAGAGCCTGTAGGAAATTAAATCCTCTTCATTTTTCTTGCTTTCTCTTGCCTCTTGCTTCCGTGCTCTCTGCCCCTGTCTTTTCCATGACAGAAAACCTGAAGATTTATTTCCCTCTAACTGGCATATTTACTGTTGAGCAGTATATTCACTATTAGGAGCTCTTACAGGAAAACCAGAGAGAAATTTTGAAAACCACTTTTCCATTGAAAATCTGGATTAGAAGACAACTGCTGTCAACATTGCCCACCTGCTGTTCTTAAACGCTTTTCTATGAATGGTTCAAACACTAATTATGCCCCTGTGCTGTTGGTGCTGAACAAATAACCAAGAATTTTACTGAAGAAGTGAAAACACAGAAATAGAGAAAATTGTTTGAAAGGAAAAGGAAAATTCAAGTCTCTCTGAAATATCTTAATGGAAGGCCTGTCATTGAGCTGGTAACACAGTATGAGAAAACTGTGTCTGTGCTACTTTCATGATAAACCCATGTGGAGGTTGGAGGCTTTTTCCATTATAGCACCTCAACAGTTAAATTACGATTTTCATGGTCAGTGTTATGATTCCCATGACACAGTGCACATATGCTACAGGTGCAATGTGCCTACTACTGTTTGAAATCTAGGACAAAATCATGGTAATGGAAGATTGTGTTCATTTCCAACAGTGTAAATGCTGCATTTATACAACAACCTTGCAAGAAGACATGCTGTTGAGACCATCCAGGGTAAAACTAGTATCTTGCTGAGAGCTAGTGAGCTGTTTTGTGAGAGCTGGTTGCACACCTTGTTGTGATGTGCAACATAGCTAATAAAACTTTTGAACCATGCTGGATGATGTGATCTGACTGCAGTTTGTTCAGCTTCATTGAAAAGGTAATTAAAAATAACTTGGAAAGGCAATACTTTTAATCCAGCAGGTGAATTGAAGACCTGACTAATTTTATACTGGATAATTCACTTTCTGTGACTCTTTCACTTAAAACAAAAAAAAAAAAAAATCAAAACCAAAACCAAACACCAACCAACTAAAAAAACCCCACAAAAAAGAAAAAATTAACAAAAAAAAGCCAACCCTTCCTCTTTCCCCACTACCCCAAACAAAACAAAACACTAAAAAACCCCAAGCCAAACAAAAAAGAAACCAACAACCTGGGGAGAAAAGCAGACCCCAAAATGCATAATGAAACACTGCTGCAATTGGCTATGTCTGTAGACTTTAGGCCTCTTTATTCTCAATTATAGACACAAGGCTTCTGATGGACAGTATGTTCATTTTGTTTTATTTTTCAGTTTTCTCTGTTTCTTTTAGGAGAAGAATTCAGGTGAGCTTACCCACAGAAATAGCTCAGTGGGAATCTGGGGCTGCAGGGAAAGATGTCATGGCCTGGGAAAGGCTGAGTGAGTAGCCGTAGAAACCAGATGTGGTAGAAAGGATGTGTTGGTGACCAGAGGAGACTACAGTGTCACCAAAACTCTGAAGATTACAAAAATCAATTCAAAACAAGTATGAAAACTACCTTTTAGACCACAATAGGAAGGGGAAAAATTTTGTATAAACAATACTTTTAAAAAGAAGCCTATTTTGTCTCCCTACATTTTATGTTTCCCTTTCAAAAGCTGAATGACCCACTCGGTTCTTTTAATAAAGCCTAATGACGACGATGATGGTGATGATGATGATATTAGTAGTAGTAGGAGGAGGAGGAGGAGGAGGAGTAATAATAATAGTAATAATAATAATAATTTTCTCACACTGGGACATGATCTCAGCCTTTTCATACCAAACCTCTGCTCAGTTTAGTTCCTGTACTGTGTAGAGGATTGTGATCTTGCTCACTAACGCCTCTTGCAAGAATTTTTAACGACCAGGGGCCAGAATTTTCTCTTGCTGGAGCTGTACCTTAACAGTCAAAATTCTAGAGAAAATGCAGTCAAGCAGCAGCAAGGGAATTTAATTATTTGGAGAGAGTTGAAGTCCTTCACATAATAGAGCATAAATTCTGCAAGTATCTTAAGCAGTGAGTATCACTTCATGCTACAAAGGACTAGACAAACCAAGAGAGGACCAGTAGTCCCATTTATATTTGCAAAAAAGAGTTCCAGAAAAAAAAAAAAGAGTAGAAAGATTACTATCTCAGAGCTAGTCTTGTCTCATGTAGATGTTTTTAATCTCAACTTTGATGTGATTTTTCATTTAACTCCCATAGAGATGACTAAGAAGACAGCATTAACAAATGGGTTTATAGGAAGCTATATGACACATATGAGTGAGATTCTGTGAAACACAGGATATAATTAGAAGAAAATATATGTCAGTAGCAGATATAGGTGAAAGGTTAAAGAATGCAATACAGAGGCAAGAGGTCTAAAGCAACTACTGCAATAACTAGAGTTAAACAATGGTAGACAGTCATGTGTCTGAGGCCAAAGCTTATGGAAGGCCAACAGTGTTTTGGCACTCAATGCTTTTTAAATAACTTCAACATATTTCTAAAAAGAAAAATACTAACCAGACACAGGTTCACATGTTATTGCAAACAGCAAAAATCTATATCATAACCAGCACATAAAAAGAAATGCAAAACTTACAACATTTTGCAAGCATCAGTAAATTGAACTAAGATAATGAAAACACCACTACCTAAAAATTTTGAGGGGAAGATGGATGATGTAGAAGAAATCCTCATTTGAAATGGCATTCTACCTGAAGATTCTGTGCATTAGTTTTCATCTGGACATGAGTGTTTAATGAATAGTAAAGGAAAATTTTTATTATAAAAGAAATAAAACTACATGCATTAGGGAACAGAATGTGAGAACAAGGAAAACTAACTACATTTTTAGAGGCTGATGTCAGTTACCAAACTTGCAGATAGACACAAGGGACAGAGCACACAGAGCACATACAGAGAATGCAGTACTATACAAAGAAACAAAGAAAAAAGAAGCCAGAATAAAAGAATGATTTTGAATTAAGCACTCTAAAATCAAGCACTCTACCACGAGAAAGATCTATTTATCTTTTTTATGAATGAGAACAATTGAAAACTGCAATATTGTCACGTCAGGATAGGTTAAAACTCAGACACATAGGCAATGCCATTTCATCCATTTTACCTATCCAAAGGCCCTGAAAGAAGCTAATAAGCTGCTTCACATCTGTCTTTTTGTTCAAACAGATTACAGGCAGTTAAAAAACCAAACAGGACAGATTGAAGAAAGACTGTTTCAAGAAAGAATGGCCAGAACAAGTAGCATTTATTCTTAACAGCTGCAGTGTTTATTTTAGAAGAAAAGGTGTGCGTGTCCAGGTGCAAGACACCTCAGGGTTTAACCAGGCATTCTTATGAAAGTCAGCTATGAGGTGCTCTAGGAATTTGTGTAATTGTGTTTTTGCTGTTGATTGAGGAACTGGGCAGTTAATTTTTGTCTGGGGTATGACGTATTATGGCATAAACTGTGTCTCTCCATGGCAGAAAACCTAGGCACCAGGGGTATCACTGTCATTCAGAGTTAGTCAGTCACTCTTTTGGAGACTAAAGCCATTGTTTGACAGGAACCATAAACTGTAATCCCTGGACTGTGAAGGGGAGGCAGGGCACTCTCATTCAGCGTACATATGTATCTGAGACAAAAGGACTCATGCCTTGGTACAAAACTGATTATCAGCCAGCACTAGTAAAAGACTTCTCCCATGGTTAAACTGTTCCATGAATTCGTGCCTTGCAAGCAATTTATGTTGTCTATGGAGACACTTAGAAATTCTTATTGACAGTAGATTGGCCTAGGCTGTTCATAGGTTTGTTCCTTTTCTGTAATTAGTATATGATAGTTACAAAGATTTTGTGAAGATTTCTGAAATAACTTTGTTGTACTAGAGGTTCAAACAGGTTGGACTTGAAGAATTAGCACTTCAGGTGGCTGAGATTCCTCATCCCCATTCAGAGGTTTCTTCGGCACAGAATCTTTTGGGCAGGAACTATAGGTCAATCTTCAATTGCCAAAAAGACATTAAGAAAATCAGAAATAATTCAAAAATGTGCCCTTAGTTGTCTAACTAAGATAAATTGTAGATAAATGTTTTAATCCTGTAAAATATGGATAAAACATAAACATTGAGCTTTCTGTCTGTCCATTTTCTGCTAAATAAAATATTTTAATATTTCATAGCTGTGTCCAATTGTCCAATACCCACAAAAAAGTAAAACACCATCTCAGGTTTTTATAATAAAATTACCCAAAAACGAAGCAAAAGATTATTGAATCAGTTATGTATGATTGATTTTTCATTTTTAGATATTCATACTGCATTCCAAACACAATTACTATACACTGCAGAATAAAACTCCATTGGCAGCACCCAGTGTCATTGTCTTCTTTGCTTCATTTCAAGTATAATCATCCTGGTGTGGGTTATTCATTAGAACATATAAACTTATAATTTTCAGTATTTTTCTTCTTTTTCTGTCAGTGGACCCAGAAAGACACATTCACTGAAATTCAAATTTGTTGAAAATATTATTAATATTGATTAGAATTTAAGAAAACTATGTTAAATATGTATTCTTGAATCCCTTCTAGAAATACATATCTTCCTCAGGGCGTGGCTTTGGTAAAGCTTTCTGATTAAAGAGAGCAGTTACACTATAACTTCAAGTAAAAAGAGGAACAGAAACTAGAGCAGAATTTTTTTATACTAATACATATAAATATATTGTTGTATTAACATAAACAATACTACAATAGTTCTAACAATTTCAATAAAAGCATTTTTTCCTAGGAGGTACACTGGCTGGAATTTAAGGAGATACAATAGCTATGCAAAAGTGTTTGATCCAAAGGTCACTGAAGGAAAGAGCGTGAATGATTTATGTTGGAAGCAACCTGTGGATATAATCTGCCTTGTTCAAGCAGATCCAACTGCCCTGATCAAGCAGGACCACCTGGAACAGCTGGACCATCTCCAAGGATGGAGATTCTCTGGGCAATCTGCATTAGTGCTTGGTCACCCTCACAGTAAAGTACTCCCTGAAGTTCACAAGAAACTTAATGCATTTCAGTTTCCTCTGGTCCTGTCTCTTTAAAGAGCCTGTTTCTGTCCCCTTTGCATTCTTCCTTTAAGTATTTATATGCATTAATGATTTTCCTGAAGAGCCTTCTCTTTCCAGCCTGAACTGTCTCCACTCCTTTCTCGAAGGAGAAATGCTGCATTTCCTTCATGGTCTTAGTGGCTCTTTGCTGGACAATCTTCAGTATGTCCACGTCTTTCTTGGACTGAGGAGCTCAAAACCCAACTAGGACTCCAAGGGTGGCCTCACTGGTGCTGAGGAGAGATGAATCATAGAACCATTGCAGTAACAAAAGACCTCAAAGTCCAGCCATCAACTTGGCACCACCATGTTCTCCGCTAAAACATAACCCTAAGTGCCACACCCACACACATTTTGAACACTTCCAGGCATGGTGATCCTGCCACTTCCCTTGGTGGTCTGTTCCAATGCCTGATAGTTCTTCCAGTAAAAAAAATGTTTGTAATTTCCATTCTGAATCTCCTCCGGCACAACTTTAGGCTGCTTCCTCCCGTCCTTTCACTTGTTACTTGGGAGAAGTAACAAAATCCATGCCTTACCACAAACATCTTTCATGCAGTTGTAGAGAGAGACAAGGTGTCCCCTGAGCCTCCTTTTCTCCAGTCTGTACCACCCCAGTTCCCTTGGCTGTTCCTTACAATATTTGTGCCTCAGACCCTTCACCAGCTTCTTTGCCCTTCTCTGAACGTGCTCCAGCACCCCAAAGTTTTTCTTCTAGTAAGAGGCCCAAAACTGAGCACAGGTTTTAAGGTGAGGTTCCAGCAGTGCCTAGGACAGGGGGAGGGGTGTGCAATGAAGGATCACCTCCATCGACCTGCTGGCAATACTTCAATGCAGCACAGGATCCCATCTGCTCCATTGGCTTTTTTGCAAGGACACATTGTTGCCTCATGTTCAGTTTGGGATCTACCAGGTTCCCTATTTGCCTAGCTTCTCTCCAGCTGAGTGGCCCTCAGCATACAGTCAAACATCAACTTGTTTATCCCCAGGGGCAAGACCTTGCGCTTCTCCTTGCTCAGCCTCACCAAGTCCTTGTTGACCCATTTCTCTGGGCTGTTAAGATCCCTCTGGCTGACAACAGGATCATCTGGTGTATCAGCCACTCCTTCCTGTTTTGTGCCAGCAGCAAATTTGCTGAGGTAAAATTCTGCCTCATCAACCAGATTATTAATGAAGATGTTTCACAGAACCTGACCCAGTCATGACCTAATATTTTAATGACATTATTGGCTTCCAACTAGACTTGGTTTCACTCTCTGGGCCTGGGCATTCAGTCAGTTTTCAACCAACATCACTGACAGTTCATCCAACATTAACAGGGGTCTTATGGGTGACAGTGTGAAAGGCCTTACTGAAGGCATGTAGGCAATATCCTCTGCTCTCATATCATCTATTAAACCAGTCATTTATGGCAGAAGCTTATAAAGTCAGTCAGTCATTAGCTTCTGATGATTGTCTCATTCTTTTTTCATCCTTCATTTGCTTAGAAAAGGTTTACAGGACTAGGTGCTCCACCACCTTCAGAGAGATCAGGGTGAGGCTGACTGACTTATCAGAAAAAAGCGTAGAGCCACAATGCTCAGATAATGCTTGCAGATTTATTTGTTGGTTTCAAATGGTTTAAATGTATTATGCCTCAAGCAATTTTAGGTGAAAACCTCCATAGGTATCCCAAACACAGAGTAAAGTCATTGACAAATGAGCAGGAAACAAAGCACTTTGGATCATTCCACTTTGCTGCATTGGAGTTCACTATAGGAGGATTCATAAATGGAACAGCACAAGAGGATTCATTATATTCACTGCACCACAGCTTAGCCTTTCAAAATTCTACCTTACAAAAAACCTTTCCATCTCCTCCCACTCTGTACTTCCAGTTCAAGAATATTTTATTTAAAAGGAATGAGAAAAAATAAGCCCTCTATCTGCAGTGTTTCAAGTCCACTCTAACTAAATTTGGACTTCAAAGTTAAGCACTGTGTCACACATATTGGTATTTGCCCATCCCTTTTTTTTCCCCTCAACGTAGAAATGCTAATTTTTTTGTTGAGATAGTGTCATGTGCCAGAGGTGGATGGGAATGGGGTAAAATAATTAACTAAGCTCCTGCTGAAAATATGGACATTTTCTCCTTTCTTTTCCTCTTAAACAGGTTTGGGGTTTTTTTGTCTTTTCACAGCCATTATTAACTTCTCCTTAACTGTTATAAATTGTGGGGAGTGGACAACCTCAAAATTAAAACATAGAGATGCAAAGAAAAATGAGAAAAGTGGACTGTAATGAATTACCTTTAAAAAAATTTTCATGTTTCGTAATGAAATGTGCAATCACTATGTAAGTGCAATTCCAATTAAAACCTTGTGTTTTGTTAAAAATACATCTTGCTTAAGACATCATTATTCATTTCCAGACTAAATAGCAAACTTTCAACATGTAAGAGAATAAGGGCCCTTCAATTAGACTATCTGGCAGCTGCCAATAGCATGGTTTCTTTGATATTTATCTTGCAGCTTTTATAGCTAGTTGATTGCTATTTCCCACATATTCAGGTATCTGACCTAAATCCCAGTAAGAAAAGAATAGGTAATGTCTGCATACCCTTGATGAAGTACCTTTCTTAATACAAGATGCTTGCTTGTTCAACTCATAGCCACCTTATTTGTTTGTTTTCCCTGTCCGACCGTATCTGATTGTTCCACTGGACTTTCT
Source organism: Setophaga petechia (assembly GCA_024362935.1). NCBI lineage: Eukaryota > Metazoa > Chordata > Aves > Passeriformes > Parulidae > Setophaga > Setophaga petechia. The sequence continues at coordinate 18,440,936 of JANCRA010000004.1, forward strand.
TGCAGGGTTGAACTTTTTTCCACTCTAGAAGTGACCTTATGACAAGCATCAAAGCCCATCTGGAGAGACAAACGAGAGGCTCCCAGATGTCACACAGTAGCACTTATGCCAGCTCCTTGTCTGAAGGGTGGAGAAAGCACATGGTCTTCATTAGGATCATTGCACTGGTAAAGGAATTGCAGGTTTAAAAGTATATAGCTAAAATCTGACAAAATACCTTTCATAATAACATTAGATCTGCCTCGGGTATGTTTTATCCTGCCTTGAAAGTTTGAGCAAGCAGTGTCCTGTAATTGTGAAATCAGAGTTATCATTTACTGGGAAGAATTCTTTAACAAATCATAAATAATTTCTCTGAAATTACCTTAATTTATGATAAAAGCATGGCTCAACTCTGGTCTCTATCACCTTCCCTTTTATCTTTTTGCAAATATGATTCCATACTATTAAACTGGCCCAACCAGTCATAATGAACGGCTGCAGCTATTTCTCTGTTTAATGAATTTGGAACTGGACATGTTTCATAGATTATACTTTCTGGATTGCTGCAAAATTATTTAGACCATTCTCTGTCATCACTTATTTTTCCCTCCCACTCAAGGCATTGGTGTTTGGATATAAGATCTTGTTTTAGTCTCTTATACAAAACAGAAACAGTAGAGGAGACTGGTTCTGTTTGAATTTCTTCAAATATGCCGAGAATTTGGACAAGACTTTGAGTTTTATCTCAATTTAACACCTCAGGGAGGCAAAAAATGCTAAAGATCTTGTTTAACTAACTTCTTGCTGGGTAATATGTAGGTTTGTAAACATATAGATATTCTTTTTTTTATTATTTGTATTATCTTCAGACAAGATGTCCATTTATTCATGCTAGGAAGATACACTGTTAAGAAGCAGACCTTAATATGGGAAAGGAAATACCAACTATTTCACTATATCGCTGCGCTGAAAAAAAGTATTAGTGAGAAACAAATTTTTTCAGATAAAATTATTTTCTGTATCATAGGTTGTCTTAGGGCATGATAGATCTCTTTCTGAAGTAAGAATAGAATATTTTTTTTCACTTCACTCTCTTCTTTTTATCTCTGTGTCATTTAGAATACAATTTTAAACCCATTTTCTTATAATATCACTTATTAATCAGCTGTCCAAAGACGAGACAGGGTGAAGCTGATCTATAAGGAATTGATACACGGTAGCAGCTTTGTTCCTTTAGGCAGTATTGGTCTGTAGTGGAGAGAAACAATTTATCCAAGAACATTTTTTTCACCTTCTTTCTTTCTAGCCATTGGCTTGTTTGGTTTTTGTTTTTTCGGGGGGAGGGGGGATGTGTGTTTTGGTTTGGTTTGGTTAGTTTGTTTACTTGTTTGGTTATTTCTGTTGTGCTGGGATTTTTGTTTGCTTTGGGTTTGTTTTTGTTGTTGTTTTTGTTGTTGTTGTTTATTGTTGTTTTGTTTTGTGGCCTTTTTTGGGGGTTTTGGGCAGTTTTTAGGTTTTTGTCTTTTTGGTTTTTTAAGTTGGTTATGGGTAATACAGCTTGTGTTAAAACTCAATCTCAATGAGTAGACATTCAGACATTACTGAGATAATGAATTCTGATACATTCAGGCATTTCTTTACCCATCTAATATATCAGTTTTGGATCAATCTTTTCACCAGGAATTTTTTTTTCAGAAAGTTCTATTAGAAACCTCAAGGACTACAGTCACAAAGGAGTTAAACCACAGAAAAGCAGCTAGGACTAAAATTGATGTTTTTATTCAAAATTTATTGAAAAATTTTAAAGTTTAATTTAGAGTTTAAAAGAAAACTTCTTAGACTGTCCTTTGGAAAGTACACTGAACTCCCTCTAAGCAATTTTATTTATAGAGTTTCTTTTTTCTAGCATGAGATGCAACCAGTGGGCCATAAATCAGTTTTGAATTTCTTTAACGAAAACATTCCTTTCCCATTTAATGCTTCCCATGCAGGATCATGTTCTCTTCTGTGTGACAAGAATGTGTGAATGCTGAACTCAAATGCACAGACTCTTAAACTACTATACTCACAATCTACCTGCTCCCTACATATTTTCAGCAGTTTGTTACCAATATTTTATTACCAAATATATTTTTAAAATGTAACCTCATTGTGCAATGACTGTCCAGCTTTAAAGCAAATAATATTTTGTACATCTCAGTACACTTGTATGACAAACTATATATATGCATGCCATTAAGAAAAGATTTCCCTTGCCTTTTTAAATTAAATTTTTGGCTTCCTTACAGAAATAATAATTTCTTCATTATGCAGCAACAGAGCTGCAAAGCTTATACTGTGCTGATCTGCAGCATTTGGATAGTCTTTACTTTCAGAGTGTACATGAGTCCTGTTTCTTTGAGCAGGTGGTAGAAGAGAGGCAGTGAAAAGGGATCCAGTTGCATATACAAAACATCTTTCATCAAAAGGCCTTTGTTAACCAGTTAGACTTCGTTGGATGTAGTTCAGGCTCAGTGACCCCTTTCCTACTACATATTGAACCTTTCAGCTGAGAAACCTCTCATTCAAGGTTATTAGAGACAGTATGGTGTACAGAGGAAAGTCTCAGTGGGACAGGAGTGTTGTAAAGAGTTCATTACATCACTATTGTTCTGGGCATAGCTATCATATAACAATTTTTGCTCCTTTCTTGGAAAATTTCACTCGGGATTCGTGTATCCCAAGATTCAGTAATAGGCAAGACATTAGCACCTTTTCCCACTGACCTGTAGTTGTGGATTGATCAGCTGTTGTACAACTCCACTTGCTTCCTTCTCAGAAATTTTCTGTTCTAGAGCCGAATCCTAAGAACAGTTTCCTACTCGTTTAGCCTACCAAACCAAAAGCCAAAAATATTTATCTGATTTATTTCCTGGCAGTACATTTCAGCCCCTCTGTACATATCTCAAACACCCCCCCATACATTTCCCCCCTAGAAGAATGATCAAGAAATATACAGCAATCTTTAACAAGTTTGTATGGAAGCAATGGATCCATTCCCTATTTTTTTAATATATATATGGCTTTGTCTCCCCAGTACATCTGCAATGTCCCCTCTGATTATTAGAGCTGCTTCTAACTCTGATATTCACAGCCATTTAAATTTCTTTTCCTTTAGTGAAAAAGTAATGAAATAATTTTAGTTTTCTCCTTATACTGCAATTATTTTAAATGACTGATAAGTAATATGACTTTTAAAGTAGCAGATATCTTTTACACCCAAAAATGAGATTAGAGAACAAATATTTGTTAACTACAAATACATACAAATGCAACATCTGAGTGGAAGAGAGCCCAAGTTTAGTGCCTGATTTAGAGGAATGGCTGGTAGCTCAGATACCTGCTTTAAGAGGTCATAGCTGCCCTAGCAAGCTGGCAAGAATCCCAGCCCAGACCAGTGCTTCTGCCTGCTCCTTCCCATCCCGTAAGGAACTGATCTCTCCAGTAGAGAGATTCAAAAGGAGTTTGAGGTACATGTAGGCTAAAGGCTGTCTGACAACTACAGCTATGACAATGTGGTCATGGAAGTTGAAAATAGACTCAAAGTCACTGAAAATTGAGCATTGTTAATTTTTTTCACTCGCATACTTTAATTACTGTTCTTTATAATTCACATTCCATTCTTACCAGCATTCTTTAACGATCTTAATTTATCATGATTGATCTTCCAAATTCTTTAAAAATGCCATGATGATGCAGTTTATAGTAAACTTGGACAAAAACACACTTAAGTGATATCAGAAGAGTTAATTTCAGCTTCAGTACATTCCTGAGTGAATTCACTATTAAGTGTGTATTTTATGTCATTAAAATAAAAAAAAAAATGGTAAAAACAGGCCAGTAAGAAGGTAGTAAAATACTTTCAGGATTTTTAGAGGAAAGAAAAAAAACCCACAATATTTATGTCTGAATAAATTCTGGACACAGAAATATACCTCAATGCAACATTTTCAAATAATAAAATTATCTTTTTTATAAAGTAAATGTGAAGTTGTTTGAGGTTTTATTGATTTACATAGTGTGGAAATGAATGCATTGCTTAAACAGAACTTAAATTTTTCAGTCAAAAAAATTATCCTAAAACGGAGTGCCTTGTGCCATATTCTGAAGACTAATTGGTGAAATATTGCAATATGACAGGGAACAGGCACTCATGAACTCATAATACAGTTTTTTTCTCCAGGCTCTGCCCTTAAAACTATTCAAAGTTTTTGCCAGTCTGGTATCATTTGTCAGCACTGCTATCATTTAGTTCTACACAGCTTTTTCTTCCCATTTATTGTAAAATTAGACCAGTTTCTTCTTAAAGGATTAAAGATTCTAACTTGTTTTTCCTAAGATAGCTATTGGTTTGAAAGATCATAGTAGCTTTGGAGAATCCTTGAAGTGCTCTCAGTCCCTTTAACCATTCATTTGAAGCACAGGAACTTCTGCCTTCCTTGCAAGTAACAGAAATTTAATCATCATTCAGTTTCTGTTTGCTGCTAATTGAGTGGCATTATTCGCCAGCCTTTTGTTTGAATGTGCCATATAGGTACAGTATATACAGTATATGATCATGTATCATGCAACTGCAACAACCCAATTATGCTGATACAGGAATTCATCTGCTCCAAAAAAGACATAGGAATGAGTCTTAATTCATGTCAAAGATCCAGCTAACCAATGTCAAAAAAAAAAAAAAATCAGGCTGTATGCCGAGCTCTCCCAGTCAGGTAGTCCCAATTGTCCACCTTTTCTCTTACTTTTTCCCTACAGTGGTAACTCATTTTTGTCAACATTAAGATATAGATTGACACCTAGGGCAATAACATCCCAGGGCCATTTAAACCTCAAAAATATCAAGTAGTAAATTACTGTGCTGCTGTCATCTTAGTGCCCCTTCCTCAAGTTGCAGAATTTTCATACAGAGGATAGCAGGGGCAATGTTTCTCTTCAAAGAGAATGCCTATTTCCTATAGTCTCTGTCCCACCAAGGCAGATTTGTATGACAGTAAAAAAATGAAACTCAATTTCTCAATTTTGTTTTGCGTGAATTATAATGTCATAACAATTCCTATCAAAATGCAAGCATTTACATAGACTTCAAGCTGTTCACTAGATTTTACTCGTAAGCAGACACATGAAGAGCATATACATGAATATATATATTCAGGCATATGTATTTTTATTTTGTGTGCAGTTACATATTTTTAAAATCTCAATCCACATACAGAGAGATCAATTCATAGATGTGGAGCTCTGAAGCTAGGAGTTGTGATACTGTTGCTTTGCAGCAAAAAGAAGTGAAGAGAGCATCCACCCCCCAGCCCCCCCATCTTACACTTCCTGACACACTCAATTCATTCCTCCATGATTGAAATACCAACTTAATAACCAGCACTGAGATTAGCTGAACTTGGGCTGATGTTTTGGCAAGTATTCTCATACTCTAGCTGAGTCAGGAACATTTTCCAGGTAGCTTTCACACAAAATTAAACTATGTAGAGAAGTTGAGCCAGGGCAGTATTTTTCTCTAATACTACAAGAGTTCATGTCAGAGTTTATCTCCTGTCTCTTCCACAGACTCTGGTTCATGTGTGCCGGTTCAAAATCCTGTGTCCTGACAAGTTTCAACTAAGGAGCTCAGGACGAAAACCTCTCTAGAATTTGTCAGCTACAGAGGAAATCAAGCCAAGTGGTCTGTGTTTTGCATAGCTTCTTTCCTTGCTTTGTGGTGCTTGAGGCAAGGAAACAGGATCTGCAGACTAGTCACAGTAAGATATATTTAGCCACTGTCTACAGACTTCGCGTGTTGCCATTTGGCATTTGTTCTTCACACAAGCCAAGTGCGAAGTATAAGAAAAACCACATGCCAAGCTGTTATGCACCTCCAGCAAGACAATGGTCTAATTGCACTGTGGTCTGTCTTAAAGACTTTAATGTTAAGTGGTAGAAATAGTTTCTTCACTGTGTGGTTTGGAGCAAGGCAGAGGATAGAATGGAAAGCTATACAGTGTGAAAGACAATTAAATACCAAGATGTGATAAATCATGCATTTTTATAGTAGTCATTACACCTTATGTGTTACCAGCCTAAAATATTACTTAGAAGTGTCCTGGTTCTGTATGTTTCTTTGATTTGATTTAGGACATAAAGCATAAAATGTGTGATGCCTTTGCTTTGAATATTTCTCAAAATATTAACCTCTGCCTGCTGAAGTGAGCAGAGTGTAGCAAACATTGCACTCAATCTCCTTTCTCCCACAGATACAACTGCTAGTTGAGCTGAAAGGCTTTAGTTCCTCTCCGCACCTCTTCACCTACAGCACCTCGAGCTTGGAGATGTTCTGTGTTATTCACTGCATTTGAATGACGACTGTCACTCTTCCGAAGTCAAAACCGCAGCTGATCTGCCTATGGCCTGCTAGGCAAATTGAGTTTTGTCTCCTTTTTCTGCCTCAGCTTTCCCAAGTGCAAAATGGCAAGGATGTTATTTCAAGATCCATAGGTTTAAGTTTATACATCTCACTCTGGTAACTGGCCTTAGACATACATTTGAAGCTGCTTTGGACCTTATTGTCTCCCAGCTGCTTCTTGCAGACTCATACACACAAAACCAACTTTCTCTGTTAGCTGCTTCAGACTGGTGGAAGTTACTATTACCCAGTTCAGACCCTGGGTCTCTGACTTGAATCTACTGTCAGCCCAGTGGACAACTCTCAGACCTTCTATTCTCAATTGTACCCAGTGCAGGCCACCCCAATTCAAGGCTCCCAAACCTCTTACCCTGTTTACCACTTATTGCGAGCACCTTGTGCACACCCCTGTGACCCATGTGATCCTGTGACCCATAATTGGCACTGAGCCACCACACAAGAATACTCACAGACATGCCCCATTCAAAACAGAAATGATGATCAGTGAGTGGACAGACACTGCTGAACACACCCTGCTCATACATGTCCCCTTGCAATAAAACACTGGACCTGTAGGAAAAACATGGGAGACAGGGCCACACTATCTAGACCAAATTTCTGCTTTTCCTGTAACTACACGTCAGGACGTATTTTTCTTCCTGCCACAAAAGGGACTTCTAATCACCTCTTGTATCATGAAAGCTTTACAGCAAGGTGAAAGGGTTCAATTTTCTTGCTAGATAGAGGAAAATTGGAAAAATACACCATTAATTTTTCTTGTAAATACGGGTAGATTTCTTTTGGTTTTGTCCCTCTGTTTACTTTTATGATCTGGTGGATGAACTGATAATGGTGGATAATTTTCACATAATGACAGAGACATTACGTCCTAAACAAGAAGTAGACCAATGAAACCCCAGGAAAGTAATGTCATGCTTTTCCTAATGCCTTTCAATAAAAATATATCCCATTGTCCATCAGAGGCTGAGGATGTTTGGATGAAAGAGAGCCTGTAAGTGCAGCATGGGAGTAGGGACTTTTTTTAGCTGTTTTCAGTCTAGGGCATTGTATTTGTTTTACTGCCCTAATTATAAAATTATTACATCTGGGGAACATATTTCAGAGCTGTAATTCTGCACTCTTCTATCAGTGTCTGTCTGCAGGTGACAGCACAGATGAAAGGACGGATCTTATCATCTGCCTAGCACATTATTACCTTACTACTCATGTAGGTCCACTAATTTTAGGCTACTCATTGACTATGATTTGACAATGATCAAAAGAGGGAAGTACCACAAAATGCAGAGCAGAATAAAGTAGCCAGATGTATGATTTTTTACTGACCAAGCTGACTGAGAAGTAGACCAATGAAAAGCTGGTCTGAAAGTTGATTAGAAAAAAATTAGATATTGCCCTACATGTGAATGTTGTTACACAGGCTTGTAGTTAGACATTTTGCAGCACCTCTTTTTTTTTTTTTTTAATGAAAAGCTGAGCACAAATGAATAGCCCCTTTGTAGGAAAAAAACACCTATTGTTTTTTTGTCTTCATTTGTTTATATTTTAAATACCATTGGCTCAGGAAGTCTGACAAATCCTGTTTCTCAGAAGAGAGAAAAACATTGTTGACTGACAGTTTTTTGGGAGGATAAGTATTGGTGCAAATCATCCCACCCTTTTAGCTAAACATTTTTTTCAAAGGCAGCTGGGCAACTAGCTGAATGATTCCATATCAAATTTGATAATTTTGATGCTATTCTCAGTAAAATTTCCATTGTGCAAATATTTTACAATTTCTCTTTTTTATATTTAGTATCTTGTCTCTTGTAGGCTAGGATGAGAGTTGTATCAATAACCATGAAGGCCTCATTTTTACTCCAAAGTTGAAAAAACTAGAAGGCAAAATGGCAAGTCCAATAACTTTTCCCCACAACTACATCTCACGCACTTACAAAACTGCTTTATAAAATTGATCCAAACCATGGTTTGCTTCCCAACAAAATACTGTAAGTGTAGTCTAAGTACCATTGAGTGGAAGTAAACCTGGCAAGACTGAAAAGTGGGAAGGGGGACCGGGAGTATCTCAGTATGCACAAAAAAAAATACAAACCCAAAAACCTTAAACCAAAACAGAACAAAAAAAAAATCCTGCTGTGGAAAAGAAAACATGTATGCTCATAAAGGAAAGCATGAGTAATTCAGTGGAGCTGCTGTTCAGCAACAGTTTGTCCAGCTGAAAATATTGCTTCTGTAAAATAGCCAAGGTGAATGTCAGCTTAGGTTATCTGCTCTGGAAGTGCCAGGGATGTGGGTGAGATCTTCACAGGAAGACTCAGCAGACATGTACTTAGCTGTGAGGTCCAGCTTCAAGTTTTCTTTGGTCAATTATACTGGCATCTCTTTTTGCTTCTTACCCGTCTTCCTATGTACTTTGCAGACTCCCTGAGGCTCATCTTACCTCCTCATTGACCCCTTCTGAAGAGATATTTTTAGGAGAGCATTCTGGCTAGTATCAAGGGTATTTAGGTACACAGGGTTTTTTTCTCTACAATCCATAAAACACAAAACATCAGATATTTTAAACTGGAATAGCCCTTTCATAATCTTCATTGTGTTTTCAGGAATTAATCAGCCCTTTCCTCAACCCTCAGCAGAGTTTATCTCCTTCCTTTGAACTTGCTGGACATAAAAAGCCACAAAGTTACTTACCTTGGAAAAGAAGGAAGTCAAAAATTTTTTGTCCAGCCAGAAATCTGTGTTCAGCCATGCTTTTGCTAGTCTCAATCTGGAGTAGCTCTCTAACAGTACTAATGCACCTGAGTAATAATGGCATAAGACCTTACTAAGCCATAACCTTTTCAAAAAGATGCTGTTACCAAGCACCAACAGAGTTACAGCACCTCTAATAGTGAGTTGCGATCCCACAGTAATGGCCCAAATTTTCCTGCTTTTCAATAGACTCATAAACTTTGAGTGATGGGAACCCAGACTTCACATTGTTCCCAGACATTTGGACACACTGTGTGTAAAGGATATATTTCCAGACAACGCTGCTTAGCTTCAGGGAAAGCATTTTCTTATTTCCACATTTATTAGCTGAGGAAAACCAACGCTTTACTGCATGGTCATCCACCTGGGATTGCTGTCATATGAAAGAAGGGGATCTTAGTAGACAAAGAATCGGAACACTAATAGAAAAGTTAATAAAAGCTCAATATAGCTGCAGCCTGGTCAGCAGTCTTGGCATTCAATTATTCCCTAAGAGAGACTGATGTGTAAAGAACATTTCCTGCTCTCATATGCACTCTGTCCCTCTCCTATTAAAGAAAATGAATCTTTCTTTAATTAATTTAGTGCAGGCCAATAGTGTTCAACATCGGAAATAGTGTATTACCTACATTTTTATAAAGAATTTATAGTTCCATTCAAAAATATCTTTCAAAGGAAACTGCTAGAAGGTGACCTGACTCATAAAGTCTTTCAAAGGAGTGAGGGAGTGTGACAATGAGACATATTTCATAACTAACAGGATACCTAGCAATTGTGATGGCTAACTCTTTACCACTGGAAGGGGTTTTGCAACATCTTCAACAGTATTCATATCAAAAAGTTATAAGGAAAGCTCACTAAGTCTGAAATTTCATAATCATTGCATTACCACTTATCAATAGTTCCTGCTCTGTAATTAAAAAAAAATGTAATTTTTTCTTCTAAGGTACCTTCTGAGATGATCTGTTGTTCGGCACTCAGTCCCTAGGAGGACTTCCTTCTTCTGTAACTGCTACCTTCTTCGTTTTTCCTACTAAATAAAAAAAAATAGTACTAATGGTATTTTTTCTTGACTCTTGATGTTTTGCACAGATGTTAATAATCTAATGCCACAGTCCCAGCAGAGAGACAGAGCAGTTAGGTGCTCAGGGTGATAAAAGGAGGCAGTGACATAACTTGTATTAGAAGATATGCTCAGCTGACTATGATACTGACTATTGCATAAAACCACATTTCTCCTTCACCAGTTTCTTGATGTTTGAGTCACAGGTGTGTACACACATGAAAAAAAAAAAAGATAAGAGAGCAGACAGACCTCTTTTACTCCTGTTGAAATGGCACTGGTCACTTCTGGGAATCATAACAAAGGTGAGATTTAAAGTAAAACTCAAGCTGCACACAGACTATTGGAACCATGTTTTCCCTTGAGCAATCCCAGTAATATACAATTTTATTAATCTAGTTTGCTTTATAGAGGATATACTATTTATTTTTCTTTCCTGTTTCCCAACACTTTCCTAAAAAGAGCCTGTTTTGTGGAACTGTTTTGTGGAAATCATTATAAATTGATGGAAGTTTAAATTTTGCTGGATTTTTTTGAGAAAGGGAATGGAAGGGAATGGAAACATCAAAACAAGAAGTCTTCAAGTGCAGTTAAATAACAAGGTCTGCTCAAAATCAGCAGTTTATCTAGGACCTAGAGAGAAACACTTTCAGCTCTGTAAACGTGCACTAGGGTAAACAGTACCATGTATCTGACATGTGTGCACCCATATCTGTCAGATAAAATGTTTAAACCTGCCCTACTCATTCTATATATTAAAAAAAAATATTTCTCTAATAGAACAATGTCAGAGGATCAGCTCTTTGCAAAATAAATGCTTCTGCATTCATGAACCAGCAGGAGGTCATTGACCTGTTCTAGTCCATGGGCATTGGCTCTTAATTATAAATAATTTTTAAATTTTCTGTGAAATGAATGTTTATATTAAAAATATTTTGCTAGAAATAAAGGTTTTATTAAGGAATAAAACCTTAATAAATAATAAACCTTAATAAATCAGCTTTTGTGATCAGTGCACCCCTACAGCATGTCTTTAACATTCTCTTTTCATATAATGAGGCTATAGAGACAAAACCACTAGTTAGGGACACCAGGACACAAAAGAAATCACTTGTTGTCTCTCCAATAAATACTTTTTGTGACTTCCCAGAATTTATCATCATATTATGAACTATTATATATGTAAGTCTCTTTACTAACTCTATTTGTACAGAGGATCACTTTTTGAGGCTAGTGTGCTGTTCTTAATTAAATTGGATTCATGATTATTTTGTAGGTTTGTGGTGATAACTGTTTCCTGTTTTTATTTAAGTTCCTCAGAAATAGAACACAGCAAATACTTCTATATACATTTTTTAATATTAAAAATCTCAATTTTACAGTAATAACTTGGAAAAGAGGAATAATTAGCTAATACCTGTAATTCAAATATTAATGTTTTGTTGGTCAGGATTCTTTCTGACCTTAAAAAATAAAAAGTATAATAAGAAAAAATTATAATTTTACTAGCATTTAAATTTATAAATATGATCCAATGCTCACAAATTTTTCCGTGTGGTATTTCAGTTTAAAAAAAGGGAAAACTTAAAAAGCACAGCTTCTTGATACTCCTTAACAAGCATCATCAGGAAATCTAACTCAAAGCTCCAAAACTAGGAAATTTCCATGCCTCCTTACTACAGTATTCTGTGAGAAAGATGTATACATGATAATCTGCCAAGAGACCCTGAAAGAGTGGGTCAACTAACATATGCTACAGGTACACCTGGAAACCTCTATGCTTGACTAACCCTGAGCTTTTTTAGAAACTGTGTATCTTTAAAAAGAAATAGATGACTGAAACACCATCAGTCATCTTTTAATTCTGTTCATATAGAATGTCTGTTACTATCCCAAGTACATAAATTTTCCATTTCACATAAACTCTAAGATTAAATCTTTGACGTATTTTTTAGGATGATTCTGAGCACAGAAAGCACATCTTGGAGCAACTCCAGAGAAATACTATCAAGTTTATTGGAAAGATGGACCACCTCTGAGAAGGTGAGGAAAGGCTGGAGGAACTGGGGTTTTTCACCTGGAAAAGAGAAAACTCCAAGTTGACTTAATTGCAGCCTTCCAGGACCTGAAGGGAATCTACAAGAGAGATGGGAGACACGCTAGTTCTGTGAGCCTGCAGTGACAGGACAAGGGGGAGTGGCTCCAAACTGAAAGAGAGTAGGTTTGGACGAAATGCTAGAATAAAATTCTTTACTGTGAGGGTGGTGAAGAACAAGATGCCCAGAGAAACTGTGGGCACCTGGGATTGTCCAAGACACGTTGGATGGGGCTCTGAGCAATCTGTTCCACTGAAAGGTGTCCCTGCGCATGGCCACATGTTTGGGACTAGATTCTCTTTAAAGTCCCTTCCAACACAAACCATTCTATGATTCTATTGGTAAAGCTAAAATACCATGTAAAAACTGCATTAAAATTTGTATGAGTCATCTTTAATGCATCCTCTAACTTTCTAGTGTAACCACTACACATTTACTTTAAATCTAATTGGAGAGTTTTAAGAAAAGATAGCTATGATTGTCCGTACATCAAGGGCTGTGATGTGTTTTAGGCCCCTCACTACAAGACATTGAGGATTGTGTCCAGAGGAGGTTAGCAAAGTTGATTTAAGGTTTGGAGTTCCATGAGAGGAAGTTGAGGGACCTGGGATTGTTTAGCTGGAGAAAAGGAAGGTTGCGGGGACCTAATCACTCTCTACAACTTGGGCTTGTGGCAAGGGGGGGATCAGTCTCTTCTCTCAAGTAACAGGAGACAGAATGAGACTGTATTACCTCAAGTTGCACCAGGAAAAGTTTAGATTGGATATTAGGAAACATTTATTCACAGAAACCAGACAGGCATTGAAAAGGGCAATCCAGGAAAGCAGTTGCTTCATTCTCCCTGGAGGTACTTAAAAGAGAGGTAGAAGTGGCACTAGTAGTGGACTTGCCATTGTCAGGTTTATGGTTGGACTTGATGATCTCACAAGTCTTTTCCAACCTAAGTGGTTCTATGAACAATGACTGCATTATGTGGATCTTTGTATTCACTCTAGACTTTAGCAGGTTTTGCAGTCAACACAACTCTAGCGCTATAACAGAAGATTTTATGCTGCCTTGAACTTTTGAGAATACAGGTCCTACTTGCTTCCCTCAAGCATCATGATAGGAATACATGTGTACAATTCACAGAAGTCACATTTAAAGAAAATTTTCACTGAGCTTTTAAAGCCCTACAGATGCTACACTGCCAATCTTTTTTAATTAAAGAGAATACTGCTTGCTTTTCTAACTGTGCGTTCACATGAAGATGGTCTTTTGATTTTAATCCTTGCTCAATAAATTTAAAAGTTTTGTGTCCATAGTATAGGTCTTCAAACTACAAATTTTTCTTCAATGCCTTTGAAAATCATATTTTGGTATATAATTCCTAGCAATACCATAAATGCCAACCAAAAATTCTGGGAAGCAGGCCTACACCTTCTGCAAATACTTAGCAACACTATGTCTTTGGTTTATTTCTTGCGTGAATCGTGGTCTTACATTTAAATGCTCTGGTTTTTGTCACTCTAGGCTTCAGTCGCTGCTCTTGTCACTATAATTTTGTCAGAGAATTATCCAGACAGTGCAGAATGGGCAGGAATACTCAGCACAGCAGTGTAATCTTTCACATTATCCTAGTACTGTCTGGCTTGGCTGTATTAAAGTACATAGCTCTAAGACAGGCAGCAGTGAAAATGTAATTTGCAAAGACTTATTGGAAGGCAGAGAGCCCCTAACGAGATGAGTAATTTAGAAGTCATGATACCAATCCTATTTCTCCCAGTAGACTCTTTGGCAGCTTACTGGCTTCTCTTTTCCTCTCTGCCCCACACCCACTACTTGCCTGTGTTCAAAGGGTTAACAGCAAATCAGGCTGAAGTGGCGTGCATTACCATGTCTTCTGCATGACTGATACTGCAATCGATCTGCAGCGGTTCATTTTCTCTCTGGAATCTCTGCCTACTGAGAACAAATACAAACACATGTGGAACCAATAGGAAGCAGACCAAGGGGTTTAAGAGTGTGTACCAACCTATGTCAGAAAGTTCTCACTTAACAGATGGGGCAATTAATAAAACAGTCAAGTGGTATGACTGCGTCAAGGTGCCTTTAAGTGCTAACAATCCTCTTTTGTCTTACTACTGTAGTGTACAGATGGATTCCAACTGAGAATAAGCAGTGCATTGTGCCCATGTTTGCCATCGTACAGTGTCACAGTATTTATAGGGTGCCAGGTGTCCAGTGCCTATTATTTTAAGTATAAATAGGAAACTGGTTCCCTCCCCTCTAATTCCCCCCTGCTCTAAGTATTTCAAGTGATGAAGTGATCACTAATCAGGGTAGAATTAAACTTTACAAGTAAATCAGCCTTTTTATCAATTAAACTTCACAAGTAAATCAGCCTTTTTATCAATTTATAAAGGACGGATTTGCCATAAAGTAAAGCTAGCATAATGCCACCTCAGTTAACGTGCATTTTTACTGCACTGATCCTACACAAGAAAGTGCTTTATAGGGCTGTCCAAACCCCACAATATGCTTCATGACATCATATGTTGATTCTCAGAATAAGACAATAATTTTTCCCTATATGAATGAGTATGAATTGCAAAATTTTCTATTTCCTATTTATGACTTTCAGGGATTTTTCACCAAGATTATTAATTTTTGTGTCCCCAAAAATTCAGCTGGACTCCTCTGCACCTCTGTCTCATGTTCATTATCGTTTTCTTCTCTTCCTTTTCCCTTTTCCTTTCCTATTATCTGGGTTTTTTTCTCAAAATTGCATATCATAGTTGGCACAGAACATCTCTCATCCTTGGACAGGACTGTTTTCAGTTAACTACAAATAATTTTAGTGTCCTTTGAGATAAAAATGCTGTAAAAATACTTTTATGCTCAAGATAAAGTATAATAAATGTTGGTCTGTATTTTGCATACATCATCAAAAAATCCTTCTCAGTCCAGGACAGAAATAGAGCAAGTGAAGGTGAGATTTTTTCCTCAGGATCACTGACTTAAGCCTTAGAATCATCATATGCTGCCCAGTTGCCAGGTATTGTGCTAGCAGTGCACTAGAGGAGGGCATTTAGTGAGACACTTGATGCACAGGCAGCCTGATATGTTTTGAATTTCACTTTCTCCTTTTGTTAAACTGCTAAATGGAGGAGTGAAGTCTAGCAAAAAGATGCCATTGCAAGATATTGGAGTGTTTTAGTTCTAGTGTTTTAGTTCTAGTGTTGTAAGGAATAAGTATTTGATTCCATTCCCTTAACTTTACATGCTTTGCCATTACATACTGCATAACTAATAATACTCTTTATTGTGCAATATTTCTTTTATTGTGGTTATTGCTATAATGCTTTTTACCTCACGTACGCATCAAAATAAAAATGGAAGACTGATTTAAACCTCAAAGCAGACAAGAAAGAATATCCCTTTATCAGCATCAGAAATATGCTATTGATGATAAAAAGGGAGGAAAAATATGTTTGTTTAGATCCTTTTTTCTCCTTTATTTTGCACATAACAAAGGCATTGCCTCAAACTATTTTTCACTCTGGTGAGTAAGGTTTGCAGGATAAAGTCCTGGCTATTATAAATGTAATGATCTTGTCAATTCACCAAAAATTGATGGAGTCACCCCCACCCATTTGTGAAATCATTAAATTAGATGCCACTCACAGAGAAATCTCTTACTATGATTGATGATGACTACATGCAATTTCCCCAATTATTTTGTTCCAATTTAAAATAGAATTTGCTGCTGGCTTTTCTTTCACTATTCTGTGTTCACTCAGCTTATACACCAGCTAGCCCGTTCACCATAAGGAGAATATTTTTACTCAAGACAAGACTTTTAATTAAGGCTGGAGAGCATTGTAGGAAACCTGTGTAGGTTGAAAATTAAAGAAAAATGCTGTAAAATCAAAGATCAAGTCTTTATTACAAACTAATTGCAAACATTCATAAGCTTGAATCTGAAGAAAAAAGAAGCTTCAGCCAGCCCTAACCAAAATTACTCCTACGGCTCCACTAGTGCAAGTTAGTCCTTTAGACAGTAAGCTTTACAGGCATCTCCCAATCTATTGTAAATTACCTGTATAGACAGAGAGAGTAGCATGTTCCCACATCTGCCTGCACCTTCACTTTGGGTTGCAAGGCATGTAGAAAATATAGAGGTAGATTTACTGCCATGTCTACAACATGACATCCTTGATCAAACATCCACTAGCCACTTACAATATAATGGAGTAACAATGCTAGGGGAAGGAAGAACATGTTAAATTTCCACAATAAACATTACAGCATCCTTTCCTCTTGTGGAATCTTTATTGTCTTTTTCATGACTAAGGTCTGGCACTAAAGAAGCTGTAGGGCTCAGTTTGGTTAAAGCTGGTTGGTTTCTTTGTTTTATGCTGTGCATGCGTTGTTTGTAGATTAAGACACATTTGGAGGAGGAATAACCTCCTGGAGTTAGACCAGATTCTCCTTATCTCCTCCAACACACCTTGGACACCTAGTGCCCCTGCCTATAATTAAGGAAATAAATGTCTCTACAGTGATCCATGAACATGTAGATGACTCATCTGTACAGGAAAGAAAGGAACTCTAGACACAGCACCTCAGACAATTCTTTTCAAGTTTTACAGTGTGGTGGGAATATACTAATCTCCAATGGGGTGATGTGTTCCACTGATTTCCATAAAGTGGTAACTGTTGTCTTACCACAGCATTATCTGCTCCACAATTCAACTTAACTTGTCATTTTTGCAGCATAATAGTTCTTGTATGGCTGGCAGATCCTGAGTAGATGGAAAGCATGTGACTCAAGAGAAGCATTCAATTTTGTTATGGTTTAACCAAGCCAGCAGATAAGCACCACACAGCTGCTCATTGAGGCCTGCACAGTGAGATGGGAAAGAAAATTGAAATAGAACCAAAAGAATGCATGGGTTGAGATAAAAACAGATTAAGAGGTACAGCAGAAGCCACACGTACAAGCAAAGCAAAACAAGGAATTCATTCACTGATTCCCAGGGGCAGATAGGTTTTCAGCCATCCCCAGGAAATCGGGGTTCCATCACATGCAACAGCGTCTTGGGAAGAAAAATCCTACAACTCCAAATGTCCCCCTTCTACCTTCTTCCTCCAGCTCAATATGGTGAGCATGTCACTCTGTGGTGACATCCCTTTGTAGGTTACTCTGTGGTAGGTTACATCCCTTTGGTCAGTTGGGGTCAGCTCTCCTGGCTTGCTGCACCCCAGGACTCTCAGTGGTGGGGCAGTGCAAGGAGCAGAAAAGGCCTGGATGGTGCACCAGTGCTGCTCAGCAGTAACAAGGACATCCACCCTTATCAACACTGATTTCTGGCAGAAGTCCAAAACACAGCCACACACCAGGTACTACAGAGAAAGTTTACTCTATTGGCTAAGACCAGTACAAATAT
This sequence comes from Setophaga petechia, assembly GCA_024362935.1. Lineage (NCBI taxonomy): Eukaryota > Metazoa > Chordata > Aves > Passeriformes > Parulidae > Setophaga > Setophaga petechia. Next base: position 18,458,714 of record JANCRA010000004.1, read on the forward strand.
TCACTAGCAGCAGTTTTGCTTTTCATTGGGTCTAGCACTGTAAGGCAACACAAATGTCCTTGTTTATGACCAGTGAACAGAAACTCAACCTTCTCATTGTTATTCAAACTTGCTGCCAAAATTCATTAGGCTCCTTGCTTGAACCACCATTGATATTAAGCAATTGCTGCTGCAAATGTGCCAGATGGTATCACACACCAACTCAAAGCTGACATCTTTTAGTTCAAAGCCTTTCACAATAGTAAAAAATCTTTCACAGTTGAACAAATTGCAAATAATTTGCAAACTCCCTTTTTAAGAACTAACTTCAATTTATTTTGGTGATTTCAGAAAATGCTGTTAAGTCTCAGTGACAAGATGGTACATTTCTAGATATGCCTACTGGAAAGAATAGGAAAAACCCCCAAATTCCTCTTCCCAGTTATGACTGTCCTTCAAATACAATCTGATTCAACAATCCCCTCATAACAGGCTTTAACTCCTTGTGTGCTGTATGGATGGCTAAACTAGTTATCTGGTTGCCTGTAGAGACCCACAAATTCCTCCAGACTACTTTTCAGGAGTGAAGCATCAGAGAAACCCAGAAGGCTTAAGAGTAAAGGACTGCAGTCTAATGAAGAACTATTTCACTTTCCCTCATTGTAGGAGCTTCTAGGTTGCAGCGCAGCTCTAAGAGTTTTGGAGAGTGACTGAGCAGGAGATGCTGCCCAGGCAGCTGGGAAACATGCTTGCTCAGCACATACACTGCAGCTTTGGCCAGCTGGACTTGCATACAGTGTCCCACAGAGATAAAAGCTAACCTTCTGTACAATGCCAGAGTGGCACTAGTACAACAAAAAACCTGATCTGCTTTATGGTTTGAGCTGTGATAGACCCAAAAAGTAGAAGGACATCTGCTCTGGACACTGATCATGGAGACAGACCCAGTTAACGTAGAAACTACTGCCAATACAGTGTACTAGAAATAAATCCCATTGGGATGGACACATACAGATGGGTGGTTTCAGCTCCATGTATTCTACAGTGTGGCTGAAGCACAGCCTATGAGAAAAAAAAGTGTGTATAATATGCCAGTTATATTTAACCTCAGTTATATATTAAGAATTCACACCTTCTACCCATTCCTCCCCCCATTTACCCTTACAACTCAATTAATCTAACAGCAAATATTTTAATAAAAGGCCCCTTTGGGTTTGTATCATGCCATTGTTTTGGGAAAACAAGTTTATAGTTTTTGTAATGTCCATCTTCCCCTTCCCCAAACACTCTGTTTCCTGCCAATCATACAGGAACACAGAGTGCCAGGCACATTGACAGGATGTTTGTTTGCTGCTGACGTTAGCTGAGTTGCAAGCCTCAGCACTTATACTGAAAATCCAAGCACAAGAAAATTCTCAAACAATTATTTTAGCATTAATAGCATTGTTTATACTCTAAATGAGCAATAGATTACTCCCAAGTGAGGAAAACTTGCTGGTGAACCCATAATCTTCAACAGTTTTCATATTTTAATAGTTCTGCAAAACAGACACCAGAAAATAAAAAATTTTAAACTTTTCAAGACAACTAGACCTTTAGGTATTGTCAGTAAAGTAACAAATAATACCAGTATTCTGCAAGCTGAGAGATCTAAAGGCTATTTTTTTTCCTCTAAATTAATTTGAAATAGTTGCTATTTAGCATTCCATAGGCAGGCTTCTACTCTGATAATGAAACATAATTATTTCAGGACATCAAATATTGTTGTAACAGTGTGAGATACAGTGCAAAGACAATTAAAAGACATTTCTAGGTATCATACTAGGTCATTATGTATTTTCTATGTGTTGCTCCATTCTCTACTGCTAACTTGCTTGTGGATCTTCCAGATAAAACACAACTGCGTCATGTTTGCATCACTATAACTGAAGAGGCTGGGTCACCTTACACAAAACGGTGAAAATTTTGCCTGTTTCTAGAGAAGAAAGTAAAGACTCCAAGATAAATCTGATCCCTACAACTGGTTAAACAGTAATAAGTGTAGTATTATTACTCTGTATTAACTATAAAGCCACACAGCAATTCTGATTAATTCAGAACACAAATGTTCACACTTGTCACAGGCTACAGGCTTCTGTCCCTCTCTGCCAATCCATTCTTAAGAGCTGGAAAGGTTCTGTTTATTTTTTCTTTCAAAATTGTATGCCTCCTTACATATCTCAAGCGTAGCAAGTGTGCTCAGATTCAGAGTCCTATTTTTTTTTCTCAAAAATGCAATATGTGACTACAACTAAGTCAGCATTTTAAAAAGAATTTTTAAAAGCTGCAGGTTTCTGAAGACATATCCAGAACATACCTAGATTCAAAGTAAGAATATGATGCACTAATTAGCAGACACATGTTTGTGAGATGAATACAGTGAAGTCAGTGCACAACTCTGACTGAATGATGGAGTGTGTCTATTTCCAAAATGTTTACCTTCTAGGCTTATACATAGTTCATAGGTTTCCAGCTCACACATTTTCTTAAAGCAATCAGCTGCATTACCCCACAACATCTTTCAATGCTTGGACTTGTGGGTGACAAAAAAAAAAGCAGCACTAGAGAGGCCTTCAGAGTGGGGCTTTCCTGAGTTGTTGACTTGCGCATATCCAGAAGGGGCCAATAACTGAGCCTGAAAACATCTATTAATAGCACACTGACTCAGGAGCAGAAAGGATAGTCAGCCTCAATAGACAGTGTTGATCAGGTTTTTTCTGCTATGGACTTTTTGTCAAATTGCCTTTGCAGAGATATAATTCTAACTGAGATAATATTTTACGTAACCAGAAACATATTTGTGTCATAGTTCATTTATACTACCTCTTCAGCAGTCTCTCCTCTGTCTTAATGGCCTGAGACCAGTGCCTGTTGATTACCTACTGGCTTCCCTTTTTGCATGTCCAATACAAAAGCCTGATCCTGCATCCTGACAGCCTCAGTGGACTGAGACAAAAGTGACCTCTCAAGTCCACATGACTTGCTGCATCTCCAAAGAACTGCAAATCACATGCGTCAAAATCATCTATGTCTTCAATGAATCTTATAGAAATTAGGTCTTGTTCTTAAGGACCTTACAAGGACTCAGAACAGGAAAAGTAAGTTTCTTTTTCTGTCAGCAGTTTCTCGTGCCATAGGGTATATTTGACTTCCTGTCTGTACCTGGGCTGAGTGTAGGATAGATGTCGTTACACATGCCATGATTCTATGTTTACATTTGTCAGGACTGGTGTGTGGTAAAAGTACTCCCTAGCTCTACTGGGCCCATATACTTTGGCAAAAATCCAGACTGAAGAGTGCCATCCTGGTTCTTTGTCTTCCCCTAAAGAGAGCACTGGAGCAACATCATAGTGGATCTGGGAAACCCTCCTGAGACTAGATAAGACCTTTGTCATAACTGTTCTTCTGTAGACTCACACACACAAAAAAATTTGTTTCCTTCTGCATTGTGACTCAGATTTAAAGGTTTGTTTCAGGTACTGAGCTGCAAGGTTTTGTACGTGGGGGATTCATCTTTTCATAACATGCACTTACTGTATCTTCTAAGTAGGCAGGGGCTTTCAGTCTATCATGCATACAAAATTATGAAGATGACATGCATTTTTGGTGCAGCTGTAAAAAGCTTTGCTTGAGATCAGAGCATGCTCTAGCCTGACCATTTCATTTCCCTGTGGAAAACCAGCCTTCCATATCAGCTGTTCTTCCTCAGAAAAAACATAGATTACAAAAGCAGAGAGAGAACATGGAAAGATAATATAATGATATGAAGAAACAAATCCAGCCCCCTTGAAGTAACAAGAGTTTGGTTTGGGTTTTGGGGTTTTTTTTTTCCATGCTGTACTTTAGCATTTTGATAGTATGGTGAATGAATATCTAACTAAAACAGACACATCGGCTAGATTAAACAGCCAACAGCCAACATTCTTTTCTTTTTTTTTTTTTTTTTTTTTTTTCTTTCCCATGGCTGGAAGTATCTGTGAATACAGTAAAAAAAAAAAGATTTGAGAAATTTTCTTGTTCAGGACCATAGAGGTCACTGACATTATTGTCCTACCCAGGCATTTTAAAGTGGGAATCCCAAAAACAGCATGGGAGAGGTACTTCTTTACGGCTTCAGGGAAAAATTATTTTCAGAAAAAAATGCACCAGAAATCATAGCACAGTCTTTGGTTACAGTTGAAAAAAAAGTACAACCAAAATTTAAATGGTATGACTGAAATCTCGTTTAAAAAAATATGGTCATACAGATATTAAAAATATTTTAATCTAAGAAACTAAGCTGTAGTAATTCTATTTTACAGACCTTGCAAACAACAAAAGAATTATGAGCTTGTTACAATAAGAAGCAGACTTCGCAAAAAAATGGAAAGGAAAAAATGGAAAAATTAATGAAACCAGGGGTTAAGTGAATTTAGTTTTGTTCCTTACATAAGTTTTGATGTTGTAAAATATGGCACATTTAGTACTGTGCGTTCACTCAGAAAGCCAAACAGAAACTTGTCATCATGGTTTGGAGAGCACAAGGGCTCTCCTTTCTCATGTTTCAACTAAACAGTCTCCACTTGGGCTGAGGAACATATCATATATCATAAATCACTCTCTGATAGATATTTGGCAGCTAGTCAGAACCCCAGGCTATGCAACATACAGTATAGAACATTTTTAAGGTGGAATGTAGATTTTGTAACTTAAAGACCTAATAACATCTCAAAATGTTTTATTACTTTCTGGTACAAAAAAAAACCAGAGACTGCCTAAGAAAGAATTCTCCATATGGTTTTAGGTTCTGAATAGTGCATGTACATACACGTACATACCTAACTACATACATAGGTACATATGAACAAAGAGTCATGGAACTTTAAACCTGAAGGGTTTGTTCAAATGAATAAAAATGAAAAAAAAAAAAGAATTAAGGAGCATGATTACAGCATTACAGCTAACCCTTACAGCTATGAAATAGGAAAGAAGTACTGGAATCTATTTTTGTTAAAGGTCTTAACTATTTCATTGCCCTGGAATGCAAGAGGTTTTAAGATACCCAAGCACATGTAGTCCAGATTCTGGTCGTTTTGATAAGAAGATTTTATGCAAAGGTTTTTATCTTCTTATTTATGAAATGCCATGTGTGCATAAGGTGGAGAGAGTACTGATGACAAAAATGGTGTTGAGTACATAACTGATGGTAATTAACTCTTTCATCAAAGTGCATCACTGATCAGTTCAGGAAGGCATGCTTTATCACAATTTCAGGGCTGTGGCAGCTTCTAGAAGTCTGTATTGATTGACAAGATTATGGAGGAACTGTTTTCCTGCGTTAGTGCATTGTGTGCTGGGACACTTATGGGTTAACTTTATGTTTTTGGAACGTGTCATGGTGTTCTCAATGTACTCAGTACTCAGACTGAGCAGTTCTTAGAAGGGTGAAATGGAAACAGGAGAAATTGCAGAGCATGTGGTATGGGGGTTGGACAGGAAGAAACAGAGACACATGAGAAAAAAAGAAAGCTGCTGCAAAAAGTCCAGAGCAAGTTAAATTAAAATTAGGTATTTACTGATTTTTTTGGAGAACAAAGTAATAATTTCCAATATGCTTTATAATTTAGCCTCTAATCTTATTAACATGCAGGACAGCAAAAAGATTGCACTTAAAAATAAATGTTTACATTTGATTATTCCATTTTTGTTAAATTTATGCAATGCTTTTCAATGTTTTATTTTATATAAAAATGAGAATATGAAAAATTGCAACTCAATCCCTGCTTTGCCTATGACTGTGAAAAACCTGGACAGATTCTGTGCTGAAAACCCACAAAAATCAATTTATGTTTAAATTTATTAAAACATTATTGATTATCTAGTTTGCATCAAGGAAAAGGAATCCAGGGCCATGCAATCATAAAGCACTGAAATATAGCTATTTTGTGTAAACTTTCAAAAGTTTTCTAAAGCTAGGCATATAAAATTTAATCAGCAATGAATGTTGTACTTTTCCAAAATGGTCAGTACAATTAGGTGGAACACAGATGATTATCCTTGTTATTTACATGTTTGATAGTTTCACTCTTCATCTGATTATCTAGCTGATACAGTGCATTAGTGAAAATACACTTTCCTGCTCTATAAAAAGACAGTTCTCTGAGTAGGTAGCAGGCTATTTAAGACATCAAGAAATAAGAAGTATTTATGAATTTCTGTCCTTACTGCTCTTACTGCTCTTTCAATTCACAGTCTAAATGATTAACATCCTGTTTATATATATGCATATTCCTACTCAGGCATCCTACAATAACAAAGGTCATACAGTGCTTTCTATTCTAGCCCTCTTTTCCTGTAGCTCTGCATCTCAATATATCACTTTTCAGTCTTGAAAAAGACTGCAAAACTTTGCATTCTTGGTTTATACCTGGAGGAGACTATTTATTTATTTATTACTTTGCAGGTCAAGCAGTCATGCTTAGCCCCTGCAGATCTCGGGATTTCCTACCCAGCATTTCTTGTTGTATAAATACATATGCCCATGTTTATAAACTATGTTGTACTCTCTGAGAACTTTGATAAGGGTAAAAAAAAGATACAGTCCACAGATGTGTCTATGCTTTACAAACAAGATTCCAAAATTCCTTTTAAGAGTTTGTGACTATATATATTTTAATAAAATAGTAATTCAACATTAATTATTAATGAAACCATAGCCGCAATAAAATTTAGAAAGTTTAATCCAGTAGACAGGGTATTGCATGCAGTATTAAATCCTGATAGTCTGGCCCAAATAATCATGAAAATAAACATAATTAATCCTGTAGTTTACAGAACAATTTGAATATATAACAAAAAGCTCTGCTAAGTTTTCAATAAATAAGGAGATAATGTTCTTCTAATATGTTTGCTTTCATAGAATCATAGAATTGTTAAGGTTGCAAAATACCTCTAATATAATTGATTCCAACTCTTAATTGAGCCATATTCAGAGCTAACCCTTGTCCCCAAGTAACATATCTCCTTTATTTTTTAACTTAACACTTCCAGTGATTCCGTCATTTCCCTGGTAGCCTGTTCCAGTGTCTGAACATCCTTTCAAAAAAGACATCAATCTAGAATTTGCTATTGTCAGAACTTAATTTTGTTTTTTAGATCTATTTTGGCTATATTAAGTGTTTACAGGAAGAATAAAAGGATTACCATGGAAATACTTTGCCACTTCCACAGTAAGGCAGCTCTAATTAGGTATTTTAAAGATCACACTTTGATCTTTTCACCTTTGTCTTAGATCTCAGGTGACTTCTTACACCTCAGGATATTTTATGTTCATGTTTAAATCTTCAAAAGACTTTTTTAAGTCTGCCTATAAAGCTAATGTTATCTGTCTGCTGCCAATGAAAATCAGTAACCTGGATAACAAATCTATAAGGTATCTTTGTAAGTGTTAGGCTTGTCCTACTGAATAAATTGTTAACTTCTAATTAAACTTTTTGTTTCAGCCTTCATTTCAGTTTAAAACAGAGAAAAGCAAAAACTTCTCTTCCTAAGTTATTTTTGAACAGCGTCCACTCGTGCCAGCCTTTTAGGACTGTTACTATTCATAGAGAAATAAAATTTAGTAGCCTTGTTACAGTGAATTCTAAAATTTGATTTACACATCGTTTTAATTCCTCTCCACTTCTTTTTTACCCAATGGCTGTTTAGAAAGAGCTGAAAATATATCAGCAGGGGAGAAGGGAAATGGATCCTCTTTATTAGAGTTTGTCAGTATTAGTCTTCTTTGCCTTTGAAAGAGCAGCCTCGAAGACTAAAAAAAAACTTGATATTTGGGAAGTCAGAGAACATTATTCAGCATCAACTATAAAATAGGCCATATAAAGGGGGAAAACGTTCATGCTAATGAAGTTTCAAAACTGTTATTTTTTATAATGTATTCATCATATTTATTAAACAAAACCAGAAGCAGCGCTTTCACCAGTGAAGTTAAATAAGGGGTCCTAGAAAATGTTTAGGTTTTACAGAACAAAACTTTTGATTTTGTGTCTGGCAGCACAATTTAGACAAGGCATCTTGGAGGTAACAACCACATTTCCCAAGAAAACAGGCTTGTGTATTTTCTCTTTTTGATGTTCATAAATTGGCCATGGATGTGTCCAAACCCTAAAGTGTTTAAACAAGATGTCAGCTACAGGAGTAAAGTTTTACTGTTTCCTGAATAATCTTTACTCTTCTTCACAGAATGGATCCCAGCCAGCTACCTTCCAAGCTGTGAGAACACTTCCCATAAACTGCTACTTCCATGTGAAGAAAAACAAGAGCAAAATCCTTTATACTCACAGGACAGATAAGAACATGAGACAAAGAAGACGAAATGAGGGAGTAGCCTCTCCAATGAGAGAACTAAAACTTGCCTCACCTCATTGTAGAGGTGCAATTTAATAAACATTTTCAAATTGTAAAAGTTCCAGCAAGTCCCCTGGATAGAAGAGCATGTGGAAGTTAGCCTGCCTGCTCATGGGGCTTCAGGTATATGTGAGCATTTCTGGTAAGGTGATCAGCGGACGTAGGAAGCTACAGCACACAGTGCTTCACGGAATGGCAATGAGTTTGGCACAGGGTAAGGAGAGCCTCAGTGCTGCTAGGAAGCCCTCCCTAGAATTTCTGCAACATTTCTAACAAGAGCTGAATATGGGATTTTATATTCACCTAAAAGGCAGCTTAGCAAACTGGTCTGACTTTGCAGAGCATTTTGTTTAAATGCAGCTGTAGAGTGGTCTTTTCTGATAAAAGAAAACAAAAAAACCCCAAAAAAGCCAAAAAAACTCACTCCACCACACCCCCCCAAAAATAAAACAAAACAAAATTTAAAAAAACCCTCTCTTCGAAATTAGTTTAATTATCTAATGTTAAAACAGCACTAAAAAAAATTATTTTTGGACATTTAACTTCACACTGACTGAGTAAATTAGTTTTCCCTACTTGTGTTATTTAACCTGATGTCTTAGAGAAATGAACTCCCATCATTACTTACCATAAGAAATCTACAGTGTTTTATTTGTTGAAAAGGAAGAAGCATCTTGGCTGGATTCCTTGGGGAAAGATAGCCTGTCAGATTTGAAAAGTCTTATTTGTGAAAATGCTCTCGAGGATTTTTTTTTGCACAGCCCTCCTTGTTTCTGCTTTGAGCACCATTATCAGAAACTGAGTTTCAGCATTCATTTGAAACCATAATCATGAGAAGTGAAGAAGGACTTTTCTCTATAGTCATTGGCTCGTCCACTTAAGTTATTCAAAATTTCCTTGTAATTATGATTGCATATTTTAAAGTCACGCATCTGGTTCTGCCTCTCCCTCCATTTGTTTCCCTGCTCCCAAGATAATTACATTTTGACAAAAATTTATTGAGACATCTGTTTTTTTCTTCAGATCTCCAGGTCATTCTGCAGCCATAACAGCGGCGCAGCACGGCTCAGCCATTTTCACCAAGGAGGGGGCTGCAGAAACTAAACTGATGACCAGACTGGGGAGAAACCTCAGTATAAATCTGCCAGCTGATTTAAGGTGGAAAGAAAGAGAATGCTTGTGAATGGAAGGGGAGATAAAAAGGAGCATCTTTCTGATAATACTATCCTTCCAGCACTTGTAGTTCACTTCTAATGAAGTAAACTTGTACAAAATCAGCAGTGCCAGCAAGCAGTCACTCAGTCAGGAAAATGCTGAATTAGTACAGCAAGGCACAGGGACAACTGGCAGAAAGTAAAAGGAAATTTTAATAACACAGCAGACAGACTCTCAACTAGAACATTTTGCAAAAGAGCAGGCAGGAATAAAGCAATTCATTGAAACGAGGGGGCCATGTCTTTAAATACATGTATTTAAAACCACTGCCTTTCTGGCTGGCCCTAATTAGGATCCATGACACTGTAGTCCAGACAGATTACATTTCAGTATACGTTATCTTAGTTATCTTAGATTAACACATACACAAGCAGAATGCTATGATTTAAAGACTGCATGATCAGATGATATTCAGGAGAAGTAGAAGCTAGAATGCTTTATATTTGCTACTACCACAACTTAGTCCTAAAATAAACTGCCAGTCCCTTTAGTAGCAGTAATACTTCCTAATTTTCTCTGTTCACTTTTAGGATATTTTACAAACATTGTGTGCATGATCAGCTGTATTTCCCATTTCATGAACTACCAAAATAAGGTTCAAAATATTCAGTGAATGTTGACATTAGTCAGAATTTATGTTCAGGGTAGGGAGAACGTGGAGTTCTCTTAATAAAGTTTTTTATTAAGAGCCTAAAATGTATTTTATTAAATGTCTCCCAAATCCCAAACAAACCACAGTATATCATTATTAAGCCTCATCTTAGCTAAATTTTTCACATAGTGAAAAATTTCCTGTTGCTCCATAGGATTCCTCTCACAAACCCTAACATAGCCTTTCTAAAGTTAACAGAAAAAGTTACTTTTCCAGTTTTTCTTCAACCAACAAATTTTCCATTTTGTACTGTGACATCAGTGATCTGTTTCCTTATTGAATTTTGTAAGCCAGGAGATATTTCCCTGTAGAAAAACAAGTTTGTCTTTCAGCTATAGCAAATTACCTTCTTCTTTTGAAGAAGTGCTATTCTCCTCATACTTCAGGGCAAACCACGTAACTTATACTCTAGCCACTCCCTTATTGCAGTGGAAGAAAGGCATAGTGATCATGGGCGAGAAAAAGAGGTATTTTATGAACTATTTCATGTGAAATGAAATTAGTTAGTAGTCATCCCCTGAAAAGAAAGATGTACCACAAAAAAAAAGGGGATCCTCATTGCCTGTAAACTCCATGGACCACAACAACAACAACAACAACAAAAAAAGAGAGTAAGAAGTGCTCAGTTTTGTTTGAGGTTTTATAATGTTTGAGGTTTTATAATGACACAGCACTTTCTTGGGTTAGGCCATTAGGTTTAGAAGGAAATAACTTAAAAATGACACTATGCAATTGCAATTGCAAAGTTTAACTGGCTTTTACAGAGACTTTTTCCCTTGCATTTCAGACTGGGCATTTCTGCTTGCTAGACAGTTTTCTGATCAGTAAACTTGGTAAGAAGTTTCCCTTTTCTTAGTTTCTTTTTTGCCATCTCTGTTTTAATGTGCACTTTATTGCATCTGAACAAAGTCAGTCTGACTTTGGGAAGTATTGTGTTTTGGAGAATGGAGGAGGGAAGTACTTATTATCTTAATTCATCCCTATATCTCTGGGAAAATAAATGTTTCCTCGTCCCTCCATGATCCTGGGGCAGAAGCTCAATGCAGGGTGCTTAAACTGGTGAGCACGTGGCCCATTGCCAAATATTCTTCCACTTGTTCACTTAAACATTTCCCTTGAGAAATGCCCTTTATTTGATATATGAAGTATAAATTCAACCTCCATCTTCACTCTTTTCTGCCATTTATTGGGCTTACATTACCAGCTGTGCCAAGCCACATCAGTTGGACTGGTGATGTGTCTGTCAGTTTACAAGTTACCCCAAGAGGCCCTGCAAACTTATCTCAAGTGTAGAACTAATTTCACTGTCAGATGAGATCATTCAGATGAGAGAGACAGAGAACCTGCTTTCCTTTTGGCAGCATAAGGAATGTGCATCATTGAGAGATGCTTATAAAAGCCTACTTAAAAACAAAAAGGATCTCAAGCACAGTACACTTTTTTCATTATGTGTTCTATAGACACTAACATGATGACTCAAGATATTTCTACTTAAAACCAAACTGAATATGTAGGAAATAAAACAAATAAATAAACAAATAAAATGCACAAAGCAAAAAAAAAAAATTCCTTGATCTTCCTATGCACTGATAGAAAAAAGTACAGTTTGTTTAGCTTCATGAAATCTCTGGCAATGGATATGGACACAAAGGATTAAATGTATATAGGACAAAGGAAGACTCAAACCCCTACATGTTTGTAAAAGTCAGATGTTTTGCTGGCTGCTCAGATTTGATAAATGTTACAGTAGTAATGACCACTGTATAACAGCAATTTAATCTCATGGACTCCTTCACAATTTTTCCCCATGCCATTACTCAGAAAGGCACAATATCTGTGTTTTATGAAAACATAAATGTTTCTGTAATTGTGCTCTTATTTTTTGGATGTTCTGCGTTCCTATGTTTTGATGCATCTGCTTATGTCACATTTGGTATGGCAAGTTTTGTCTGACACAGAAAGCATTTTGATTCCTGAATTATTAATACACAAATATGAACTGTGATTGAACAAGAGCCATTGAAACTCAAGTTTGAATGAGTATAATGTTTTGGTTTAATCTAATAAATAAAGCAGCAATCCTTTTTGGGTGTTCAAAAACATTCTGTTTTCACAAGTAGCAATATTTTAGAAGTCTTCAGGACTCTTCAAGAATATATGCAGTAAAAGAATACAGAAAAATATAATTATTGTTATACAGGTAATACAGGTTGTATTTACACAGTTCATTGTAGTGTTTTGCTCAACTGGGTTTTTGGAAATATGTTAATCCTGTCAGTTCTCCAATGGTGTTCCTACACTGAGGCAAGCAATACTGTTACTCCTCCTGTACCTCTCTCTGATGCTGGGTTTCTTAACTCTGTTCCCACTCTGACTTTGAATTTAGTTCTGCTCTAAAAAAGAACTCTTAAAGTATTGTATTTGAACCTGTGTGTCACTGAATTGTAACACAAGATAGTAATCCTAAAAGGCCCAGCAAGAAGAAAAATATTTAGCTGTTTAATACACGATCTTGAGACTCTATCTCAGTCATTGTGTGGACAGTCATTAGGCAGAATATCCTAAATCCCACCCAAGAGACATATTTTTACTTTCTTGATAGGAAGGAATGGTTTTGTATTTTTAAAAAAAAATATGCATCAAAAAATAATTCTTTTTTTGTTGTTGTTGTTGTTGTCTTCAAGCATGCAATATCACAAGAACCTGAGTGTCTTGTGGCATGAGAATTGTCACAATGAGCTGACACATGTGGGAATGCTATCCATGGAAAGGTCTGATTTTGGAGTCCCAGATCCTGAAATACCTACCAGTACTCCAGGTGATGTCAAATATTTGGGCATACCAAAATATTTGGGCATACCAAAAGCTGAGAAAATGCAAGTTGTATTTGATGCAAAGCTTTTCTACTGGCTTTGCCTTCACCAGGAACTCCTGTAATAGGGCTGCAGCCCACTTCTGCATATTTCCCTTCACTCCAAAATTATTGTGTGGGACAGGAAAAACACCTGGCTTCTGGCATCATTTTGTTCTAGTACCTTATTGTTAGTCTTGATTTTGTTTTGTATGCCATCTCCACTTATTTGCAGTCATGTACAAACTTGCTCTAATGGCTTGAAAGGATTAAAATAATTTTGGAAAATCATTAATCTTAGCCAGTCTCTGCACAGCTACCATTGAACAAGTGTTCACACTATTTTTTCTTCCTCCCTGGGAAGAGTGTGCATAAGTAGTGACAGCCTCTGGCAAGATAAATCAGCCCTTAGCCCACTGCACACAGAGAGAACTGTAGTTTCTCATATTCTCTGTGATGTTAAAGCACGTGCAGCCACTAGAATTTGATCTGTTGGACAGAGCTCAAAAGAGGAAGGATGTTCAATTTATTCCTTTATCCCCAGAAATACAAAGATCCTGTCTTTTCTCTGATGACCAGAATGAACGATGCAACTGATCAGCTCAACTTGTGTGGAAGTTTTACCTACCACTGCAGAGTCTTCAGTTCCTTGTCATCAATCAGTCACAAGGCTTGCTGCTCCCTCTGCCCTCAAAGTAGCTTGCGCAGCAACAACAGTCTGTCTCCACTCTTCCACTTCAAGAAATGACTGGGATATTTTCTCTTCTTACTACTGAGCTAGAGCCTTTTCAAAGGAACCTGTAATGCATCTTGTTTTGGAAGTTAACAAGAAAGGAGTTATTTCAAAGTGCTTAGATAAGCAAACCCACAGCCACAGGCTGGCTCTCTGCCCTCTGCTTCAACTCCCAAAATTGAGTCACTGAGTTGTGACGCCCCTTCCAAGTACAGCCATTGAGAAGCTCATCACTCCCTCCATAACTTCATTCAAAGAATCATTTCTCATCAAAGCCAAAATTACCAGTAAGAGGAATCTTACATGAGTGGTTCCACAAAATAATACCACCTTTGCTACAAAAACGGTTCTGTTTTCTTGCAGCACAAAGTACAGTTATCTAACCTCTAATCCTAAGGATAGATCAGACAAAGGAAAATTACAAGCATACTGAATGTTGGTGTCAAGATGTTGGTATGAGTTTGCCTCTGTGGAAGAATTTAGTGTGCACTGTGCTAGACACAGGTGGCTCTAACAGACCCTTCACGGGACACAGCTGAACCCATCAGCTGAGTTGTGACGCCCTGTGGAAAATATATTTAAGACTGAGCAAAAAATACTGCACAGACAGCAAAGAATGGGGGGAAGAGGCTGAGGAATGGACCTGTGAACGCCTAGGTCAGAAAAGGAGGTGGAGGAAGAGATAGAGCAGACCACACTAGAGCACTAATTTCCTTTATGCCCTGGGAGGAATACACCAGAACAGATATCCACACTACTGGCCATGGAAGATCCCATGTTGGATTGAGTGCTTGTTTTCTGGAGGCCTGCTTGTATGAGTTACCTCACTTAGGAGCAGGGGAAGAGTGTGAGGAGGAAGAAGCAGCAGAGAGGAGCTGCTATAGACAGACTGTAACCCCCTATTCCCTATCCTCCTGTGCTTCTTGGGGAAGGGGTAAGGTAGACTATTTGGAGTGAAAGACTGAAGTTGTTCCTTGGAAAAAGGGGGAGGTGAAGGGAAAGAGATTTTTGGTTCCGTCTTTGTTTCTCACCAGTCTATTTTTAAATGGCTATAAATCAAATTAATTTCCATATGTCAAGTATGCTTTGCTTGTAAGGGCAATTTTTAAATTATATACCTGTCTTTATCTCAATCCAATAGCTTTTTCATCTTATTTTCTCTTAATCCTTTTGAGAATGAGGAGTGAGAAAGCAGGTGGGCAGGGGTCTTGCAGCCAGAAAAGGTCAGTCCACAACAGACACAAAAGGAAAAATTCTGATTTCAAGAAAGTTGTATCTCCAGCATACACATACAAAGAGTTTACCTGCACAGTGTTCACCCAAAGTTTGAATAGCCTGATAAGGAAAGAAAAAAAAAAAAGTAAAAACACTTAAAAATTAAACCTAGGTAGAACTCAGGAAATATTTCAATATATTACTGAAAAAATTAAAATGTAAATAGCAAATCAAAGTTTAAAATAAAACTTAGGGGGCCTCTCAGACAGAAATAAAACGTTTAAAACTAAACTTGGACAATGTGCAGACTTTATTTTGAAAGTATAAGGCACAGTTCAATAGCCATTTGGTTTCACAACCAAGAATTTTTTATTTGTACAAAGAATGAAATGGTCAAGAAAGAAAACCTTCAAATAAATCCTGCTTCCACCAATTCTTCAACAATCATCTTAACCTATTCCTTTGTACTTTCTTATTAGTAAGTCACTCCTTGGCAGTGATAATGAAAGATAACAGAAGGAATTGAGGCATTGCACGTTCATGAGCAGACACCTGCAAAAGGCGCTAAGTAACACAGTATGGCACCAGTCTGGTTTGAAGTCCAATCATTACTGTTTAGTTAATTTTATCCAGATATTCTTATTTTGATCTGAATGTTATTTTTGCCTTGGTTGGAAAACCAGCTTAAGAAAAGATGTTTAAAAAAATATTTTATTTGAACCTGAGAGCTGAAGACTCTACCATCTCTTTTGGTTGATTTGTAGTAACATCAATCTTTAAAAAAACCAAAATCTATGTGTTTTTTAATTTTAATTGCCCTGCTTCAGCTTAAAGGCCTTATCCTACTACTGTATGTCATATATATTTGATAAAGAAACCACTCTTAAATTTAAGCACTCTAAATTTCCCACAATCCTTTTTTCTCAATTCCAAGTATATAAAAATATTTCTTCCTCCAAGATGATCCATTCTTGCTATAGCTTTGAGCTATTGCAGGACAACCATAGTACTTTCACTATCATTGCAGACACACATAAAAACCACAGCAATGTCCCAGTTGGATAGGAGTGTTAATCTGCTGGAAGATAAGAAGGCTCTGAAGAGGGCTCTAAACACTCTGGTTCAATGGGCCAAGGCCAATGGCATGAGCTTCAACAAGACCAAGTGGAAGGTCTTGCCCTTGAGTCATAACAACCCCATTCAAAAAAAAAAAAAGAAAAAGCAACTGGCTGGGAAAAAAGCAGCTGGAAATCTCTTAGTGGAGAAGACCTGGGGGTGCTGGTCAGCAGAGGGTCTAGCTTTTGGCCAGGAGGGCAAGAAGGCCAATGGCATCCTGGCCTATATCAGCAGCAATGTAGCCAGCAGGGCCAGGGAAAAGATCATAACCCTGTCCTTGGAACTGGTGAGCCTACACCTCAAATCCTGTGTTCAGTTTTGGGGTCCTAATGGCAAGAAGGACACTGATGTACAAGAGTGAGCACAGAGAAGGGAAATGAAGCTGGTGAAGACTCTGGAGCACAAGGTTTATCAGGAGTGGTTGAGGTTGTTTAGGCTGGAGAAAAGTAGGCTCAGGGGAGACGTGCTGTGTTCTAGAACCATGTGAAAGGAAGTTGTAGAAAGGTGGCAGTCAGTCTCTTTTTCCAGGCAACTAGTGATAAAACAAGGGAAAATGGCATCAAGTTGCATCAGAGAAGATTCAGGTTGAATATTAGGAAAAATTCTTTACTGAAAGAGTAGTTAAGCATTGGAACAGGCTGCCCAGGGAAGCAGCAGAGTCATGGAAATGTGCAAAAAACAAGTAGACTTGGCACTTTTTGATAAAGTTTAGTTGACATGGTACTATTTAACAGAAGGTTGGACTTGATGATCTTCGAGGTCTTTTCTAACTTCAATGGTTTTGTGGTTCTGTGAGTAACTGTGTTGGTTTTTTCAGCTCTCATTACTTTTTATGATACAGTTATTTTTTAAACCACCCATTCAAACTTCAACATTTTTTCAGGCTTTTGGAACTTCTATAGTGCTTAATATTTCTTTAAGTTTACATGTTGCGTAGAATCATAAGATAGTTTGGGTTAGAAGGGACCCTAAATATTATTTACTCACAGCTCCACATTTATATACTTGCAGGTACAAATTACCTTTGACTCTCCTCGAGAATTCCCCTGTGGCCCCGTGCTTTGCAGATACTGCTCTTCATCCTCAGTAAAGAACTGAGAAGCATGCCAACATCCTGATGGCATACAGAGTCTATTCTCTGCTTCTTTGCAAATAGGAACACCTTTAAGGGACCACCTGTCTGGAACCAGTCTCTTCAGCATCATTATGAGATTTTCATCATCTCCATTTGGTAATGGTCCTGTTTTGCTGCAAAGGTTTCTTTGTTCCTAATGTATCTGGCTCCTCTTTATTCTGAGCCCATTACTTTTTAAGTATGGGGGTTTTTTTCCCTCTATCATTTTTTGTCATGTTACATTTCTCCTTTTTTGTACATCTCTTTAGGAGACAGCTTCTCTTTTTCCTTTCCTTTCTTCTTTTTGTTTTTTGGGATGGTTTTCACTTTTGGTTTGCTTCGGTATTGTTGCTGTTCTTGCTGTTGGCTTTTGGGGTTTTTTGAAACATTGCGTTCGGATGCTTCAGAGAAGATGTCAGATTAATTTCTTTTCACTTAAGAGGACTGAAATCCTAAATTATTTATAAAAGTGTTCAAGTTGGAAAAAAAAAGTCTTGCAAGGTGATTGTGAAAGTAGTTATTAGATCATAATCACCATTAAATTTTTTATTTCTTTTGTGCTGGATTAGTTAATTGCTGTCTAGGAGGAAAAGGCATATCCTGTCAGCATAAACCTAATCAGAAGACAAATATCTTCTAAGCATTTAAAGCAACAAAACACATAGTAAATGAGGAGAACAGAAGTTGCAACTCATGCTATGCATGTGAACAGCAATAAACGAGGTTGACTCTGAACATATTATTGGCAAAAAATTATGATGTAAAAAATTTTGCAGCCTGTGCAGCATACAAATTCCCTCACAGCAAATGACATAGACACCAGGCAGACTGAGAAATGGTAATAACTCATTCACTAGTGTCTAAAGGCACCTCTTAATTATTTTTAGACAATGCTTGGTTTCTCTATCCCAGCCTTTTGACCTAGACACCAAATCCCATCTAGCAGGTGGGTTCCTCATTTGCAGATTTTGACAGCAAAACAAAGAAAAAACATCAGACAAGACCAACAAGAGCACTCCTCCTGCTACTCTTGACCCCTCTAAATTGATCCTTCTAAATGGCAAACCAGGCCATAATTCAGCAGTACATTCCTGCCCTTTATTGACAGCAGTTCCTATTGTTGCCTTACAATGTTTGCCCTGCAGATTTGTTCATCAGGTCACCTCTGCTACGCTCTCAGAGCAGCTGCTCAGCTGCAAAATGCAACACCACTGTATGGGACACTTGTTTTAGTTTAAAGCTGATTCATTCATTTGTGAGCTGACTTGCCATCCCGATATATATCTCTTCAGCTTTTTTAATTTTGGTCCCTTTCAGTGAAGATTCTCATACTTTGGAGAACTTTTTCAAAAAACAGGTATTTGGTAAGGGAACAAAGACTTTCGTCCAGGTTCTGAATGTACAATCAAATTGGAAACAAAATCATATAGACCATGCAAATTGTGCAAAGGAACACCAACAATCAATTAATTTGATAACATTTCCTCCAACTGAAGAATTTTTTTTTTGCCTATTAGTATAATCAACATCACTTAAATAGCTGAAAAGAAAGAATTTAATACAGAATGTGAAAATAGTAAATGGGGACAATGTCAAAAAATTGTAACACTCACCTTGGGGAACTTTATTCTCCAATTATTCCTGCATGTGGTGTTCAAATTTTCCAGTGGCCTGCTGTGGAGGTATTGTATTGTTTATATTGAATCAGGCATATCAGCCACGAATCCCCAGGTACAGAGCCCATATTTGCAGTTATGTAGTTTTCTGGAGAATTTTTTATCATTCTCCTAAGTATCAGATTTTTTAACTCAGCCACCTAAGGCTGTCTTTGCTGAAGAAAGTTTGCACTTTTCCCAATTCCTCTTCAGAGAGGAAGTCTCAGCACTAAAATACAATCTAACACTGCATTTTTAGCAATGCAAAGACTGGCTTTGAGCAGCAGTCATATTAATATTTCCTTTTCTCCTATAACTGCTAAGGTTATGACATCACTGGAAATCATATCCCTCTATTTATTTCATTAGCAGGTGAGACCTTCTGCTTAACCAAAGACCAGTTGTGGGAATTAGATGATTTTACATATTTCACTAAAAAAAAAAAAGCCAGAGTAGTACTAGGAGCCAAGGCAAACAGGTGAATGTTTTCATACTTTGCAAGGATTCTGACTTGCAAGAAAACTTTGACTGCAGAGGAAGTGATTTTGATTCCTTCACTCAAGCTAGAAAACTTCAGCTTGAAGAATTTGAGGTCTGTTAAAACTCTAAATGTGACATCCACAGAGAAAGCACTGATCATCACTCAGACTTTGTGAAAATAAGCTATGTTAGAAGGCTGCCAAATCTGATTCTTCCAAAAATGTGAATTTAGGTTGTAATAGTAGTTTCTTACTTATATTGATGGGAGCACATAGAACCCTCAGTGAAATCTAGGGACATAAGTTCTTATAAGCTAAGTATGTGCTGTTATCCTGTTTGGCCATACAGAATCAAAGGTACAGGAAGGTTAAAGCCTGACTATTCCAGCTTTCAGCCTCCATGGGCTTTCATTTTGAAAATGATTATTGGAAATTATCATTCAGTTTTGCTTCTGCTAAGAACATTCACAATTAAGCCTTTGATGGCACACATACATATTTTATCAGCAAATCAACAGGAAAGTTCAATGTGTAGCTCTCAAAACACAACCTTGAAATAATACTGGCTTCAAGAGCTACTGTTTCTTATGAAACAACATTAAAAATTGTTACATCTTAGTGACCTTTATAATCTTCAGCATCCGCTCTGTTCTCTACTAAGAGTTAATGACAATGATTGTGATTTGACCCATGCCCCTCAGGAAGTACCTGCATTTTTTTTTTAAGCAGATTTTTAATTCAGCCCAAATATCTTTACACTGTATAGGTGTTGTCAATGTGCCTGGATAGTGGCACACAAGACCAAGAGCAGAGCACACAAGTTCAGTGTCATTACACCAGGCTGGATGGAGGCATTAGAGATTAAACTCCTGCTTACAGACTGCTTTTAATATTTCTGCTTTTAATCCCCTATGGAGTCTGTGGTACAGCACCTGGGACCTACCAGAGTGCTGCATATACCAGCAAGCACAGAGCACAGTTTGGTCCTAGGGCAGGCTCCTGACCCCAGCTCACACCTCCCTGCTTTCTCAGCCTGGGGACTTGACTGAAGCACAAAGCCCCTAAGGTATTGCTTGTCCCAGGGAATAGGGAGTGAAGACACCCTTGAAGCTGCTTTGAGGTGCCATTAATTTGAAACATTCCCTTTCTATGCGAATCCTTCCTTCATTTTTTTAGATTGTCCCCAATCTACTCTTTTACTGTTAAGTTCTAGAAAACATCATTTAAAACCATAATTTCGCCTTATATTATGATCAAGCTGCAGGAATTTTCTCTTTGCTGGATACTTCTGGACAGGACCTCCCCACCCATTGCTCCACTCATGCCTAAAAAAGCCCTGCAGAAAGGGTTTGTCTACCAGCATAACTTGACCATCTTTGTTAAGTCTTTCTTGTTTTCCCCACAACTCTTGATCAAATATGTCAAAGGGAAGTTGTTTTTCCTTACAATACTACAATCACCTGACTTTTTCTATAGGATAAAATAATCCAACCCCAACAATAAAACTCTAAGCTTTTGTTCATTTATTTTAAGTCACCATTAAAAACTGGATTTAAGTGCAGCCAAGACAGAATATACCTTTACCTGAAGATTAAATTCTGAGATGACTGAGCCCAAAAAGTTCCACCTTGTCGTGAGACATGAGGTCAGCCAGCCTTAAGTCAGGCTGGAGATGGTCTTCTGATATAGTGGTGCTGTGGCATAGCTACTCCTTGCAGAATTGCTGCCACTGGAGGTGAAGAAGAGGGTAGGATATCTGCCATTCTGCAGGTGCTCTTGGTGCTCACTTATCCCTCTACTGCTCCCTGGGATGAAAAGGGATCCTACCTGAGCTCAGGCTCACCCATTGTTTGCCACCTCCCTCCTTGGGGCAGAGTGATCCAACTCTACCACCTTTCATCCTCAGGAGAGACAAGGAGGACACACAGCATGAGGGAACTTCTGATGGACATCAGGCTGAGATAGTGGGGAATGGCAAGTAAGGAGGCTTAGCAATTGAAGAATGAGGGCAAAGACAAGAAGAGGAAGAAGAAGAAGGCCTAATTGAAGAATTAGGGTAAAGAATTAGGGTAAAGGGAAGGGGGTTCACTGAGCTTACTGCAGAAGAACCCGAGCCTGTGGAAAGACAAGGACAGGACTGGCTGCAGGAGCTGTTTATGAAGGCAGCTGTTAGTCTGGATATGTCAGCTGCCCATCTCTTCAGCCCCTAGAACACTGGGAATAGAGAGTTTAATGTTTCACAGTGAGATGCTGTGCCAAGCCAAATTTCATCCTTGAGCACAGGACAAGACACTTCCTTTTCTAGTTTTACCCCAATATGATCCTCCTGGGATACTCTAAACAATTATCAAAAATTCAAAGTGAATTAACTTGTAAATGTATAAGATAGCAGGGGCTTCTGTTCCTCACATTGTTCTTTGCCTGAAACATCAAAAGTCTGAACAGAAGGCTTATATATCCAAAAACTGCTGTGAAGGGTGCTTACATATATCCTTAAAAATAAGACGATGTGACAGGAAAACTAACTACAAGAAGGTCATCATTGTACCACTCAATTTATCTTCCCTATTCCACTCTACCTAAGTGTTCCAAAGGTCCTCAAGACTTCTTAGAACCAAAGATTGAAAGCCACTGTCCTAAAGGAAGACACCATCCACAGCAAATACTGTTGGAACTTCCTATTGATAACACCAGTCCAGGCTTGCCAGGACTCCATAGCTCTTGCTGCTGTCTCCTTCTGAGCAGAGAGATCCTGGCCCCTCTAAAGGCACAGTCAACCTAGTGCAATGCTAGCTTGGTGTGCCCAAAAAGCACTAAGTAAAGATTAACAGGTGGACATCTGATTGCAGCAATTTTTTTAGCATTATCTACTTACCTTACTTTCACATACTCCAAAGCATCTTAACTCATCTACAGTCTACATATTATTACTTCCAACTTGTGCAAGCTCAGAGTCTTAGAGGCATCATGTTATATTTAGTTAATTTTCTCATCAATGACAGATGAGATTTTATGAGTGCTGTGGTGTATGTCTTCCTCTCCTGTTCAAAGTAAAACCCAAACTAAAATACATTACATACTTTAGGTATTGGATACAAGTGAATTCCTATATCACATTCCTTCTAAAGGAGGGACTGAGGGTGGAAGGAGATCAAGCCACCTAAAAAGAAGAAGAAAATAAAAGGCAACAAAAGGAAAACCACCAAAACACCACCAAGAAAAAAACCCAACCTTATATTTGTATTCTTGTCTCCCTGAAAGAGAAAATACACTCAGTTTCTAATGGTTATCACAAATCAATGTTTTTTGGTCTGTGAAACAAGTCCACTATAAGTAACTGTGATATTTTTCCAGTGTACTTTGGCAGAAAGCTACACTAAGGGAAATATTTCAATCTCAAATAATTTGAGAGAGAGGTGTTTTGCAACCAGAAAAATGCCTGAAAAGTGTTTAAGTACTAAAGCCCCCACCTACCCTTGGGTGACCTCATTGCATTGTGTGGCATTTCAGTGCTTTAACTGAGAGAACCATTTGTTCCTTGAAACATCAGCAACTATCTGATCAGAGAGTTTCTGAAAATTGAATAGACAGCTGCATACAATTGATATGGTGCCAGCTTCATGGTGCTGCAGTGCTTGATTTGTCAGTTATGAAGAGATATATTTCTTACCCCTGCCCCAGTCCTTGGTGTATCAGACTTTCTTGCCTGTCTGCCCACAGCAATGAGTGCTGGTTTTGGCAGCTGCAGTGCATCTAAATAAAGCCAATGGAGACAACTGTTTTGTAGTGAGCATCATCTTAGCTGCAGAAACTATTATTTTCTGCTTTGAACATCTGTTTTCACCCTAAGGCATCTCAAGGGAAAAAAGAAAAAGGTATAGATACTAAGGCCTGGAAAAAATGTTCACCTTAATTAAGATGCTTTGGCAGCAATATAAGTGTTTTCTAATAAGACCTTTTAGAAATCAGTTGAAGGATTTCTATTAACTCCCAGTGGCATCAGTCAGCTTTTTCAGAGGAGATGTCCCACCTACTCCTCAATCCCTCTTATTTTAAAGCAGCAGATTCCGTTTAGATACCTCATAACAGCATGTGCAGACACCCACTATAAGAGAATGTTGATACGAAAGACTGGTGGTGTCCTTATAATTCCCATATGTTGCTTTTTCCCTAAATTTCACATTTTTCAATGTCCTGTAACTTTGTTCATTCCATTCTTTCTCTGGAGAACATACTGATGTGACAAAGAAAAGTGGATACAGGGTACAACGTAATGGTGAATTCCATAAAAGGTAAATTGAGAAATTGAGTTCCAGACACATTTGAATGCTTGCTCAGCTCTTTAGAGCTCTCAGTAGCTCAGTCCGTCAACATTTCTGGGTAATGGCCTTGGTCATAGTGGCTGCTTTCATGTCAAGAGCCTTAAATAAAATATTTGTGAACACTAAAGATGCATTTTCCAGGCAGAAGTAGGAAACCTCTTCTAATGAAGGTCTTGGTTAGGTCCTGCTTATGTCTGTCAAAATCTGACAATGACAACAGTTTGCGTTAGGTTGGACTCCGTTCTTAAATCGTAGTGGACATACTTCCACCATTTCTTGGGGGGACTTATATATCTATGAAAAAATCTTGTGAAACAATCCTGTAGTTACCTTACCAGAAAGACTTTAGGTTGCAGCTCTCTTGAGTGGAGATGTGACAAAGTGCATGAGAACCTGGATAGCAGCAATCTTCTTCCCTCCAGCAAATTCCAGACAAAATTTGGTTCAGTCCTGAGAGTTCAATAACCTTGTGTTCATAGACATGTGACAGCAGTCACAGGGGTCTTCAGGTGAGGAGAGAGAGAGGAGAATGTTGACTCCATGTTCAGAAGGCTTGATTTATTATTTTATGATATATATATTACATTATAACTATACTAAAAAGAAATAGAAGGAAAGTTCCTCAGAAGGCTAGCTAAGAATAGAATGGTCTAAGAATAACAAAGGCCTGTGGCTTGGACAGAGAGTCCAAGCTATCTGGTCTGTTGCTGGCCATTAATTGTAAACATTCAAATGGCCCAATCACAGACACACCTGATGCATTCCACAGCAGCAGATAACCATTGTTTACATTTCGTTTCTGAGGCCTCAGCTCCTTAGAAGGGAAAAAATCCTAAGAAAGGATTTTTAGTGAAAGGATATCTGCCACATAGACATTCCTATATGTGACTCAGATACTGGCAGTTAAACACTCCCAAGGGTCCCCTAGCATTCAGGAGAACAGATCCAAAGAAACAGAATGCCAGGGGAACATCCCCAAAGAAATGGATGCCCATAGTTATCATATTGTTGTTCTCCTATTTCTAGAGTCCCATACCTGCAGTGGTGTTGTTGCTTCTCAGCCAGGGCTCCTCTCCAGCTTTCCCTGGCTGCCCCACCCCCTTTTATCCCAGCTACCTTCACGGGCTACAGCGGCCACCCAATTAAGGACACCACAGCTGCAGCCCATTTACAATAACTAGAATCGGGGCAGGGTCACTTACACAATACATAGATTTTTACTGAGACTCACGTGCCAGCTATACAATACATACTATAATTCCACAGCCCCTATAGACGCCCATGGGCTGAGGCTCACAAGCAAGATGCCAAGACAATGTTTGCTTTAACCATACCCAAGAAATCAGAAGCTGATTGACCAACAGTTTTACTGTGCAAATTTAGGTCTGTAACCAACATAAAAATTAAGATAAGACTCAAAAAGAAACTCAGATATAGCAAAGATTTCAGAACTTCATGTAATGACTTAAGCAGCAAAAATCTTTGTGGTTGCTTTGCACACTTCTACTTTGTTGCTCGTGCATGTGTTTGGATCTGGTGTCAATATTTATGTTATTTTTCAATTACAATTTTTATGCTTATGGCAAAATACACAAAAATAACACTAGACCTGTTAAAAACCAATTGTTTGCTCATTTTTTCTCAAAAATCTTGTAAATGGGAAAGCAGAAAGGCCTGAACTAGAAGTGTTCCTCTTTTTGTATCACCACAATGTTGAAAGCCATGGTCTTTGCTTTCTCTCCTTCCTGCTACTTTCATATTGGTGGTATAGGACACTGTATTGTGTATCTTGAGCATGGCATTGCAGCTCTGGCTGTGGCATTGGCAGTCTCAGGCAGCTGCCATTCTCCTTCCAGCTATTTGCATCAGTGTCACCATAGAGCTGGCAAGCACAGGGTGGGGGATCAAGGTTATGGAGGAATCCTGCACACTTCATCAGCGGCCTGCTTTGCAGTCAGCTGAAGAGTGGCTGGAGAAGTAGGGCAGGTTTTTATCAGAAAGAAGAGGCTGAACTTAATTGTCTCTGGATTACTCAGGAAAGTTGTCTGGTTTGGAGCTTTAAACATGGAACCTGAGGGCCTCAATATAGTCTTCAAATCATGGCCAAATGGCACCACTCAATGAAACCCCCAACTGGAAAAATCATTTGAATTTCCTAAATTTTCATGCCTGACAATATGTTTTGGAAAGACACACACACAGAAAAGGGCCTTGCACAGAAAAAAAATGAGTGCATTTAATAAACAAATAGTCATTGTGTTAATAAACCAGCAGGGAAAATTTTTTTTAAAAAATTATATTTTTTCACACTACTGGTTGCAGATGGATAAAACTAATGCTCTAGAAACTGAAGAATACTTTCATCTAAGTATATGGAGAGCTGTTTCACTTCACTGTGGGACAAAATTTTATTATTTATATATAATCCGGCTTAAATGTTGACACTCTCATCCCACCAGTAATTTGACCATATTCATGTTACTTGTTTACTGTTGGTACCAATTTATGGAATCCCAGTGGTTTGAGAAGTAAACTTTCTATTTCCCAGAACACGAACTGAATGAAACATCCCATATGTACATCTGATTCACGCTTACGAAATAGTTCTTTTGTAGAATTGAAAGATCTTGACCTAACATAAAGATTCCTGGTTTCAGGAAGAATTTTGAGAAGATTGGATCTTCCTGTTTTTATTCAACAAAACTGCAGTCATGAAGATGGTTAAAAAATCAAGGATCGACTGTCTGTCACAAATCAATAACATTAAAACAAAACAGAGGTCTCCTGACCTTCTGCTATCATGCCTAATTTTACATCACAGGAGACGCAGCTCAAATTGATGCCTTTTTCTGGTCCCTGAAATCATGAGCTAGGTACAATTAGGTGATAAAAATGCAGTTACCTTTTATGAAGGGCTCCCTCAGGTGCGCAGTATGCTGAAGTAAACACCAAAAATGTGCCAAAAATGCACACGTGACACAGAGGAAATACAGTTTTGTAAGTTTAGAAAATTAACATAATTAACAAGAATCCCCAATTAGAAACATGGGTGTTGAGGTAATTCCCCCTCTTGGTTCTATCTTCTTCAGAAGCCTCCTTTCCTTGCTAGTTGTTCATGGGCCAGTGTCTTGACCTTTGTTCTCAGAAGAGGGAAGATAGGATAGGGGCCTAAGAATGTAGCTTGTCTTTCTGTCAAACAGGATAGGAAGCTACTAGCACAAATCTATATAGTTATACCATAATAAGCTACAGAGCTACAAATATTTCTGAAGAGTATATAAAAGAAAAAAAAATCGGTTTGGCATCAAGATCACCTGTATAATTACTAGCGTCTTTTGAATATGATGAAACTAAATGTAAAATTTAAATTGAGCTGATTACCTGATTGCATCTCCTTTTGCTCTTGTTTTCTTCCATTTTCAGTGTAAGTAAGTTAAGCCCAAATGTGTGCAAACAAATATGTAAATCTAAACTAGGTATACACAGAATTCCATAAGTTTTGCTGTGCTATCAAGCTACAAGGTTTTCGGTTTTTCTTAAGATATTCCCCATTATGACTTTTAGAGACAGAAAAGAAGACATTAGGCCAGGTCTGTAGCATAGCTCATTTTTATTGTTTAAACAGTTTTTGCATAGGAAATATATCCGCTTCCAGTAATTGACTGCAGTATGAGCAGCTGCTAGCAGTATAGGCTGGATATAACAGTAACAATCACATTAAATCAAGCTTGATTTACACCAGTTTAAAACTTGTGGCAGTTGAGTTCATTTGTAACCTAAAAAAAAAAAAAAAAGTACCAGAAAGAACACTTTATCCTCCAACCAGGCACAATAAAAACCTTTGTTAACACTCAGGCTAAAATCAGGTCTGATGCCAGAGGGCTCTAATTCCAAAATTAAGTAGCTGTACTGTAATGTATCCTACTAGCGAAGGTTCATTACACAAAGACTCTGCACGCACCTTCTTTTTAATTAAAATGTAACCTTCAGGATTTATGGCCTACAGTATGGGAAAAAATGCCAAAAGTTTTAAAATGGATCAACCCTGGTATGTAGCTAGCAAGCAATAACTGACTACTTGTCACCTACAGTTGTACTAAATGTATCTAAAGAAACACACAGCCCTACAAAAGTTTTCTCAGAGAAATATCATTGAGATGGGGTGCCTCTTCCCAGATTACTAAAAGTTCTATATGATATAAGCACAAATTAACAGCTTGATGAAGACATAATCTAATGCAGCTCTTTAGAAGCCTATGCCTGGGACTGAGGAACCCCTCACATTCTACAATGTTGTAGAGATTATTTTTGAAGAAAATGTTATCTGAAACATATTTACAACTGAACTCAACAGAGACTGTGAAATTGAACAGGCACTGCTCATTTGTTTGAGTTTTTGGTAAACATTTTGCTGGTTTTTGTTTCTTTCTCATTTTGCATCAACTTCTATCAGTCCATGCAACTTCAATGCCCTCAATGAAAAATGCATAATAAGCCATACTTCTTTAAAAACTTCCTTCTGCATATAGAGATACATTTGCCACATCAGTCCCTGTAGCACAGTTTTCAAAATCATTCTGTCAAAAATACAGTAATACAAAGACTAGCTTTAGTGTCACTAGCTCACACTGCTCTCCATTTATTTAGGCCACCTTTTGTTTTACTGTCACGGTATCATGCAATGAAAGTATCAAAGGCTTATTCTATTCATGATGCTAGTGGCACTGAAGCCCTTTTCACAAATTCAACATACATCTGAATTGCAACACACAGATATTTCTAAAGAGTACTAACTAGTGAACCCTTTTATCATAAAAAAAAAACCAAACAAACAACTACTTACAACCATTGAAGAAAAAATTGCAACAAAAAAAAAAGTAAAAATTGACCGTCTCCAACTTGTCCCCTTTACTATTGACAACATGACCAACAGAGCTGTGGCATGGAAACAGTACAAAGAGTTGTCATGGCAATAAGTTTGGCTGATGCAAAGGTCATTGTGCAGGGTTAAAGGGCAAAATCAGTGGTCCATGTTATCCTCCAACTGCAGTGCTCCACCACACCCACACAATTTTGAGGAATTAATAAAACTGGGGAACTAGCAGAAAGTGCAAATAAGAAGGAGGCGGTTTTCGGCTCCTTCAGCATGGAGAAGAACATTCAGCTTTGAGCCTTTCCTGTTTAACTTGATTAGCTGGCATGGGATTTTACTCTCTTTTTTTTCCCCCTAAAGTTTTCTATAGAAACCCAATAAAAAATCCAGGAGCATACAGCTGGTTAACTTTAACAAAAGACCTTGACAGGATCATGTAAACCATAAAGGATGTCATGCTTGGGGCCTTACTGCCAGCAACATTAGAGAGTTTTTTCATTAGAAGTGAAAACTGTACACTGAATATGGGAAAACTTTCTGCAGCCTTCATAATCTCACACAGTACATATAATTTAGGTTTAGGTACAGAACACACTCCGGTGTCACAGATGTCTTTGTGCAATCTCTTTCATTAAGTCCTTATGAAGCTACAAGTTGCAAATCCAAAATTCTGCTCCCTGAGGACACAGCTGTGTGAGACTTAAGTACTGTTTTAGCTCTCTGCCTATCCTGAATAGCTCTGTGAACCTAATCTTAAATACCATCATGTAACAATCACAAAAACTTTTGCTAAAGGCCATATATACTAATAAAAAAAGACAGTGGTGCTTCCAACATTTTGAAATGCTCTGAAAACCAACTTTTCCAATACTAAATACAACAAAATAACCTTCATAAAATATAATTTTCTCCATTTACATTTTTAAAGAATTAGTAACCTATGCTTTTCAAGCATAGGAATATGCGAAATAACTCCTAACATGGACAGATTTTTTTTTTTAATACATAAATTAAGAAACTGGAGAGTTTTAACCCAAGTCCAGTTTCTAAACAAAGAATATTCTTGTTTAAAAATGGAAACACATTTCCATTATAATTGTTAAAAAGTTATCTTTACAAACAAGGGTATTTTAATTAAAAAAAAAAATTCTTAACAAAACTATACAGTGTACAAATTACTGTCTACAAGGTAGGCGGTTTAGTCAGAAGATCATCCTTTCTTCTTGCTACTTGCAGCTTCACAAACTCATTCACATATTTTCAATGGAGCTGCCCACCTGAACATCACCCCACAACTATATTGCTATAATTAATATTTTTGCCATGTCTTTATGTACAGTCTCCTTCACTGCCTTTTTTTTTCCTTAGTCAAGCCTCAAACGTTCATGTCACTCCAGGGGAAACACACTTCAGTGGCACAGCCATGAGGCCAGGGCTGCAAAGCAACTTAATAAAGGCAGAACAGTGCACATAGAACGGGGTGGCTCAATTTAGTCAGAATACACTTCCTGGTGATGGAGGAGGCCAGAGACTGGATTTGAGTTCTCAATCTTATCTTAATCTTTTGACTGCTGAGCTTAAAAAAACCAACCAACAAAGCCAAACTAAAACCAAGCATACAGTAAGTGAAAAGCTCATTATCTTCCAAGCAGGCTTTTCTATTAGAGAGGCAGGTGACAAAAACCCACAGTTGCTGAATAACCCAGTTTAAAGAAGGAGTTTACTTCTCTAAAAAATTGCATCTTTAAGCTCAGATGTTTTTATACAGGAGGCCAGATTTAAAAAAAAAAAAAGCTCTGTTAAGGGCATCTTTCTTCCTACAAAAGGCAATTACCATTCTGGATATTTCATGTTGAAGCCTGAACATGTTCCAGTTTTGTCCCAGTGTGGTATTAAAAGCTTCCAGGGAACATCTTCTTAATGGAACTAATCAAGGATATGCCCTCAGCACAGCTCTGCTCCCAGACTGCTCTGTATCATGATGTGTAAAGGACAACACATACTTTGTTTTACCAGGCCAAGGCCTGAGGCACATTGTGATTGGATCTAGCAGACTTTGCCATGTGCTTAGCAAACAAATTTACTTACTGAAGGTTTCTGAAAGAGAACCAAATAACCCCACATTTCTTTTTGTGTCTGTGTCTAATCTGTTTCTTTTTTTTTTTTTTTTTTTCCAGTTCTGTTAATTCTCAAAGTTTATTTTCCTACAATTCCCATCTCTGTTGCCATTCAAGCTCTGCCTACACACTCTGTCCTTGTGGAGACATGGGGATGTGGCACCACTACTGCTCTTAACCACAGCTGGAGCCAGAAGGGACTGATGGTGGTACACCCTGACCAGGGCTCATTGGGGTGGGTGCTGCTGGAGCTGTGCCTCTGGCACTGCTCCAGGGTAGGAAAATGTCCCAAACGCAGAGACAACTGCAAAGGGATGAATTTTGCCATCCACATGACTATACGCTCCTCTGCTTTCACCCTAGACTGTGCTTTAAAGAAAGCTTCACCCTGTGTTGAGCCCTACATTGCAGAGATCCCCTGTGTGTAAGAGATCACCAGCAACAGGCCCATTACTGGTCTGCAAAATGAGATCTTACTGGAAACACATTTTTATTTCCACCATGGTCTAATTCCTTGCGTAAAGAAACTCCTTGTCCACTACACCCCAGAGGTCTCCATCTGATCTCTATGAGAAGACTGCAAACTTCTGACATAGCCCGACCAGGCTGAAAATTGTAATTCAAATGCTGAATTAGAATTGGCAGGGCAAGAGGGGAGTGGAATTTTAAAAAAATCATGTACAGAAAAAAAGTCAAGCAGAATAAGGGGGGCAAATTCTCTGCTTGAGCATTTCCAGAGTCCACTGGAGTCAGTGGAATTAATGCCAGAAAGATTTTGGCCCTTTGGTACTTGACCCAAGTACATTTGACCCAATGGTACTTGCATTTCCTAGACAAAGCAAACATCGTTGTCATTCTGAGCTAAAAACATTTTCTAACATGTTCAGAATGCATCTTCAGGATGCATTATCTTTGCCAGAATGGAAAAGACTTCATCTCACTGTGGGTCTTGACCTCTTTCTCTGTCTGTCTCTCTTTCTCGTGAAAAAATCCTTGAAGTAAAACAATTTCCTCAAGTCAAGTCTGCCTCCAACAGAATTAATTATTTATTTTTTAAATCCAGAAATGATTTCAGCTTGCACCCCAGGTGGGAAGTTAAAAAGAGGGAACCTATTTGAAAGTTTGTCACAGTAGGCAGAACAGTTGCTTTGCAGCCCTTGCCTGGCTAAGGGTGCACTGCTTCACAGCTACACTGTAAAGTGTTAAAAATCCTCCCCCCCTACCCCAGAATATATATATATGTATGTATAAAAAAAAATCCCCTGTCCACCTCTCAGTACAGAAAAGGACCTCATCACACTGCAAAAATAGCAGTACCCACTTTGGTCAATTAAAACAAACAAAAAAAGCATACATTATTTTTTTTCTTTTTAAATCTGTGTACTTACCTATAATACCCAATACAGCTAAAAGCACTACCTACATAGGCAAAACTTGGTATTGCATAATTCGTATAAATTTGTATCCCCTCCCCCCAATATTAATTGGAAGATGAAAAACATGAAAGGTTAATAGAAAAAACACCAAAATACTGAAAATATTGCTGGTCGATTACAATTCTTAAGCGGCAACTATACACAGCCATGATATGCTCTATAAATGTGAGATAAAGGTATAACTGTCTAAAAAATCCATGATGTCACACATTTTTCGCATCTGGAGTACAAAATATTTTTTCATAAAAATGGTAAAGATTTAAAATTATAATAAATGCAGCAAAACAAGTGTAGTGATGTCAATTTTTTTGTAGTTTTTTTCTTTTTTTCTTTTTTTCCATTTTTTAGATTTCAAGGCAAGGCACGTAATGTGGACATTATATCTTCGTGCAAATTAGGATTACTGGAAAGAGTATTTAAAATTTTTAAAGAGACATAGAGGCAAAATGTCTGCCCATGCACATTATATATCTGTCAATATGTGAAAATTGTTGAACAAGGCTAACTTCTGAAAGCACCATGCAAGTTTACAGCACCCTGTAATTAGACTTACATTAAGAGTGCATTATTTAAATACAACATATCCCCATCCTGGTATTACCAGTTTGTAAACGGTAAGCTTTGCCCTTGTGACATGGATTTGCCTATGTCTTTGTCTCTATGATGTAGATTTTACAGAAACATGTAAACCCTATGGGTTCTTGATGCAACAAGTAACTTTAAATAAATAAATCCTACCCCTCTGTGGAGGCAGCAGCTAAACCAACATAAGTGCTGTGTTTCCATTGATTTCTTATTCTCAAGGACATGATTTGTCTTGACTTAATGCCTTTTAATGCCCTCAAAAACCGAGGGGAAAAATAAGTTTGTTCAAAGTAATTTTTTATTTTTAATCCCCTCAATTTAGAGTCCAAGGGCTGAAGGACTTATAGTGATGACCTCTTAGATACAATTTTTAAATTGCACTTGCCTCTGTAAATGTTTCTTTACTGGGGAAAATGTCACTTTTTTTCTTTTTTTACTGTTGCATGAGAAGATAACACTTTTACCTGCGTAGAGGCATTTCTTCCATAGAGCCTGTGTGTTCATACTGATTGAAAATTTTAACTGCATAACACACTAGAAAAAGGCTGAATTAAGGGCCAAAGTTTAATAAATCCATACTGATAACTAAAGGCTACAGAGCTTATTTTTAAAACATTTAAAAATCAGACTGTTGAGAAAATTTCTGGCTCACGGCCCTTGTCCTCCTGCAGCTCTGCTGTCGCTGCCTAGCCTTTGTTTTGTGAGATAACCAGGAATAGTGATCTCATGCGTAAACAACAAGAATACTAAACCAACAGAACTAGCTTATCATGCAAATATTAAGGCATCTAGAAAGTCAGTTAAAATATATTGTCAGAGACAGAACATCTATTTCCCAGCGGACTTCATATAACAAAGGCTACTTAGGAGGAGCTGCATTCTACTCATCAGTGAAATATCATCGACCCTTTGTATATCATTTCAGTTTCAACCATAAGAGAATTAGTGATTGTAAGAGCTGCAATTGCTGGTCTATTTTTGTTCTTCTTTCTTCAGGTTCATTTCTCATACTGTCTTCTTTTCTTTTCCCTTTTTTCTTTTTTTTTTTTAATTTTGCTTTTAATTTTTTTCCCTCAGTTGCTTGTTTCTGCTTGAAGGAAAGGCTCTCCAATTATGTTCAAACCATAATTTGGGACATTTGTCGGCAGGATCGGTGTCCTATTTGATACTTGGAAAGGAACCAAGCTAGCCCAGGTACCAGGACTGTTGAAAATGGGAAAGAGACAAGGAGGGAGAGAGAAAAAAAAAACATATATTAAACATGTATACAATGAATTTGAATCAAGGTCCAGCTAATATACATTGATAATAGCACTACTTAAGATAAAGCTGGAAAGAAAATTTGTGAATGTAACTTGAGATTCTACTTCCTAGTTTTCTTTGTGAAAGTATGAGTTGTTTGAAAGAAAAATAATTGTGTTGAACTCAGTAGCAAGTTGTATGATTCCTGAGTTACACTAAGTGGTCTGTTTGTTTATGAAAACCCCCAAAAATGTCATATAGAAATATATAGAGAAGACACAACTAAACCATACAAATGACACTACATAGTGCAATGGATATCATGTAAGAGGTAGTGAAATATACCACAGGGTACAGGTGTTCTTATTTCAAGAATACAGCATAAAGATTCAGTGTGCAGCATCCTGTGAGGTTTCCTCCACTCTTACAACGCATCAGTTTATCTTATCACCATCCCAAGATGGGCCTCTAAGATTTAAGGATGCCCATAAGAACAGAGGATTTTTATGCTCAAAAAAACTACTCTTAAAAAAAAATTCCCTAAGAATGTCAGTTTCAGAAACACCAGTTAAAACAGGATCCAGTCATCTAAACACTTGCAGCTAAGGGTAGCCATGGTTGAGGGTAACAGCAAGTACCATATTTTTTAAAACAAGCCTCTGAGAAAAAAAGTATTTTCAAGGATGATTCAATGACTAGGAACTTAAGTCATCATTTTAAAAGAACTCTGTCACTAAGGAGCTGAAGTCCCAATGGCATTCACAGGTTCACCAGGCACCAATCAGTAGTACTTGCAAGATGGATGGATACTCAAAGATGGGTCTCATCTGCTGTGTTCAGTACTCAGTAGCCTGAGCAGTCCTTTCCTTAGTTGTGGTTCTGGCATCTCAGAAGTCCAAACCAAACTATCCTAAGCTATGTGATTCTATGACTTCAGAGAAAGTTTTGTCACATTCATTCAGAAGAAAAACAGCATCATCAAATCAGCATCACTGCCAAAGAGCTAATACCAGCACAGGACATATAGCATGCAAACCCACCCTTCCTCTGTATTTCATTGTATTGAGCTTTTCCAGTGTTTATCTCAAACATAAGTGCTTATTTCGAATTATATTCCAGGATTAGGCTAACAAGCTTCCTGATAAAACATCTGAAGCCCTTCAACATGTGTATTGTGGAGGCAAAAAGTTTTCTTTCTTCTACATATTTTGGCCCATTTCTTCACAGCTCTCTCCCTGGACAAGCAGATGCGCTTTTATGGCATCAGGTATAAAGAGGAAAATTGACCTTTTTTATCTATTTCCAATGTTCATGACATAATTACATTTCATTTGGCAGCCTTTTGTGATCATTTCAGTTGCTGAAAAGTGGTCAACTTATTTTGTGAATTCCAGGGGACATGTTTCTCAGGTCTTTCACATAAAAAAATACAAACAGCTTCTGTAATTTACTTCTGTTTGAAAATACTTACCTCTCTAAACTTGCTAATTTACTATTTTAACTCCTAGCAATTAATTTCAGGTGCTATGTTTTACACACACAAAAAAAGTGGAAATAGTTTCTGACCTGCTTGTCTCAATAACGACCATACTCCCAAAGGAGAAGGACAAATCATATTTCATGAAGAAAATACAGTAAATATTAATATCTTAATGCTTTCAATGTCTGAAGTACAGATAGTTTTCAATAAGGCTGTTGGTTTTATTCTTCAGCTGGGTGTATTCTCGAAGAACACCTAAAAATCTGCAGAGTCTTAACTTTTCAGAAAATCTTTTTTAAAATTGCTGTTTTCAAAAATTTAAGATCAGCTAATATGTTTAAATTTTTTTTTTGTTTTAATTCTATTGACTATTACAAAAAAAATCTGCTACTGGAGGAAAATAAAAACCCTTTTGAAATTTGAAAATCACAGTTAGACCACAAAACTTGAAGCACTCGCAAAAAACTTAAACTTTGTTATGCATGAAAGATTTTTCCAAGATGATATAATGAAAAGAATATGTTCCAAAAAGAAAATAAAAATTCAATACCAGAATTTCATTTAAGTGGCTTAATTGTTTCAACCTATTCTTCATCTTCCTTCGTAATTTGTTTTAAAATGCATTTTTTGTTCCTTCCTCTTTGGATTTCAGTGATGTTAAGAAGTAAATTCTGAAGTAATGGACACAAAGCAAATTGCCTCCAAGCATGTGGATTTATAAAAATAAGAACTAGTAATAAAAAATAAAGACCCAGTTAGATTTGTTTGCTTAGGATGTGTCTGAATATATGTTTTACAATGCACAGTTCTTTGCTGTCCTGTTACATGGGATTTACAGTGTTTAGTGACTTCAAAAAGATAGAGCACTAACTCAAAGAATATAAATTTTGTTCGAGGTCAACATTATTTAAAAAAATTTCTGTGGCAAAGGCTAAACACACAGGCTTCAGGTTATCTTTCTGAAGATTTATAGTGCATTTCAATGATTGGATAAATACAGTTTTGACTTTTTCCTTTGTTTTAAAGTTGCCAGCCCTCTAGTGACTACAGTGGTTGAAGGAAACAAGTCAGTGCTGACTAAAAGCAAATTAGTATTTGCAGCAAAATTTTTTATCTGATACTTCAAATACCAGACAGAGATCTTGATTTTCATGGAAACTGCTCAATAAAAATAATGTAGCAAGTTCCTAATATGACCATTGTTGCCATATGACCTAACAGCTTAATATACGTGTTTATTTAAACATTTCAAGCCTCCCACCTCGTATTATGACCATGACAAAAATGCAGACTGCAAGAAATTTGTCAGTACTACTTATGAATCCTGAGGGAGTAATACATCACCCATGTTAACACTGTGCATATCCCATAGGAGTTACAAAGCCCCAAGCCTTCTGCCAGAGATGATGTGCAGGCAGCAGAGCACCTGGGGGACCAAGACAGCCACACACTGTCTGCCTGCAGGGCTGGAAGAGCCACCTCTTCCCCACCTCTGGAGGTGGTTGAAGTCCTGGTCTAAGCACACACACTGGGCAGAGTCTGGCTGCACTGGCCCATTCCCTCTGTTTGCTGGCATTCCCTAAGACATTCTTACAAGTCTTGATGAGTTCTGGTTTTATTTTAGAAAATAACATTATCATACTGCAGGTAGATATAACTCTCTTGGGCCACCCCAGTCCAGATACCACCATCAGGGGCTTACTGCAGACAAAGGAAGAAAACTGAATGAAAGCTATTGAGGAAAACAGCCCTAGTCACAGCACAGAGCTTCAAGAACAGCTGTGACACAACAGTGAATAAGCAAACACACAACACAGGCTCTGCTAAGCTACATGCATATGGCTGTCTATCCAATATTCCCACGACCCCCTTTATATATATGGCAAATTTAGTTGGACTTTCATCTGTCCTATGAGCCACACTCTGCTTTGTAGCTCCCCAGCACTTCCCCCAGTAAGAAGCCAAGCAAGGCCAACTGCTCAGAAGAGCGAGGTCCCCCTGTTAGCCTTCTCCAGCCTACTCAGGAAGGACCTCTCTGAGTATTGCAGAGCTTAGCTTCTGCCATGGAAACCATCCACTGGGGTTTTTGCAGAACATCCTAGCAGGAGTGACAGATACTTCA
This sequence comes from Setophaga petechia, assembly GCA_024362935.1. Taxonomy (NCBI): domain Eukaryota; kingdom Metazoa; phylum Chordata; class Aves; order Passeriformes; family Parulidae; genus Setophaga; species Setophaga petechia. The sequence goes on from JANCRA010000004.1 coordinate 18,496,324, forward strand.
GGCTGCAAAGCAACCTCTGTCTACGTGCCCACATGAGCAGGAAATGGAGGAACACTTTTCCCTTCAACACACCATCCAGCAGTTGCTGTGAGTTAAAATTCAGCACTTGGTTTCAAAAACCAAGAGGCAACACTCTGCCTTTGTCCACTAATTGCCTCAACCAGGGAAGCCAAAATTCTTTCCATTGCCCAGAATAGAGACAAGGTGGTTTTACCTGTAGAAGTTAACAGGATACCCACATGGCTGCTTCCTCAGATAAGAAATCTTTGTATATGAGTGAAATAAAGCAGGTCTACCCCACACTCCTGCTTACTACTCCTGAGGAAATCTGTTACACATTTGCTGACAAAAGTTATAATATAAATGCCTTTCCACTGAAACACGAAATGAGACCTGAAAAACTACTCAAGGCTAAGTTTTGAAGAAAATTACGTGAGAAGCACCATGAAGTCTGTTGTGAGATTCGGATCCATCTTTGTTGTAGGACCACCTTCCTGAAGCATCACACTTTTAAGTGATTTCACTACTGCTAGCAGTTTTCTCTTCACCGTAGCTAGACTATCAAATACATTATACAGTCAACAGTTCCCTCTCTATCTACAGGAAGTATAATGTATTTATCTGTTCAAATGCAATAAAACAGCAAAGAAAAATTCTGCAAGCATACTACAGGGTTAACATTCTCCATTACACTTTCCATTACAGTTTCCAGATGTTAATTCAATCAAGATTTCTGCCATGATTTCCTCTTAAAGATAATAATTGCTGTTTCAAGAACCTCTGATTAAAATATTACTGGAATGGACCACAAGTAGTGCTTATATTATATGTATATACAGTCCACTTTGGAGGTTATAATAACAAAAAGACCATAATAATGTTAAACAATTAACTAAATGCAATAAAAATAAATCTAATCTGACCTGAATAAATGTGGAGGTCTTTCATACTCTTATTTTCCACCAGTTACTACCTTCCTTCTTTTACAGTTTCAGAAGTCTGTAAGAGTATTTTACCATTCAGAAAGTACATCTAAAGCAGTGTTTCCTTCTTGCAGCTTTACTATCATATACATGAACTCACTAGCTTACAGAAGGTAGAGGAGAGCCTGCAAAGTCAGTCCTTGGACAGAAAAGTTAGAAATACCTTTCAATGAATGTTGAATGAAGTGACAGTAGTAAACCACCAAGCAAGGAACTTCTCTCAAGTAAGTGCTTGCCCACGCAAATACAAGGAGTTTTACCATTTAAAATTACTTGGATCATAAGAATTTTGGAAATGCAATTTTGCTACTCTCAGTGTCCTGGTTAAATTTCCATTTCTGCCAAAAGAATAACCACCCTTCCAACATCCACATAAAGGAGCACTTCTGTTTCCATTCTGAACTGGCATCCATAGGTAAAAAGCTTCCAAATTTCACCTCCAAGCTGAGTTGAAACTGAGATACTTCATACATGGAGTGAATACACTCCATGTATGAAGTATCTCAGGTTAGTTTAGGATGACTTTTGCAGTTTAGCAGGCACGTATCACCCATCTAGCAGAGACAGGAATTAAAGATTTATGCCCATGGGAGAGAAAAGGAAAATCTATAAGAATACTATTTATTCTATCCCTGCAAAGTTCTTTTTGTGGCAGTGAAACACAAAAAGGTACACGAAGGTCAGGAAGAGGCTACAGAACCCATTACTTACAAAGAATACCCACAACAGAGGGAGTGCCCAGAGAAATCGTTCATTTCCATGCTGTGCTTTGGACCATTCATGTGTGAGAATTTGGTGCAGGAACAGGACTAACAGCAGATTTCAAACATGCACTTGCACAGAGGAGGCTCTGACCAAGTCAAGACAAACCATGGAGAACTTGTTCTTGGTTACCAGAGTCCACTGGGGTGCCCATGAGAAACTAACTCTCAGCTTTACTCACCTGCACTACATTTTTCTTTTCCCAAATATCACTATTTTAATTTCAAACCATTAGAATTTTTACCTTAGAATTTTAAAAAAAATTTTAAAAAAAATGTAACAACAAGTTTATCAAATTAGCATGACTAAATAATAATGCAGATGATCCTAACTGTACCAAACAAACAAACAAACAAAATAAACCCCAAAAAAATCAGTTCTACTGATTCAAAAGAAACAATTGGAGGTAGCATGATAAGGAAGTAGAAAGCTGGAGTAACCAAGGGGTTAAATATAAAGTTTACACTTGGGAATTCTCAATAATATGCTCCTCCTTCCCTAGCTGCCAAAAATCATCTGAAAGGAAACATAACATTAAATTTGTCCCACCTAAGTGAACAAAGAGATTTCAGAACAGGCAACGAGTTAACTTCAGAGCAAGAACTTTTCTAATTCTGCTGGAATCTGAAGTGCTGCTCAGAAATTATTACTGAAGTTGTTTTCTTTATTTTAGCACCTTGCTTCTAGATCAACTCATTCATTTTGGTCACACTGCAGTTCTTGTTACTTCTCCCATAAAGTTTAACTTAAAGCTCCAAAAATAATCATGTGGAAAATGGACATTATTGATTCCTATGGTCCATTGTTCCCCCATTCTAAGTCCCTGAAGTTCAAGTTCAATCTGGAATTACATCATGTCTGGTTTCTCCTGGTTACCAGACGGCTTGAGACGTGACCACAGCTACAGAAAAAACAAACAGCCTTCTTCACGCTTCGGCTCCCCTATCGATTCAAACATAAACTTTTTTTCTTTCTCTCAAGTATGCCTCAAGTATGGAGCATGGTTAATTTAGAGATTAAGTTCCAAATTAGATTATCTAATGGCATCTTAATGGATTGCTGACCCATTTCCTGTGGGATGGCAGCATGCAGGTCTGGCTTGAATACAACTAATTTCTTAGGAAGTGTTCTTAGGAAGTGTTTCTTAGGAAGATGCTTGCCTGGATGGGGAGGAAACAATGTTTTGTACATCACTACGCATTACAGAGTTGTGCAAAACTATTAGAATTAGTAACTTAAATTTACAAAGATAAGAAATCATTGGATTTTCTCTCTGTGAATATTTTTGCACTCAGGAAACTTCAGCCTTTTTGTTCTTGAATTGTAATGAAGTGCTACTTTTATTCCAAACCATTGCTGGGGAGAGGAATGAGGGAGGGACACAGGCCACAGTGTATGAACTACTTCTCTAACAGGTGTCTGTGTTTGCCAAAATGTGTTTCCACAGACATGCTGCTGGCTGTGTAATTTTAGCTATATGCTTTCTCAATACCAATCATGTACAAGATATTGTAAAGCAAAAGCAATATGCACCCATTCTCAATTCCCCTTCAACTTCTCTCTCTGATAAATCAAATTTCCCCATTTAATTGCCTTATCAGCACTGTTAGCATAAATACACAGTGGTGCAGGAAGGGTGGGGAGTGGGAGGGGGAGGAATGATGCCTGGAATGCTGAATACCCCACAGCTACAGCTGAGGAAGAAATTCAGCACTCTGAGAACAGTGCTCCCCTCAGCATCTCCAGGAATGAGCCAGCTGTTGTGCTATGCTGATGTGTCAAGATAACAGAATGAAAGCATGAAATTCTAGCCTAGTCCATTTGCCTGGATAGGGTAAAGGTAATGTTAAACAGTTAAGGCAGAATGATTGTCAAAAGGATTAATATAAATAAAAATACATTTGTTGATAGCTGAATTGAAGCATACACTTTGGCAATGCAAAGTTGCTAACAGTCGATGGAAGACTTGCAAAAATTCCACACAGTCTAGGAGAGACCTGTCATGCCTGCTTTTATGAGTATTTATACTGGAAATACCATCAGTGGTGTAATGAGTGCCCTAGATTTAGGATCAAACTCATGCTATCAGCCTCACACACACACCCCCGCTTTTTGTCACTCTCACTTTTTTCTTAAATGTACTTTTTGCATACACTCTTGCCCTCACATAGTGACTGAGACTGTATTTTTCTAAATGAGCCTTACAGATTTTCACAGCTTTTCCTTGCCTTCTGTCTCTAGGAAAACAGAACTGTCATTATCAAAAAAATAAGGATTTGGGGTTTTTTAATGGTTTTGAATATCTTCTTCACATGTACACCAAAAAAATTACCAAAATTATCATAAAAGTATTGGAGACTTTATTTCTATTGATGTGTTTAAATGGTGTTCAAATTTCAGCAGACAAAAAAATACATTTATGAATAAATTTAAAAAGTCATATAACAACAGAATATGTACCCTAAATGTTCTAAGTAAGCAATGAAAAAAATCAAACCAATCCAAACAAAAGCTGTAGATGGTTTGGTATGAGGAGCAAAGTAAAAATGCTACTTCTAAATACCTCACCAAATAACTGGGATAGGGGTGTTTTCCATTTTATTTTGGATTTTTTAGGATGCTCACTGAATGTTTAATATAAGTATTTCTTTTAAAGATACTGGAATGCTTAACTCAGCTATTGAGACTATTAATCCATTTTTTGTTATTGCTTTTCACTGTAAGACTTCTGGTTTTGTAGAAAATGGTGTATCAGTGATCTAAGTTTTTGTGGCTTTTTGGTCCTTTTTGTTTAGTATTATTCATATTCTCTTTTCTGCAAAGTTCAGTCTTTGCATACAGACAACTACTGTTTTATACCTGAATTTTTAGATGCCAACAGACACATAATTTTCTAAGGAAATAAAACAAAAATGAAGAAATTTGAAATCTATGCATTGTACCTACCATGAGGTGGAATAGGCAACTATTAGTAAGACAAAGACACACAGAAATAACAGAAAGTTTTTTGTCATTCACCTTTTCCAAACTTCCAAGGTGTGGTTCACCAAGAATGCTTGACGACAAAGGTTTCAACCTGACCATATCTGCTACCTGGTATCTGTAGAGACAGAGCAGCCAACACTGAGGGACTGCCAATGTTTTCACCTGCCTGAGGTCAATAAACCTTCTGAAAATCAGTATACTTAACCATAAAAGCCTGATGTAAAAGGTGAGATGGAGTACAATCAAACTGAGCCCTGCAGATCTAAAGAAATCACATAATCAAACATTTATCAAACCATTTGGAGTTGCAAGAACTTGTTTGGATTGGGATATATTTCTTTGCCCACATGTGACAATTACTTTTGAAATATATTCTTGTTTTCTAATGTTGGCTTTAATGTTAGACGACTCACTGCTCCTTAACCAGTGCAGGTATAATTTCTCTTCTTAGGTCCTTATCTCTGTGGGATTTGAAGAATGTCATCTTTAAAAACCCGACAACTAAAAGCCATCTGCTTAGGTGGAACAGTTTGCTTCCTTGTCCTTCTAGGCTGTGCATAATCCAAGAGCAAGTGGCATAGCCTAGGCCTCGAAAAAAATGCCCGTGGCAGGTTTTGTGCCCAAGCTCTTGTGGCAGTGCTTGTGCTTGCTGGTAGGGCCACACTGGCAGGCAGCATTCCGGGAGTGATCTGCAAAGCAGTGTGGTCTGTAACAGCAAATGGATCATGGAGAAGGCTTTCAATCACCACCAAAGTTTTCTTGATCATCACATATAAATGTTTTCCCCCACTTTTCCTTTCTTTTCACAATTTATGCCCAGGGTGTTGTGTGATGGTACTGAAAGACAGAATTCACCAAACACTAGGACAGTGCTTCTATAACTGTAACCTACATTGCTTTAAGGGGGGTTCGAGTGACAACTGATTAAAACTGTGTGAGGATGCTCCTAGCTAGGTTGTTGTGATGTAATTTTCTAATGCCTGTCAATGCCCTGAAAAATGTCACTTTGTAGTGGGAGAATAAATCACCCCCTCTGTGCTATAAAAGCTTAGTTTGGATTCACTCCTGGCAGTACATTGAAAACTATGGCAATTACTATGTGATGGGGATTTGTAATGTGAATCACAGCCCTTGAGGAGATGAGGTGAATCCATTAGCTAATTTTCCATTGTACTTTCTAATATATAAGGAAAGAAATGACAAGGTCTTATTTTATCGCCACAATTCTTCTGGATTTAAAACATTTTTTCATATAAATTGGAAAAAAAAAAAAACAACCAAATACAGGAGAAATTAAACTTCAGATTTGTAAACAGCACCAGTTTTTAAATTAAGTAATTTCCTTTCCAAGTTGATATTCAAAACTACCAAAACTTCTAGTAATCCATAATACCATCAGCACAATGCATCGGAAGGCATTTTGTATATAGTACATGTAAATTACACTCACAGACATACTAACACTAACTATTCAGAAGTATATATATTTTCATGCACACATAAATTTCTAAAAAATATTTTAAACTATTTAGTGAGTGAGTAGCTAATACTTCTTCTGATAGGCTCCCAATCTACAAGCCTTACATGGACAACCCTCATTAAGTATTGAGTGCTGCAGATAATCCTGTATGTGAAAAAGATGAAAACTGATGTATCAAAATTTTGTTGATTAGTTTATATGCCTATTCAGATAAACACCTTCTGCTGTTATCACAGTCCACTACATACCAAGAGATGTAAAATCTAATAAATTAATAATATATTAAAGGTTGATGAAGTTTATTGTTTGGTTTATTTGTTGCGGGGAGGACAGGGTGGGCTCATAGAAAAAGAAACTTCTTTTGTAAATCGTTCCTAACTTTTCTGTTATCTAGTTGAAAAATAAGATGGTTTATATCTTACCTTCAGGCATATGTTAGTGACCTAAAACTACACCAGCCAATTGGTAAGAAATGAATCTATGAATAATATAGTTATTCTTCACCCAAAACCAACCACCACCTCAGCCATTTGTTATTGTACTCATCTATACCTCGAAAAGCACAGGTTTTTTTCTCCTAACAATCAGGTCCAAAAATATGAGAGCAAAGACATTTTTAAAGCCTAAGATCAGTATTTCCTTCAACTTGCAAACCCTTTGCATAGGACAGCATGATGTTATTTCAGGCATCACGTTAAGGGATCGTCTAAAGTCAGCTTGCATGAAAGATAACCTGAATATGTTTAGGAGAAATGTTACACACATATTTTGATCATAATGCTGTCACATATACTCTGGAGGCCCACTAAAACAGATATTGCCGCTCTATGCAACTTTTTAGAGGCAGTGTAGGGGTGGAAATAATTAAAATGTTACCTTTGCCAAGTAATTCCCAATGTATCCTCACTGGCACTGGGGTATAAATGCCTGCCGTTTTGATTCATGGTCCAGTCACAAATTCTCAGCTGTCAATTGAAACCTAGCAGTCAGATATGGATCGAGCATACTACAGTTTTTAGTACTTAAATGAATACATGCAAACTAGTACTGTACATGGCAAAAGTCTTACTTTCCCAATAAGTAACTTTAAAAAACAAAACAAAGAAAAATAACTTATTTTGAGAGAGAAATGCCTATAGACTTGTTTAATATAATGCCACTTTAATATGATCCTCTATTAATAAAGCATAAAAGAGTAACTAGTGTGTAGCACATAACAATTAGCCATTATTAGATTACAAACTGAGCTGGAATAAAAGGAAATGTTAATAATCAATAGTGCGATACTTTAAGAAAGGAAATAATTATGCTGTCTTTTTAAGCAGTGCTCTATATAATGTGTATTTAGTATGGTAAAATATAATCAATATCTTCTAGCATGCTTTTTGGTAAATATAGAAGACATGCAATTTATAGAAAATTTGCCAAAATTAAACAAATTCTATGTTGTTAACTAGCCATTTAAGAAAAGTAAAGATATTTTGTAACTGAAGTTTATTAATCAAGTGCTACTGAAAGTGGTATTACTTAGCAAGAGGTGATAAAATAATCTAATCATGTTCAGCCTCAGAAAAGTAGAATTTAAAATACTTTACTGCATTTTAATATAAAGACAAATGTACTAAATATTAGCTGAAACAATTTCTTCCCAGATCCTCAAATCATCAGTTCTGCCTTCACAGACTGTTCAAGCAACCCTCAGCAGCTCTGTTTATTTAACAGATGCCCAACAGTGTTAGCAGATTTATTGAAAATATATGCTGTTTATTTTTAAGCTTAAGAAAGTGAACTTATCTGGTTTCTGAAGAGAATATATGTTTTATTCTCTGTATAGTCATGTTGATATAAATTGCTGTACTATTATATATGATCAGACACTCTGAAGATAATGCTGCCGAGTTTAATTGCATTCAATGAGTTTTAGTTTTCTCTGTCCATGTTCAAATTCTTGAGATAGCACAGGCTACAGCAAACAAACTACAACAAACTGTTTTCACAGGAGCACAATTTATTGCAGTCCTTTCCTGAAAAATACAAATGCTGAGGACAAGACAATATTGCAAACCTGACCCTGTCTGGCTGTTAGACTAATAAGCTTCCTGCTGTTAAGGTCTGAGAAATGGAAATGTTAGTCTTTGATGTTTTCATAGGGATTGTTTCTTGTTTGTTATCTAAAGAACTCCAAGGGACCTTCTAAAGGCCATTAAAAGCATGACTAAACAACATGAAATTAACCAGAAAAGGAAATATGCAGCTTAAAAGTTTGCTAGAGGTAACTGTGAATAATATATTAAACATGTTTAAAGAAATGGATAAGTAAACATTTGATTTAGTCACTATACAAAACAGGACCCTGAGCTTGATTTTAGCAATGAAAACATAATAAAATATGTTATTCAATTCAATAAAATATGTTATTCAGCCCAGTTATTCAATGTACAATAGACATATTTCTGCTATTATCCTTAAGGATGTCATCATCTTCACTACAAATGCATATTTTAGAGCTTCTTAACTTAGCTATAAAAACTCACTTGCAGCTGAAACAAAAGCCTGAAAGGTTAAACCCTCCCTCCCGTCCCCCTCTTTTACTTCTTAACAAAATATAAAATCTATGCATAAACAACCGGTGGCTGATTAGAACCATTAAAAATATACTAAAATGACAGACTTAGCATTACCAAATTATTATATTCCCTTAGTTATAACTCAAAAAATCTGGCAAGCACTTAGCTTGTTATATAGAACTTAATTGCATTTGCCATTTGGGGAAAAGAGCGAGAGACTGATATATTGCATTTTAGTAAATTAGCTTCTGCACTATATCACTGTACTCTTCCCACAGTCTGTGTGAAAACCTTCCACACATACAGTTTATGAGTTAAATTTATCTTTAAGAAAGCACCACAAAGTTTTTGAAACATATTTCATAAATGTTAGTAATGGCATGCTGCTTATTATATACAGTCACATGTACCTCAATTCACATACAGCCAAACACTGCAAAAAAAAATAATGCAACATGTGCATTTCATACCTAATCTGTAGGCATGTACATGCACATTTATAAGAAGGTTCATGCTCCATGAGACTCATAGTTAGTACTGTAGTGCTGTTCACTGCACCATGCTTGCAGTACTGACAACACCGTGGAGAAGTGCAGGTTTGCATGACAGCTGGCTCTGTGACAAGCCCAGGGCTGTATTAGCTGTATTGAAATACACCTTCCAATGTAAAAAAATGCTGCTCCACATTCCTCAGTTGGCTCACACAGATGCCCCATTGTCTTTAAAAATTAACCTGCCTGGAATTTTTATTTTTTTAAAACTCATGTAAAACTTCCTCTCCCAAGTCACTCCTATTGAAAGATATCTGCACGTCTAAGATTTAGAAATACCACTTCCAAAGTCTGCATCTGCATCCTTTACATATGTTGAGTGGCTTCTGGGTAAAAATACTTTAGAATTTAATAGAACTCTGTAAGTCTGGACTCCTTTTGATGGAAGAAGTCTGATCACAGCAGCAGTGGGAGGCTGCCCTGGGAGGATGTCCACATAGCCCAGAAGGGAAAGCTTGGGTGCCTAGACATGACATGGATACCAAGCTTTGGAAGGACATAAGGCACTTTACTACAGTATTTCAAGTGCTATATATCATCTGGAGTAATACTGAAAGCCTTCTGTCTAGTTATTCTCCTCAGAGTAACTTAGGTACCTCTAAAATCATGCCACAGTGTTAGCTGAAGTGGAGAAGGCACAGTCATTCTTACCCACTATAAGCCACCCTAGAAGTATTCCTCTGCAAGATAATATGTGAACAGGAGAGGCAGGAAACTACTTGAGAAAACTTACATTCCTCAGTAGAGAGTCATAAGAAATGGTCCCCAGGATATATCTAATAACTGCTGAAAACACTACTCATTTTCTCAAATGTATGCTATGAATGAAAAATAAATTACCTGACTTGACATAATACATGGTGAAAAGTCTTCCCTAGAAGGCTGTTGAACAGACTTGACCTTCAGTCCACAGTTCTGTGGATTTTTAGCAAAGCAAGCCACAAAAACCTCACTACCATAACATCTTCCATCCTCAAAACATTGTCAGTGATTTTCTTATTTATCCCTTATTTAACCACAAGAGAAAGAGGATGAGTCCATATTATGAAGTGGAAATGGATGCCCAGCCTTGCAGAAGATGAGGAATCTTCACAGGTACCTCAGGCATTTTCCTAGTCCTGGATCCTAGGCTCTGCCCTTATGCCTGTGATACACCCCTACTGCTGCACTCATGAAGCAGCAGAGAGCACAAAGCACTGCATGCATCTCTTCTGGGAGGCAGTGCAACTCCCTCATTCACCTCAGACATTTTACAGGAAGGGAGCACAAGCTTGGAAGCAGACACAGGCCTGGAGACAGGCAAAGAAGTAGACTGAGTGCTTGTCTTCTGTAGAATGCCAGGAAATTGATTTTGTTTTGCACTTTCCAGAGCTGTGAGACATACTGATGTGAAGTTCTACCCAAGTGCTAGATTTTACTATAGCTGTCTTCACAGTTTAAACAGCACCTTGCAAGCACAACCATCCTGCAGTGGTTTAAGTATGCAAATCACACATACATTAAAAACCCACAGCCCAACAGCTCAATCTTTAATCACAGTATGAATGATTTTTAGGGGTTAGTATTTAAGCAGATTTTGTAGCCTTGTATTTAAAGAATGGCTAAGACCAACATCCATTTCAACTTTCTGTGATAGCTAGTGAAAGAAAAATTGTAATTTGAAAAGTGTAATGGGAGACTGTTATAGCTTCTGTTAGTTGAGAAGAGACCATAAAACTTAATATTTGCATGTTGGCATTGTTCTGACTGAAACTTCCTTTAAATGTGTTTCCTTTCCAGCAAGCTTATGTGAAAGGTGACCTCTTAGCCATTTACATACCTCCCTGGCAATCATGTGACTCAGTTTTACGTCAAACTGTCAATTATGATAAGGGACACAATAAGAACAGGCTAAGTGTTGATAACCTGTTTCCTGACTTTACTGACAAGTTCTCTTTAGGAGTCTGCCTGTGTTCTTCTTTCAGCCTGCTGCTGAATGCAAAAGTAACACCCACTCAAAAAATTTTGTAAACAAATACTCTGTGTTCAGTGGACATTTAAGTTCACAATTTCCATTATTAATAGTATGAAGAGAATTACATTTTGAACTGTGCAGCTCAGTAACTAAAGGATGCATCTGGTAAGAAGAAATTTCTACTGAAGAGACAGGGAAGGCATTTGTAGGAAATAAAAAGCTATCTACAGCTTTCTGATAATTTTGGAGACCTTATTGCTATGTATATTGAAAAGGTCTCACTCATAATTGTAAAATCTGTGTGAAAATCATGAATGCAACATACCATCATACCCAGAAAGTGCAAGCTTTAGTGAAAACCATGACACTCGGTTTATCAGTGCAAAAATTGGAAGAGTTCATTAACTCCTCAGCAATTGGGACAGCATTAGTTAACACAGTGAATGTTTTAGAGATTGTTGTTAACAACCTTAATAGCTATACCATTTATTTATGTTTTCTAACTAAAAATAGAATCATCCATACAAGGCCAGAGGTGCACTAAAATTAAATGGTCAAGAACAAAAACATTGCAGTTATTACATTCATTCCAACAGAAACCTTATTTTTTTGTGGTATCATTCATCTGCACTTGCCATAAATACAAGTGTCCATCCATCCATCCATCCATCCATCCATCCATCCATCCATCCATCCCTCCATCTTTTTAAACTATTTACACAGGCAAAGTATATGACTAGTATTTCTGGCAACTTTCTAGCATTGTTGCCAGAAACAATATGACCTGACTCTAAGTGTTTGTCATTTAAATACCATAATAAATCCATGAAGTTGGAGAACCATGACACAAGGAGGCTAAAGAAATGTCATCACATAACTGTGAGGATCGTGATCATTAGAACTTCGTTACTGAACTAATGATCTGGCCATTAAAGTTACTTAGCCAAAGGAATGCAGGCACAACTAGAATCTGGCAAGGAATTGTGTCCACTTACAAAGGGCAGAATTTGACTGACTTTCCTCAGTTTCTTTGTTGTTTTTTTCCTCTAGTCTAGGCTTAGAAATCTTCAATAAATGCAAATTAATAGGGAGGAGGAGGATGAAGGTGCATCCATATAAATGCAAAGATTATCCCACCTCTTTTTTATTCTATTTAATTTAGCTAGGATGTCTCTCAGCAGAGATAAAGAACAGTAACCATTAGATTTGGCTTCAGAAAATACTTCCACCAATGACCAACAATAAAATTAAGAAAAATTCTCTCATTCAGGTACTAGCTCTTATCATGTCCCTTGCCCTCTCCCATGGCATTCTTCCTGCAGTTATGTTATCAACACTTAACAAGTCTCAGAAGCTCATGCTGAATCAAAAAAAGAAAAAACAAGTGGTCATCACTAATTTCTAATAGACAGCGGAGGTATGATATGAATTTTTTACAAGAAAGTGCCAAGATACATATTATTCTCCAAATGCCTCTGAAGCAAGATGTTATTTTTGTAACTATTTATGCCACAGCATGGAAATAGCTGGCATTTCAAGGCAAGTAATGGGGAGATCCACCAGCTGGTGTATCAGAAAGTGGACTGCACAGTTATCATTCCCCATTAGAATCTAGTCTTTCTAAAATACATGTGTAACTTTTTAATTTATTCTGGTTACTGTAACTTAAATGGGCTACATAATGGCTCTTTTTAACAGCAGAAAAAGCTAGTCGTGGGTACTGCCTAATATTCCTCATAACCAGAGAAAATCAATCTTCATAAAGACTCCTCCAATGAAGTAAAAAAGGTACTAGTGACAATATTTATTCTTGAGGGGTCACTGTGCATTACAGGGAGGAATGTTTAAAAGATTTCTCTGGAACTAAAACCAATGGCTTTCTAATTGAAAATTTCTCTCCACTAATATAAAATGATTAATCACTTTATTTCATGTACCCCTTGATTTTTCTTTTCATTCATCATGGGTTGCTTTAAAGCAAATGCATTTAAAATCTGCCACAAGAAGACTGGCCTCTTTTGTATTGTTGTAAAGTAATGAAAGGACATAGTAAATCAATCCCATTTGTGCCTTAGCAAAGGATAATCTTTGCTCTATTGAAGTTGTTTAGGCAGTCTCAATGCGTTACTTTCTGCACACACACACACGTGTGTGTGTGTGTGTGTATAGCCTGTCATCTCTAGAATTGGAGATGAAGGTAACTAATGAAGGTAACTAGTGAAGGTAACTAATTCATTAGAAATATACCTAAACATACTTATATGTCCATATTTATCCATCTGAAAAACTTTACGTATTCTGTTCTTTCGGACAGTTTCAGCTGGGCATACTAGTCCTTAATTTTCTACACATCTGTGGGCATTCATACACACAAACACGCTCAGGCAAACAGAAATATGTCCATTGCATATGTTAGAAGAGAATAGTGAGTTAAGAGCAAAGACAACAAAACCCTGATATTTTTAAATATATTATATGGCTCATTGGTCACCAATTGATGCTCTTGGATTAATATAATGAGACCATGAATCAATACACTTTAAAAAGGGGAACATTGGTTTAACACAGTAACATTAAATAATTTTTCTGCTTCTGAAGTGCATATGAGATTTAGCTTAGTTTCCCCTTGCCTTTAAGCCATTTGGCCACATGTTTTACCATGGAAGGGAATATCAGACACAACATATGTCAATACCAAAGACCTTTGAGATCCCCCTCACTTTGATGTTCCAAGGACACTGCTGAAATTTTGAAATCTATTTTGATCTACACAAAGACAAAAATAAATAGAAGATGCCAAACATCAGCAATATATATGTCAAGTTCAGCCAGGACAAAATTAAATATGTTTCTACTACTTTCTGGCATGTGACAAGAAGTTAAGAATTCTTTCAATGAGCTTGGAATATGGAGTAGGCCTAAGCAGGAGCAGTCCGCAGAAAGAATTACGTCCAGAACTACAAAGGGGAAAAAACATATTACACATCCCTAAATTAACAGGATGTCAGAGATATTTCAAAGAGCACTGTATAAAACTTCACAAGAACTCTACAAATTGCATTCACTCTGCATAAAAAAGAGAGGTGTTGTGTGTGCTTTATAAACAATAATCATATGTTGTGTATCTTGAAATAAAATATTTCATAGTAATTACAACATATTTCATAATAAAAATCTTTGAGAGGTTAAAAAAAATCCAACAAAACAATACGGCAGAAAAGTTTTTGAGAAATTAATGGCTGGAAGAGCCACTAATAGTCACTACATATTTTCATAATAAAGTGTATAGGTGTTTGAATTTAAGTCTTACTAGTTAAAAAAATAGTTGGCAATGCATCAGCTATTTTGAATAAATTATCATCTTTATTATTTTCTCTGAACTCTGCATGTGGTGACCTTTAAAAGGGACATACTGCCTCCTTGCCCTGTGAGTGGGTGTGGATAGGGAGTTTCTGCTGAAGCAAGGGTCAGCTATATCTTAACGATATAGAACAGGTAGGTTTTACTGAAAAATGAAACAGAAACGCATATAAACTGCTGACAGTAACACAAGTCTGAGAAAAAAATACAGTATGACAAATACCAAGCCTATTTAACAGCCTCTTTCTTATTGCCACATTCAGCTTTTCTCCTTGTAACATTTCTATTACTGTGAACTTCAAAGTCCTATACTGTTAACATCTAAGAGGAATGCAAACACACATCATAAAGTACATTAAAATACTAAATGATCTGAATTTATTTTTGAGATGTACCATTTCTGTATGTGCATGGCCTTGCTACTGACTAAAGCTAATTTATTTGTATGCCATCATTAACCTCAGCTCTATATTTTCACAGTTTGGGTAAACACTTCATTTGCATTAAATTTGCAGCATTAATGAGATGTGAAATTTAAAATGCTACTTGAAATATAAATGATGTAAGAAACTAGAATAAAAATGTGGTTTTGTCACATTTGAAATCAGCAGACCAATTTAAACCTATTACACTAGAAATGATAATGCGTTACCTTGAGAATTCAGTTTTACAACTGATCTTCTAAAAGCAAAATTAAAAAATGTGTTAAACATCTGGAGGAAATGGAAACAAAACTTGAAAATACTAAACTGCATTTTTTGCTTTGAAAGTTTTGCTTATTTTTATAAACTGATTTTGAAATTAGTATTTATTTCTTAAACACCTCATTCTACTTCCTTAAATCCTATTAAAGATTAAATGTATGAACTACTGAAAAATAAAATATTGAAAGAAACATATCAGGAGTTCCCTAAGTTGGGACCAATCTAAGAAAGAAAGAATAGGCTGAACTGATATTTCTTAAAGCATTCAAATAAACATCATCTTCACGTGACAAATACTGAAAACCTCAAGATTTCAGTCTAATCCAAGATACCCGTGGCAGCATGTAGGAAGGTAATACCACAAAAGCTTCTCTACATCATTACACCTATGTGAAACTTGCCCACCTGTTGCTGGTGTAGGAAGGATGGGTCTCTTGGGCTTAGTCCCACATATCGATTGGCTTGGGATGTGCCTGAGGCTGTGTAGGCTGATTAAGGAAGAACAAAACATATTGATAAAAATACCAACCTATCATATCTATTACCTTGTGCAGGTACAGTACAAATATGAGAGATCCAGAGTTATGATTTTGCAATATATAGGAAGTGTCTTTGGCTTGTCTTTAAGAGAAAGCAAAAGAAATATTAGACCAAATTTGGACAGGCTTGTGTAAATTCCTATAAACTTCAATGGAAGCTGCATGTGTAAATCACAATTATGTCTCTTGACAATAGTAGTTCCTTTGATTAATTTTTTTCAACTTATTTCCTAATTTATTCATTTGAACTAATCACACTTTTAATTTCCATTATACCAATCTAAAGCAACAGTGAAATCAATGAAATTACAATGCTGACAGAAAATATTCATGATCACATTATTTTTATTTCTGTAAAGGCCCTGTTTTTACCAAGAAAGTACCAAACAACTGTAAAAGTAGAACATAAACTAGAACAAAAAGTTTGGTTTGCTTATGTGGCATTAAATGAAATTTTGCAGTAATGGGATATAATCTGATTAATATTTTCCTGAGAAGAGAGCTAATTCTTCCTGTGCAATATAACAGAAAATATTCAACTCCACCATACACCAGAAAACAATATTTTCTGAGGGGAGCGACTAAAACAATTCTCTCTCTACCTGCTTCAGAAGATTGAAGAAATCCATTTCTGAGGAGAAAGGGAACGTCAAGTGAAGCTTGGATTAGCTACAGGGAATGGATCCTCCACCTGTAGGACAAATTCCTCTCTGATCTCTCCCAGTAATTCCTAAAAGTCATTATGCTCCTATGTGACAGTTATCAAATTAGTTAGGTGGTCTTACTCAACTTCCCAGTGTGGAGATGTCCACACTGCAATCTGTAGCATCATAGCCTAGAAATTTGCTGGGAAACTAGCAAAGGCTTAGTAGCAAAAACTACTAAAACTGGACAGAAATGCACAAGCATGCCAGTGAGAAGCTAGATGAGAGTGCTTACTAAACCAACCTGCTAATATTAAGTTCACAAGGAAAAAAACCAAGAAAATGTATTCATTTTTTTTAAAAATAGGCTTTACTGAAAAACTATAATAAGAATTAAGCAATTATTAGAAGGAAATTATGATGGAGGCCACAGGGTTCCACAAATATTATTTGTAAAGCCTGATGTTCTTTTTCATTAATAAAAATTCTGCTATTGCACTTCAGAATGAAAAGCAGTGCAAATCATTTGTCAATTTATTTCCATCACACTGAATAATAATTATAATTTTTTGTCCAAGTTATATAAATATATGTGCATTGTGGACCAATCAATCAGTCAATTACTTCAAATAAAAGTAAAACTATGCTATAAATCATGATAAGTGTTGATTTTCCCATTAGGTTAACATCAGCAATCTCTGTGGCGGACCTATTACGACTGATAATACAGTTTGACTGATTATACAGTTTATATACATTCATATATAATTTATATATCAGAAGGACAGGATCCCTCATTTTATTGTTATTTTCTTCATCAAGAAGCTATATTTCTCTGGTTTTTTATGCTCTTACAGTTATCAACCAGTGTCAAAAGCCTGAATCAAGTAGATAGTTTTCTGAGAATCATAACATACCTGAGCAGGCGAGGTGCTATACCTATCTTGTAGGCAGTACAGCCACATTCAAATAAAATTTGCACATACTGATTTTTTCTATTGTTATTTATGCGCTGTAGTGGCAAGAATTTACTTGGAAACTAATATGGAAGCATGGAGGAAGCCTTATTTTATGCATCTAAGCCAAGGTGCTCTAAAGGTTCAGCAGGAATCAGCTACTCATGTTCCCATGAGTTGTGCAAGAAACTGGGTGATGATTTAATTGGAAAATATGATCTAAATAGTTCACTTGGTAGTAGGACAATGTAAAGATTAGGTATGCATTCCTATAATGATGATTAAGATCATATAACCAGAAAACATCCCAAAAGAGTTCTGGCATTTACTGTGTCCTTTTTGCCATTTTTATCAGAAACCCTGACCTCATCTAAGAGAGATATGTAGGCCAAGCACAATCATGTCAAAGTAGAATGAAACCACAAATACTTGAAACTGTACAAGAATTTAGTTTTCTCAGTTTTCTGTTCTGGTGCAAATGTTAAGAGCAACAGCTTCTACTTTGCTCCTAAAACCAGCTCTTCTTAAAAGGTCCAAAAACTGTACCACAAATCACCAGTGAAGCTACAGACACACTCCTAGCAAAACTATCATACTTAAAATCTCTTAACAAAACTAATATACTGAAAGAGCAGATAAAATGCTTCCATATATATATATATATAAAAATATATATATATTTATATATTTATACTTCAGTAGTAGTTTCTCCAAAAGTTACTATTATCCTTTTATGATAAGTGCTTAAAACAGTTTTCTCTTTTACATCTTATGCCTTTGAGTTTCACATCTTCCTCACATGCTAATGAAAAGTTTTAAAGTGGTATAACACCTGAAAAGGATAGTTTATGGTCTTTATTAATGGCAGACCAATAGTTAGGGAGTGTATTTGAAGTTCAAATATTAAATAGGTCTAGAACAAGTAATTTAAATATTACAAAACCTAAAGAGACTAATAATTTTAAAGCCTGTTAAGATTGCTTTCCAAGAATCTGGAACTGTCTCATAAAAATCTTCACTACTCTGTTAAATGCTGGTAACACAGCCATCTCAAATCCAAATAAAAGCTCAAGGACAACAGAAATTCAGAACACAGTTAAAAAGCAGCATTCTGCACCACCTATTATGAATACTCTGAAGGGAAGAAATTAGTCTAGATATTTGCCTGTATTTCTATAACTGCAATTCCATTGAAGATAATAGGACAAATAACATGATCCTATATGTAGTAAAGAGATTAAAACGTTGAAGTTAGAGTTTGTTACTTTCTATTTTAAAAAACAACAAGCACATACAGTGGATCTATCATCCCTTGTAGAAATTACAAGGAATGAAAATTTTCTTTTGCCACAACAGTCGTTTTTGCTAAAAATGACACAACCTATATTAACATGCAATTATCATAGCTCTGATTCAGTATGTGTTGTAACAAGGTTTGATTTCTGTAGGAAAGTTCATTGAGGAGCAAATTATCCAGTCCCTGTTTGGAATTCTGTCTGTGGGTCATTGTAAAACCTTACTGTCTGGGTGTGCTTCTCAATGTCTTAACAATGTCCACCTCAGATGAAAAAACACATTTTCTTTTCCTTGAATAGTGGTCAAATATGCTTTTCCTTTTCATTTTGCTTGTCATGTCACAAACTTTGGTTTGTGTAACATGATCCATTGGTTTTAATTTTGAGAGGAAAAGCTTTGCAGTCACACCATCTTTGCTCTCCATGTAAAATGATGAGCACCCACTTGGTCAAATAGTAGGAAAAGGCGCCTTTTTCTGGCCTCAATTTGAAATAATTTCAAATCTTTGATGGACATTTTTTGTTTCCTAAAGAAATACTTACTGGTTGCTGTAGGTGAAGATGCCTCACCTTCAGTGGATGTAGTGATGGGTTTAGTATCTGTCATGGTCAGGGTCACAGGTCGCACCGCACTGTGATGGGGAGAGGGTGCCAAAACTGGAGTAAAATGGCCAGGCACTTTCCCTACTACTTGACCACTGCTGTTAGGCTACAAAACAAAACCAAAAGAATGCCTTGTGAAACATACATGTTGTGTTTAAGGAGCCTACCTATCTTAGGGATTTCCAGAATTGTCCATCACCATAGCGCCTGTGTTTTTGAACGTGCTGCTCTAAATAGGCCATGTATTTCCATGTGATATTTTCACCAGGCAGGTCCCTTTTCAGATAGGTAGCACTTTTTGGATGCTTAGGTAGCAGTACTTTTTGGTAAGCAGTCTTCCGCATTCTTCCTACCTGGGTGCACATGTATCAGATTGCTTCAAAATATTTTTGCTGCTCATGCAGTGTCTGTGAACCAAAATCCCATGACAGCAGGAGTAAACTGACCAGGCACAGGCCCTAATGTATGAAGTATTAAGAGCAAACAACTGATGTAAAATCTCTGTGCCATACTGCTCTGACTTGGAGGATAACCAAGACTTGACCACAGCTGTCCACAGAGTTTACTCACACTGGAAAGCTAACTAATGATTCACAATTTGGGAATAGGGTAGAGGGTTTGGATATGATGCACTATCATGTACACATTAAAACATCTGGCAAGAAGCCACCTACTAAAAACACAGAAGTGTTTAATAATGGGAACTTTGCTAGACAAGAGCATAATAAGTAACACTTTCATATATACAAGAGGCTGTCTGCATATGACCTTATGGCAGGTACAGATCACCAAGGTAACATGGTACTTTCTACATGTAGGCACATCTGAATATGGCAATGTTGACTGGTAAATATATGTTTATCCAGTGCTTAAATATACCTTAGACATTCTGCTTGACTGCAAATACTCCAAGGGTAAATAACTTACAATAAAAACTAGTGCATAGTAAACAGTTTTTATAACAACAGCTGATAACTTCTGTCTTAAACTGATTGTTTGCTCTTTGAGTCACAAGTATTTTAAAAGAGTCATACAAACATGAAATACTTGGAATCTGTTAATCAGAAGCATCGTGTCAAATTAAGATAGCCTAAAGACGTGGACTGATAAAGGACACAATTCAACTGATTCAAGGAAAGGTTAAAGGAGGTAAGCATGACTATGGTAATGAAATAATAACTGGACTGACACAATTACCACAAGTATGTGAGAAGTATAAACACACAGAAGAGGAAGGAATTATTTGGAAAATACAGGAAATGCATACTTGGGGTAATGGAATAAAATTGAGAAGGAGGAAATTTAAAATTAATAGCACAAGAAACTTCCTGGCAGTATGATTCACTAAATTTTGCAAATGCACCCAAGGGAGAGTCTTGTTTAGGACATCTAAAGCTAAATTAGCAGAAAACACAAGAAAATATAAGTGCAAATGGAAACCAATATGGTATCCATAGCTTTGTAGAGCAGTTAGCTGACTAACTCCCCTCTCTAAAATCACAAGCCTTACAATGAAAAATAACAGTAAAAAAACCGCACTAATTATGAGTGGCAAACTACCCCTCCTAATGAGAAAAAGTCACTCTCTAGACACAACTCTTGTCAGGAAGACATGCTCACTAAGTTGGACTGGATTTTCATGCTTCTAGGGAGTCTGCTGCAGATGCAAGCCTCTTCTCCTGTCTTGGCAGCCCAGCTGTCCACAGAGCCTGCTGGAGGGAGTACCACCTCTCAGCTGCATCTGGTAGCTTGCAGGTGGAGTCGCTGACCTGCAACCACAAAGCTACCTCAGAAGCATTAGCTTATCTGGTGTGCTAGCATCACAAAAGTAGCTGAGAATCTCTTACCAAAATGATCAACTTTTATTAAAACTAAGAAAGAAGATTCTGTGAAGTGTATGGATTTAAACAGACAGTATAATCAGCTTACAAAAGCAGCTGTCTCCAAAGACAGACAAGAATAAATTAGAATAAATTAAAATAAATTAGAAGATCACAGGAGACCACGATGATTTACAGAAATGTATCTCCTTATATTGAACTGTAGTGATCCCAGCCAGGGATCCAGTGGCTCGCATGGACCTCAGCTTTGTCCTTATCCATATGGCCCAAATGAGCAAACACACTCCTTCCTTGTTCAGACAAAGGTTAAGATTATACTTATACCCCATTTTCTTCTAAACCAAATTCTTCCCTGTGTGATAACATAATAGCAGTGCAGTACATCACCCCACTCCATCCAAATAGAGGGTGAAATCCAGTGCTTTTTGACAGCCGTAGAGGATTTACCAGTGATTTCAGTACATGCAGTTTGTGATCCCCCACACCAAGTGCCCCCATTTCTTTTTCTTTTTTAATTCCCTGAATTTCCTCCTAAGTGGAAGTTCTATATCAGTCTCACATGTAAAAGAGAGTGCAGATGCAATACAATGACACTGAGGTCTTCTATTCACAGAAAAGAAACCTCTGA
This sequence comes from Setophaga petechia, assembly GCA_024362935.1. Taxonomy (NCBI): domain Eukaryota; kingdom Metazoa; phylum Chordata; class Aves; order Passeriformes; family Parulidae; genus Setophaga; species Setophaga petechia. The sequence continues at coordinate 18,518,176 of JANCRA010000004.1, forward strand.
GGTAAAAAACAGTGAAAACTTGTTAGTTTAGTAAGTTTAATTCTTATATTCCAAGACTTCACACTCTTCACATTAGATTTCAAATCTAATTGTAGATAAGCACATACCTGGTGTGACATTTACAAATACAATTCTTCTTCAACAGTCGAGCTGTCTTTGAGATGTAAACCAAGGTCCTCCTTTTGACAATGATTTTCATAGGAAATGGTACACATGAAATTTGCTTTAAACTCCAGTGTTTTTGGTAAGTGTGCTACTTTTGAAAACAGAGTCTATGAATGGTACTCTTATACTTCACAAATTCTATTAGAGCAACGTCTCTCATAAGAAGTCTTCAAAAAACATCCATATTTGTTTTTCTTGCATGCAGTGAACAAGAGTGGAGCAATTAACCAAACTAATATTTAAGTTATCATAACTAGTTTTCAGCTTAAGATTGGAAAAGTACTCCTAAAAAACAGATCATATAATTGCCTCAGAGTTACTGCTTTGGCCTGTCTTCAGATTGATGCAGATAGTGCTGCATCAGTTTATAGTCAGTTCTCACTTCCATGGTTATCTTTGGAAACACTAAATTAAAATGATAGCAGTACAAGCTCATGAACATCGACTCTCTCAAGTGTCTCAAGTCCTTCAAGCTGCTTTAAGTTTTCAGTCCAAAAAGGGAAACCCTTTTGTCAGAAACAGCTCCTTCATAATCTTGTTGAAAACCGATAGCTAGAAAACATTTCTGTAACCTATTCTCGTTTTGTCCTTCATAGTTATATCAAACAATATTTTTGCATGGAAACTACATATCAATTTGGACACTATCTACTTGAATTAAAAATACTTACAAATACTTACAGTACTTGATTTAACACAAATTAATTTTTTCCTTATATACAAAACAAATTCAATATTCTAGTTCCAGTTTTCCTCAAGAGATTCTTACAGACAAATGCATTGCAGGTGAAGAATCAGCTGCTACCATCAAATAGGGCATCCATATGTCTATGTGATGGATTTACAGAGGCAATGCCTGAGGCATAAACCTCAAGCAAATTCCATAGAGGCAGCTGTGTTAGATAAACAAGCTGTGCATTGGAAAATTTGTGAGGAAAAGAAGTAAACATAATGAAGGTCTGGGAAATTTAGCCCTTATCTATGCAGGCATACATTTTTCTACTTTTGGATTTAACGTTAATTTATCTTCAGACCTGTTATAATTTTGATCTTTTTTAATTCCGCCATCTTGGTTTGCCACAGTTTAATTCATTTATGTGCTTAAAGGCAAAGGCAAGTTGCATTTGCTGTCACAGCTGTAATGTAACTCAGAATGTCAGACTGTTGTTATCTGATGGTGTGCACTGTGCACATTTTATTTTAATCCTCAGGTCTGAAGTCTGAACAGAATCCTGTAACCGATATGAATATGGACCTTCTTAAAGTCAGGGTTCACTGTATCTCTTTTCCCTGACAGGATTTTTGAACATATTTATAATCAGTATTCAATCAACCTCCTTTCAGACTTTTGTTCACATACATTCCCAAATACCACCATATTTAACCTTAGTTATTCTGGTACAATTCAAGACAGTGTTTTTTCATATAGTCTACTACTTTCAGTTTACAAAAAAATATTTCTGACGCTATAATGAAGTAGAAACTACTAACATCTACAAGTGACCTAACCAAGCACAACAAAAGTTTGAAACATCTATTAAAAATTTACATGAACTATTTATTGCTTAAATTATAAAATATATTTGATGCTCACATATAAACTTTAAAAAGAAATTGTAATTATACTTCTCAATTCCAAATGAAATAATCCAATTTTCCTTGCAATCTTAAGTACAAATCACCTTCAAACAAATAATTTAAAAAGGCCAGAAATTATATTAATCTGTGCATGTCCTAGGTATAGCTACATATGATACTCTGCTAGGTGTTTCAGAAAGAAGTTTCAAGGTTTAGCAAAACATTATATTACTCCATCTAACCACTACACTTGGAGGATAATATATTTGCTTCTCAAAACACAGGTTTTTAATGGAAATTCTGTATTTCACAATGTTACCATATTATAGCTAGGTGATAAACCAGTGAATGCAGTTTAGTAAAACTGGATATCATGCATTTGGAAATACCATTTCACCCATTTCCTCTCAAGAATTCTGTTTGCTTGTAAAGGTGAAATTCCAGTATTACGGTGAATAATATTACTATAAAACCCTATGGCAGGGTAGTTTTGAGAAGGCTGATTGAATTAATTTTGTTGAAGAACATATAGGAGATACAGTTTTGGATATTTTGGTCCTTTGTTCCCATACCAAATATCTTACATTAAAAATTGTTTACTAGACACACCTCTGAACCTGGAGATCATAGCTGATAAGTCCTGTTTTTGAGCCCAGGTCATTGTGCTGTACAGTGCCCACGGAGAGTGATGAATGTTTTAGAAAATTTACAACTGAAAGAAATCAGAAATATCTTCCATTTTTCTGATTTCCCTCTCTTTTTTGTCTAGGACACCCTAATGCTCTATCACCTCTAAAAATCGAATGGCCATGTTATTCTCCCACCAGACGTAGCTGAATGGTACAGCAGTCAGTTTCACAAAATGTATGTAACACATATCCTCAATTTATTATCCATCTGCCTAATAATGATGCTTCTGAGACTCTGCTAAACATAAGGAAATGGCATTACTAGAGTACCACCAGCGTAACTGTAGAAAATACTGTACGGCAGTTGGAACATGGTGGGTTTCGTAAAGGATTTGTTTCTCATAAATCAAGGCTGCACAGGTTTCCTTTCTCTTCTATTGAACGCTAAGGCAGCAACAGGAATGCACTTTGTCTTCTTTTAGTGCCCTTTACCACTTTTCAGCAGAATGAATCTCCCTAGCTTCCCTATTAAGAATCTGAATAACTCATTGTGACAGCATATCTTACACAGACCTCTCAAATACCACACCAGAGCTTTATGTGGTATGACATGCAGCTACCTGCATGAAAAATTAGCTTTAGAGAAATACACATTGCTGCCAGTTCTTGGCTGACAACATCCCTACTGTGCTTTCTATAAGAAATCAAGGTGTCGACTTTGATCTAGAAAGGCCCAAGTCCCATTCATTTGGTGAACTGATGTATGAATTTTCATCTTGATGTAATGCTGCTGAAACTGAGAGCAACTGCAGAGTTTCAGCAATCCATGTTCAGACATGGATCTCATAAGACAGTCTAGAGTCCTACATCCTGATTCGCAATTTTACCTGTGATAAACTTTACCTGGAAGCATGGGAAAGGAATTCGTTGTAGATAAATGTTCAAAATATATTTTTATATTACATAGTATTTCATGCACTCTGGAGAATTAAACTCATTCATTTAGAGCAGATTAAATACAAGATAATGATTTGCAACTGCAATTAAATCTTAAAACAGCTCGTCAGTAGATAGTGTTAAGTTAGGACTCAATCTTGGCCTCCCAATCACAATTAAAAACTGCACCTTGCCTTATTTAATCTTCAATAATTTCTTTAAAATTACAAGGAAAGGCTTGCTCAAGAAGCTGAAAATTAGTAAACATCAAAAAATAAAAGAGGTTCTAGCTATACCAAAGAAACCACATGCACAAAATTCTGCATGTTTTGGCTTACTCTGCTAGTACTCTCCCAAGAATCAAGAGGAAACACTTTGACCAGCCCAAATAAAGCCCCACAAGATCCCTTCATCAACATCAAATGACTGTAATTACTGTATTGAAGAATGTAAGACAAAGCATCTGCCTAGCATCCCTGAAGAACGTTCCTTTCATTGAACAAATCGTTCAATATTCCAATCCACTACAGGAGGAAAATAAGTGGCCTCATCAGCTTCCAGAAACAACTATTCTCAAGCATTACAGATATTTCTGTCTTCAGACAAAGATAAAAGCAATGAAAAGACAAAACTGCAAATTAGCCCACTCTACAATAAAGTATGTTTTATCAGACACAGGAATTTTAGGCAAATATGCAGTCATATATACTGCAAATATGCAGCAGTTCAGTCAGCCTGTAGTAAATAACACATGTAAACCATTTTTGTAAGAAGAAAACAGTCCAATACTTAACTCATCAACTTCAGTTAGTTTTACTAAATTATGAAAATAGCATATTTCATCATAAATATCACAACATTTGAGCTGAGGTTACAGAAAAACTGTGCCCTTCATAATAACATACTCAAAAAACTTGGAAGATTGTTTGCTTCTGTTTGTTTGGTTCAGTCAGAAAAAAAGATAATTCTTACTGGTACCAGGATGTTCCTCAGCAGGATTCACCTCAACTATTTGCTTTACTGTATTTCTTTATCACACTTGCGGATCCTTTTTCTGAGATTCGCCACACCTTCATCAGGAAATTATTCCATTTAACTCAACTGTGAATTATGTTTGGAGGTTTTGGTTTTGATTTTAGCCACACAAGTGATCTTGTGCTTGCCAATTTTTTCAGACTCATTGGATATCTTATTTTGATACTGAATATGATTCCTACACTCCTGAGTAATAATGAATTTCATGTGTGTGCATGCATCTGTACTTGTGTACACAGATACAGAGGAGTTAATATTTTCTAAGATTAAAAGATTCACCCATCTGGAATCATTCAAAAAGGAAATACATGCTGGAAATTTGTGGTAGCTTTGAAAACCTTACTCTACGTGGATAAACCCCATAGGAGGATTAAAAACATTTCAATCTATTAGTTTTTTGATGAAACTTGCATTGAATAATCAGTATCAGTCAGGGACACCTGTACCCCATCATAATACAGATCCATCCTCACACATAAAATCTCAACCAGTAACATGAGTACCTAGCTAAGAAGGAAAGCATTGAAATAAATATACTAGAAAGGGCTTAGCAGAAATTCTAAATCAATGGAAAGTACAAGAGTTCTCAAAACCCTGGGAACTTACCAGCCCACTAGCTTGAGACAAGTTCAGCTCTATATCTAACAAGATCTATTTCTGTTCAGTACATTTGTTTGTTTATTCTCCATATTGAGCAGGGGATGAAAAGCAGATATTCATGAAACCGGCAGCAACAGCTCCCTTTTGTTTAGGATCATCCATTGTTGAACCATTTTTCACTGCAGCCAAAGGGCCTGTTTGAACTTCCTGACTGTTCATCACACATAATTTGGACTATTTAACATTATGTCAAGAAAATTGCTCAGTGCTTCCCATAATGGGAACCTATGAGATCTCTATATCCTTGAACTAATTTTACTTAAAGTATTCCATTGAATAGCATGACTGTCTCCCTATAATCAGTGCAGCAGTAATGTAATTAATCTCAAAATTGCTGTGGAGAGTACAAGGCATCTCAGTTGCTTGTCGTAACAATCTAAATTAGTGTGTTACTGAAAGATGTTCAGGAGGAACAGTTCATTTTAGGTAAATGCTGTCAGGGTATCCATCCTTTCCATTTCTCCAGCTAAATTAAAACTATCATCATAGTTCTCCTTTTGAAATCCAAATGAGTATGTTTTGAGGTGGGAAAATATAATTAAATTTAATGTGGTATTCCTACAGATGCAGTTTTGAATTTTATAATAATTAAATTTGTTTGAATAAAAATTCATGTTTTATTTAGAAAAGAATAACTGGTTTGGCTCAATGCATCCTATTGTATCAGAACAATTCCCTTTTGTCACTGAAACTTCACAGACAGTTGCTTCTTGTTTTCTTAAGCAAAAAATTAATCCTGCTCTTTTACTTTTCATACAGCCAAACTTTAACTATTTTATTTAGTGATATTTTGACTAGGCATGCAACTGCTCAAACTTACAGCAAATCTAAGAGATGAACTTCAAAGAATTAAAATTTTAAAATATTTCACTAATAATAGTGATTAATGATAATAAATTATGGGAAATATATGATGCAGATGACTGAAACTGCATATTTTGTGTCATTTATCCTATCTCCTCTTGTCAGGAACTAAACCAAATCTCAAATGAAATGAAAAAAATTACCATAAAAAAGGTTATGAAAAGTGATGAAAGTAGTAAACTTGGGTTAGTTAAATCTGTTATTTCCTATGGAATATACAAAAATATGAAGTCTTCTCAGTTTGCTACTACTCTGTAAAAAATCATCAGACTAAAATTTAATCTCTTAAAATCAAAAGATTGTTTTTTCAACAAGAGGTAAGGGAAAAGAGTTGGGCAAAAAGTTGAAAGTATAGCTCCTGCTCAATTAATATACTCTCCAATGTTAAAATCATAAGACAGCACATTTTTCAACTGAAAGAAAGTCAGATACTTCATTTAGATGTAGTTCTTTTCAGTAATGATCCGAAGTAGGATGTGAAACAATCCAGAGAGATTATCACCTAATCTGCTCTTTTAACATATATAAGAAATCAAAATGTAAGTAAAACAAGCACTGAATAATTAAAGAAATGCATAACAGTAAGGGCCTGATTTAATTTGCATAATTTTTCCCTTAATAGTGCCTAATTAAGACATCAGTTTAAAAAAAAAATCCAACAGAACTCTGAGATTTTCCGCACTGAATTAAAGCTAAGGATTTTTAATGGGTGTCTTAATTAGACTTTGTTATTCATGGAAATTTTACACAAATTAAAATCAGGTCCTGCATGCAACATTCCCAGCTGAGTCTCAGAAAAAATGCTATACAGGATTGAAAGAATTTTAATCCATGTGCAGATAGCAATTTGTATTCTGAAGTCAACATACACTGGTGCAGTTTTTTGTTTAATTTGCAGTAATACTGTAACAAGCAAAACCCACATAGTCAGAATTTGTTTCTTCAAAGTAAATTTTGATTTTATGGGCCTACCTTTTTTCTTTTTTTTTTTTTTTTTTTTTTTTTTTTTGTTAATTAAATATATAGGAAGTCATGCAGCTGGACCAGGAAATTAGCCCATGGGGACAATAGCCACCATGAACAGTCTGCACAGTCAAAGGGTACATATCTCTTATTCAACTGAGAAACCTTGATTCAGTCTCAAGTTCCAATGCTGCTATAACCAAAATCAATGCTGCAAGGCCTGTCATTATTGGTGAAAAAAGCCAACCTTAGACCAAAACAAAATACTGTCATAGCAACCCCTTCATCCCTGCTAAGAAAGTCCTTCCAAAGGAACTTAACTCATAGAAGAAAGAAAACCTGTCTCCAGTTTACATACCCAAGGCTCTTCCAAAAAAACATGCTAAAGCACAAGCAACAGGGCTCCACAAGAGACTTTCAGGAAAGGCATCAAAAAAATAACAGCCTTAGCAGCAAAGATTACATTACACTGACATTGGACATACTCCAGGTATTGACAGACCAAGTCTCAACTGCAGTTTATCCTGTAGTACAAATCACATGGTAACTGTGTGTGCTGATGCTATCATGGAAAGCAGTTTTGCACACAGACCTTCACAAATGACTTTACTAATGAAAAACATGTCAATTTCTAATAGCAGACACAACTTTGAACCCGTGCAGTTGCCAGGAATGCATCTGCTACAGCGTGTTCTCTAGAAAGGGAAGAAAAGAGAATTTGTATGTCTCACTATGCAAAGAAATATCAGTGCCTGCAAAGAAATATCAGTGCCTATAATTGTTGTGTTCACTATGCAAAGAAGTATCAGTGCCTATGGAACAGGGCAAGTACTAACTTGCGAGAGTTTACTGTCATTGCCAGGCTATAAATATACCCGTATGTCCACGCGTGTACTTGGACATAGGTATGCACCAGCACGCTCCTCGTAGTGGAGCTTTGCCTCTGGTGGCCCAGCCTGCAGGAGGGATGCAGGACCAGGACCTGCTCAGTTGCTGCTGGCAGGGCTTTCAGTAGAGTATTTTTCTTACACTTGACAGAGGAAAACTATTATTAACCTGCACTCTCTATTCAATCATGATGAACAGGACAAGTTGTATCACTTATACAGCAGCTCCAGATTTCTCTAACACCAGAACTGGCTAGGCACCAGTCTAGATGCCTTGGAAGACACATATTCCTCACAGGACTTGTTTTGGAGTTATTGGCATAATTTTACAGTACCTGGCTGGTCTGCGGGCTGGACGGGTCATAAGAAGGTACATAGTTCTTCAGAGTATCCTGAGGATTCAGGTGGGGAGGATATCTGATCGTTGGATGAGAGAAGTAACTAGATGGGGCAGGAGGGAGAATAGCTTGTGCTGGAAATGGCAATGGTGAAGGTGGAGGTGGAGTTCTAGTTGAGATGACTGGAGAAGATAAAATAAAATTAAAATTACTTCGCATCTTGTTTCTTCTAAAATTCTTCACCTCTGTGTTACAGCAAAAAAAATTAAAAGTCAGTTATAAATCAATGTATTGAACTCCTGCTTTATGGCATTTTTAAAGAAAAACTTAATGCCTTCACATTATCTCAGGAAATGAAAAGTACAACAGTTTCAAATTCATAAATAATGCATCTTGCTTTGGTTTTGTGGGTTATGCCATCACAGTTTTTTCTTTTTTTTTTTTTAAACAGGAGTCATTCTCCAGCATAAGGGTTATTTCAATTACACAATTTTCCCACCTGGAGCCCAAAGAAATCAAATCAAATACTAAATAAAGACCCCACTTTTATTTACAGCACTCCAACACTGAGGAAAATCACCAAGCCCCAAGAAACAAGGATTCCTTGCTGCATTGCAATCTATCCTCCTCATTTGGGGACAGGACAGTATCTACTCATTAATATTGCCACAAATATTTGCTGACTTTTATGAAAATATTAATGAACATTCAACTTCTTCAGTACCTGAGAATCCAATCCACCCAATAAAATTATCTTTGACTAATAAAAAATTATCTACACTACCCATTTTTATTATTATCATTCTCTTTATTTCCAGCCCCTACAAACATACAATTTTCTACCTAAAGACTGTGTGTAGCGTCTAAACTAACAATGTTTTCACAGCGCAAGGAAGGTACAGCTTGTCCTTCTGGTGCCCAGTTGTCAGTCTGGAAGCGTAGAACTTTGCTCTATCACACTGCACAAGAACACACTTTCCACCCTTACTACACACCTAGAGAGCACACACTTGGTGTATTAAAACAAGAGGTACTTAGTTCAATGGAAATGGAGAAGAGACAGGGAGTTTCCCTTTTCGTTAGTGGAAAATACAAAATCAGGTCTTTAAAACCAGGATGTTTATACACTGTTCAGTGGTTCTCTACTGTATCAGCACAAGCATATGAACACTGCTCTTCTGGACCACCTTTTACATCTCTGGGTTTCTTCAGCTTAATTTTTAAAGGACTTCCTATATTTTGGGGTGTTGCTCATTGGCTTAATAGAACAAGCTACAAAGATTAAAATGGGGTTTCCCAGCAAGTAAATAATTCACCTAATCACAAGATAGGTTATGATTGTGACTCAAGTATGTATATTATAAAACTATACTCTAAATTTAATATAGAGATATACTCAAAAGTGATTTGGGTGAATTTTTTTTTTTTTTGGTTGGCTGGGGTTTTTTGGGGTTTTTTGGGGTTTTTTGGGGTTTTTTTAGGAGGTTCATTTTACTGGCAGCTCCACCGAGTTCAGTTTAAACAAAATACGAGTTACTCCTCTGGCATGTCAGAGCTATGAAAAACAAACAGAAATAAAGTGAAATCTGTCCCTTCCATTTCATCCATCATCGCTATACGCTCAGAGTGACCAGAATGAGTCCAGGACCACTGTAATAAAAAATAAGTGGATGTTAAGGGGAAATTAGTCCTTATTGATGAGTTTAAAGGGAGCCACTTGAAATCATGGAGGAAAAATAAAACAGAAACTTCTCAAAGCAAAACTGCATGTGAAGAAAAAAACCAAAGTTTTCAAATCTGTTTTACTCTAGTCACTCAACTCTGCTCAAGAAATTACAACTTTTATATGCAGTTTATGTCAAGGAGACACGATGAGATGTTGAAGGGACACTTCTGAGGATTATGTTCTCATCTGAAAACCAGGGTCAGTCTCACCTATAAAATTAAACAGATCATGATGCTGGAATTACCCTGTCATTATTGATAAACCCTCAAGACAACATGCATTCTGTCACATTTCACATATCTCATCCTTACTTCAAGTGAATTTTTACTATGGATTTACTAATGATTTCAGAAAACAGGTGTTGGAAAATACTTAATCAGGACTTTTTAGACTCAGCATTCAAAAGAAGCACTGGTACTTATTTCCTTGTGTCACATAGTGAACATGGTTGTGACTTCTCTTGTGTATTAAATCCTGCCATTCTGATATTTAAATACAATATAGTCATAGCAACAATAATAAAAAAGGGATTTAGGTGAGAGGATGAAATACAGAGAGGATTTTCCTCTGTCAGTTTCTTTATGCATTGTACAGTTTATTTTATTCACTGGTTAATCCTAAATCCTTTTTAGTGACTTCCAGCAGTCAGATTACCTGAACAGCTAAATGGGGTATCCTTACTCTTGTAAGGATGCCCCAACCTTTTCCATTTTTATTTTCACCAGTATTATTAATTGGATTAGGTCTCTAAGAAAGTCTGCAAAAATGCATCGCAATCTGATTATAGCAAAGGAGAACAGAGCAAAAGAACAGGGAGGTTTTTATTTCCTCCTACATAACCCTCACCACTGTGTGCAACTCCTGGGATTCCTGGGTGGTGATGCTGGGGAAAAGTGCTCAGTCTTGATGAAGAATCCTGGGGAGAAGTAGGACTAAACAAAGGCTTTTCAGGTTTCTTCATTGTAGGAGAAGACATATCTACAATAAAAAAACAAAATAGCAATAACATTAGCTTAGAAGCCTGCCTCAGGACACACAATTTTATAGACTGAAGATATTTCTTTGTCTTTTTCTTGCACAAATATGGTAGGATAATCTGAATCCCACATGGTGAATAAACTAATTTTAAATTACTACTTTCAAACTTGAGAAGTAAAAATAACGTCCTAACGGGTCCTTGTCCTGCAAAATAAAAACTACATTTCTTTCATACCATACAAGTCAAACTGTGAAAAAATTTATGTCTTTAGAACCTTCCTAGACACCCCTCAGCTCCCTAGTACTTCACCAAATCATCTGTTCTTTCAAGAGCCACTTAATTTTTATTGCTTTTCTCAATGCAACGCCTACATTCAGGTGTGTAGGGTAATTGCCATACACATGCCAGTCTATGGTATTTATTATTTTATTACTTCAAAACTTATCCCTTACTCTTCCCAAAACCATAATGAAACAATGCAACTTCCCTAAGAACAAGGGATACTTTAATCATTCTCATATTTTCCATGTCTCAAGGATGGTCTTGTCACTTCTTCCTTTGAGTTTCCCAATCAATAGAAGCATTTCTTTAGAACTCACTATGTGAATATAACAGACTGGTAGGGACAAATGTACGATTTCTACCAACCTTACTGAAGTTCCCCAGAGCAAAAATACTGGATTTTTTCAGAACGTTTACATTAATTGATCAATATTTGTTGGACTTTGCACCAAATTATTTCAAATATAATTACAATATTTTTGTAGAACAGACATCAGTATTGTAATTGCTTCCACTTCAAATCAATGAAATTTCAAATTCCTTAAGCACTTTACTGGACAGGGGCCACATTGCAGCTGACTTTCTTACATGGACCATGTTATTTTTTAAATAATTTTGACCCTTTTAATATGGGCATACTCTATTACTCTATTCTGCTAAGACAGGCCTGCAAAATGTGAATGTCTTACTGAGACACAATTGGATCAATGTTTTCTGAACTGAACCTAGAGCAGGACACATGAAAATGAGTCCACTTCTTCACCCTGCCCCATCCTGCTGTCAAGCCCAGTGCAGACACCGGCACTAGACACAGAGCAGACTCTGCCTGTGGCCCTCCACCATCCCCTGCAAGTCCCACCCTCCACTTTGATCCTGACTACTGTCTGATGAGTGCCTGAATACCCTGATAAGTTCAACTCTTCAACAATGTTGCAGAAAAACCATTTATTTGTTTTTAAGTTTCAGGAGGGGATTCCAATCCTTATTACTTTGAGAACGAAAATAAAACAGACTTTTCGAAAAAATAATCTTAAATACAGATGAAAAGCAGAAAGATGTCAAAACCACTCGGACAAAGTCATTTTAAGGTCAAAATTAATCAGACACAGTGTCCTGTCCTGCTGAGAATGTTCTTCAAATGTTAAAATTCTCAGTGCTGTTCCAAATCACTGTTGTTTGTATTCTCATATTACTTTGGAGATACAGCACCCAAACAGGTAGCATGTTATACATTCTAAAGCATCACATCAAAGTAAAAAGCGCTTATGCAAATAAAAAAATTAGAACATCTCATCTTCCAACAAGGTAAACCAGCCTACGTAGGAGGGCACAAGAGCTGCTGTGAAACATAGCATATGTAGCCTGTTCATCAGCAGCTTGCACAAATGGTGCTCCAGATGTATAGCTGCTCAAGACAGCCCAAGGCAACAATTTTGATCAATTCTAATGTGATAAAATGCTGCAGGGAAAGTGCAGAAACATGTTTACATCAGCCTTTAATTAAACTGTTGTTCACTTCCAAAGAACCTTAGGAAACACTAATGAGACTTGAGTTTTGGCAATTTTCTCATCAAAGCAAAGACCCTCTTCCTCTGCTTAAAGCAGCTTGCCATCCAGGCAGTTCCTGGATCAGTGTCATCTTGACACAGCACTTGGCAAGCCACCTGTAAGGAGAACTCAGCTGGAACCAAACAGTGACCCAGGGCAAGTTTAAACATCCACCTCCCCATTTCTGGACACCTGACCTACTTTCTTGATCACCACCACAGCACAGCAGCTTCTCTTTCTTGCTTATGAGGGATGCTTATGAGAAGAGCTAGAAGATTCCATAAACAAATAATAAATATTTTTCAATCTTTTAATTCTATAAATCTTCTTATTAGTATATTTTCTACTGCTTGGTTTCACAAACCTTTTTTTACAAGGTACACTCTTGCAAACAACAATCTGTAAAGATTCATTTACAACTCAGTAGTGTAGCCTCACAACTCAGTAGTGTAGCCTCACCTCCAGAGAAAGCAAGATAAACCCGAATTCAGCTTACAGTATTTATCACTGCCATGAAGGACAAAAAACCCTGGAGTCCATAGCACCACTGTCAAGCTATAAGAGGCATCCTTCCATGCTACAATTTTAAATTAACTTCTCTTTCTCAGAGGCAGTACTTGGAATGATTTCTGGTGGCAGGATACACTACACACATCACAGCCAGCTTGACCTCAGTCTTCACCTCATCCAATAGGTACTCTTGTGTGAAGCACATGAAAACTTCAGTAAAATTTTGAATTCATTTTGGATGTCTGTATAATGACAAGAAATCTCACCACGGTCAGGAGAATTTGTTTTGCTTTACACCTGCAGATGTGAAGAAGGCGCAGAGCGACTTTGCACAGGCAAAGCCAGCATCACCATTTTTTCTGATAGCTCGATTCCCTTTAACATTGCATATTTCTCAACTGTGCATTTTAATAAGGCACCTAATACTGAATACTGACAGCTGAGTGACTTTAAATCACAACAACCTCTCCCTTATTGAAGAAAGGCTTTGTTATATCTGCCCCAAAGATTTGGCACTGGGGCTGGATGAAAACTAAGAAGCATGAAAATAAAAACATTTTAATGAATTTATCTTCTCTACAAAAGGAAGAAAAGGAGTGGGGACATATTTTTATATGGATATGTGATTAAATATGAAAGAGAAATGTGCCTGAACAGTTGGGTGTCTGAGATACTTAATGTTTGTAACAAAGACTGGCTTAGAGTTCCTGTTCTATACCAGACAGAAACCAGTCTCTGCAACTAGCTCATCCCTTTTACATATCTGTGCCCTAATCCTTGACTTTTTGGTATCTCATTCCACTTCACTGTAAGCATTATCTTGGACCAGAGATAAGGCCTCCTAAAAATTTATTTATTTCCATGAAAAATTCTGGTAATTGAGGTTCTCCAGAATGAAAAATCAACAAAATAAAACAGAACAAACAAATCATGGTCGCTTCCATGCCACGGATTTCTGAGGCATATTTTAACAATTCTCAAGGTGAAGGCTTTTGTACTCACTTTTGTGAGAAACAGGGTCATGCAGCTGCATGTATACTGCTTAGCACCTGAGAGTGTTCTGAACTTTAGGACCAGTGTCAATGTCTGGAAAGAGCTGTTCACTTCACATTCAAAAGACTGATCTGTTTTACCTCACATTTTAAAAACTGATCTCAGTTTTACTTTTACTTCTGTATCAAGTGTGGCAAACTGTTTTACATATGAAAATTTTGCACTAGATTAGAATTTTTCAGTGTATGAAGACTTGATAACCTCCCATTTTCAAGTCAGCCTACCTAGCACCAATGTTATTTTCACAGGCACACCTCTGATATTACACAATCCAGTCTACCAGACTGTGACACCTGTTTTCCCATCAGGAACCATGCCCAAGCCTAATCAAATGTTCTGTTGTGCTATTATGACATTTCACAACAGATAAACCATTTCAGCGTATCATCTTTTGGGATTTGTATTTAAAACCTAAGAAGAGAAACTAGACTAGAATTTCTAGTAATTTTCAGTATTGTAAGCTGTCAAGAAAAACACTAAAACAGTACTGTAATTCAGAAAAACTACAGCAAAATGAGTAAATTAATTGCAATAGCAACTGAATTATTTCTTTTTTCATTAGTCATATAATTAATTACTCTATTTTATTTTGCTTTGCACTCTAAGTATTAATATACATAAGAGAAGAAAGTGATACAAGAACTTCCAGACAACTGAAACATAAAAATTGGAACCCTTTAGATGGAGCAGAAATGTCATTCTTCTCATCCTTAACCATGTGAACTTGCAGAATGCTGTACTCCATTGCCAACAGTAACATTCTGTGGGCTGTGTTTACCTTGAAGATTTTCTTTACCTCAGCAGAAAGGGGTTTGGACCAGAGACAGAGGGGTTTTACCCACCTGCCCTCACACCTCCCAGCATAAAGGGGGAGGTTGGATATAGGGAGGCAGGGTGGAAAACCCAGGCAAATCCCTGTATGAATGAATGTAGGACACTCTATGCTGGTGTTTGTGACTGTATAAAATTGGACAACTGAAATTTTCCATTGCATTACTGACTACCCCACTTTTTATGGACAGAAAGTAAAACTCAGTACAGTTCCTGTTAAAATTATATGCACTAGCTTTTGGAAAGTATAAACTAGTGCATGGACATTTAAAGTAAAGTAATTGGGAAACATGTATACACATTTCCCCAAATTTTTTTTTTCGATTTTAACAGAACGCTATTTATAAAATGGGGTTCACCAAAGCTATGACGGTCAGATCAAATTAATATTGAATATGTGAACACCAAAACTTTCCCCATCCCAAAATAATTTTAAAAAAATGTTCACCTATAGGACAGGACATAGAGACCTAATCCCATAACTGTTGTTTGACAAGATCATATTACATGTAGGTAATTAACTGCCATACTGAAGAGATGTATGTCTGTGTAAACTTACAGCTATTCCCACCAAGATTAGGTTGAAACTATAGTACCACTGTCCTGTAAAGGCTGGAGGCAGCAATTCTTCATTCTTATCTATAAACACACCTCACCACTTCTCACCAGGAAGTAACAGTAAAACACCCAGGGGAGGTTTATTATCAGCATGACTATGTTACTATAACTGCACTGTTTCCTGAGAGAAGAAACATACCTTTTTTCCCATGCATTGACTTTCTAGATAAAGCTGCCCAGCCTTCCTCCCTTTCCTCATCCTCATCTCATACCAGAAACACTCTCCTGCTGTGAGACTCCCAAGCTACAGGTGCCATCATGGAGATCACTGGGATCTGGGATGCTGCTGTTGAAAGGAGGTGAGAATATCTCCATCCCCTTCACAGTGACCCACAGGGACCAGCTACGCCTCTGCAGCCTCTCCTGTCTCACATCTTCCTACAACTGCAGACTCAGTTCATCCAACCACATCTGCATCAGCACAGCACGTCAGATGTTGTATGGGAAGCACTTGGGACTAACAAAGAGCTCACTGGGGGGCTACCTATCAAACATGGACTAGGCACTGCAAGTAATGGGGATGACTTTGAAAATAGAGATAAAAGGCATCAGAACAAAAATACTGTGTTGCTAGAGCAAATATATATACCATCACTAAAAAAGCCACTGTCATAAAAAAAACCCTGAAGCAGCTCCACTATATTTCAGGTACTTGAGTAATTTTTTTTTATCTTTACACTTCAGAAATAGAGTGAGCCATTTCATCTTCTATGAATCAGTTAAGAGGCATGATTCATGTACACAGCTGTGATAGAAGAGCATTGTGGAAGAATGAGAAAAATGTTCCCAAAAAACCAAAAAAGTTATAAAGATGTTGGAGTACATTTCAGGCATTTATTAAGTTATCCTACAGAAAGTCATCCAGACTTCAAGGAAAAATGTACAGCTGTAACATTTCATTAACACTGAGACTCCAAGGACCTTGGCCAGAAAATAAAATCAATACTGTAATCATAACTGCGAAAGTCACAAAAGTATTTCCAGTTTCTAATGCAATAAGATTAAACGGATATTTGAGATAAAATAATGTGACGTAATTTGTTGATTTAGAAGCATTCAGATTATGAAATCTTTTTATTACTATTATCTAATGGTTTCTAATGGTAACAGTTAGGAATATTTCAAGAGTTGTGCTACATTAATTGTTGATCCATCTGGAGAATTCTTTTAAAAATCATTAAGTCAAACTGAAACATCCTACTTTGATCAAGTTTGATACTGATTGCTTGAAAGTAGTAAAAAAGTACCTTTTCAAATACATCTATGTATAAACATAGAAACACAGAATCTGTGAATGAAGAGAGGTGCCCAAAAAATAACAATAGCTCTTCTTTCCATAAATGAAGACATTCTGCACCACATACATTTAATTATGCAGACTAACACATACCCTTCAAGTTCTAAAAAGAAGTGATCCGTTTCAAAATACTACATCTCTTATTCAGCAAAATTGGAATAAGAAAATTACACATAATAGCTCCTGGGACAAATCTTGCATTAAGACATTCATTGTATCACTCATTTCAATCAAAGGATGTCTACCATCCAGATATCAGGATGTTGCCATGATACAAAATTCATCACAGGATAATGGCCATGAATACAAGAAAAATTCTTTTTGAACTAACAATATGGAGACCTTAAGTGTATTCACCTCACTAATCACACACAGAAAACATTAAGTAATAGGTCTTTCCACAATATATTTGTCAAAACAAAAGACAAAGAATCTGTAATGAGATTTTTTACAGCAACTTTATTGAGCAAATAGCAGTCATTTCCAAGAACACAAAAAAAAAAAAAGGAAACCTTTTTTGTATGCTTCCTATTGCATCTCCAACTATATTTGTCCTTCTGTTTATATTTCTAAACACTCTTCATTCAGTTGGAAACTTAAGTGTTCATGGGCTGAAGGAAAAGTCAGGTCTCTGCCCTGCCCAAAAGAAAAACTTCCTCATCCGTTATTCTGAATACTTGGAGATACTCATGAACAGTTGTAAATTTGTCAAAATCGATTTTAAACACAGAAAAACAGATATAATCTTTGTTGCTTTGTTTTTTGAAGACAGCATAAACTTATCACTCTCAATAATGCAGGATGTCAATTTTCTTGATGTACGAGCAACTTACTCATTCTAAGGTATCTTTGCCATCCTGTTCATAGTATGTTTTTCTTTCTCTGTATTTTCATTAAATAAGCATTTGGGAGATCCTTCACCTATTTTTCTATACTTAATGCCTTTCAAGCTTTAAGTCTTTCTCATCTTTATAAAAATAACTTTTGGCTTATTCCAGGTACCAGCAGCTTTTCTTGAAAAATTGTCACTATAGAAAACAAAAGCAAAGCAATTCCTTATTGATCTTGGATTTGTTTAAACTATCCCAACATTTGACATTATTTTTAAGAAGCAGACAAAGTTCATACACTGAACTCTGCCAAAATCTTTTTTCTGCAATGAGGAAGAACAAGGAGGACTCAAATAGGGTCTTCAAGTAACTCTTCCTTTTAAGGCTGTTGTTTTTACCATGATGCCATTTTCAGAGGCACAGGAGCCAACAGGCTCACAGAAGCCATGGCTAGGAGTTTACTCTGGAAATACACTTTGAGAAGTTAGTCTTGGTGAAAAATACAGTTTGAGAAGTTAGTCTTGCTGAAACATATCTGTCATTTTAGAAATGTGAAGTTATGAAAATTTACCAAGTGGTAGTATTTGATTACAGTGCTGAAAATAATCCTATCATACTAGTCAAAACCACATAAAATTATATGTATTATATAGAGATACAGAGATAAGAAGTATATGTGTATGTGTGTGTATACATTGTTTAAAAAGTATTTTGAAAGAAAAATATACAAAGTTAGAAGCAACAAGCTACTAATAAGACAGAAATTGCTTTCAAATATACTTTGACATAGAAGGATTTTGAGAATTCAGACTAAGTCAAAAACACAGAATGGCATTTAACAGATATTCATCAAGGTAAACCTTTGCAAACTGAATTGATCTGTTAGATGGAGAGTGTGTTTCTAAAGTATTAGCCCTCAGAAGCAGCACCAGGAGCTTGAAAAAATCCTTTATCCTGTCCAACACAGGATACCAAAAAGCCAAGGTGCTCTGTTACTGTTCTCAACTCCTAGACTACATTAGCTCCTTCCTCTTTTAGTTCCCTCACTTCAGAAATGAGAACATCCATCCTCGACAGTTGATGAGAAGAAGACCCAAGAATGAACAGTGATCAGGAAGGACCCCAATGGGGAAGGAGTTTCCAGTGGATGGGGAGAAAGAAAAAGGGGACAAGTGTCCAGAAGAGGCGTATCCAACAAAGGGTGTCGGGACCTGAAAAGTGGAGAGTCCAACAGATGCTGGCCAAGCAACAGATGAAGGCGGTCCAGCTGTTTCAGTTTTAATGGAATGAGGGCATCTTGGCTCTTGACTGTTGGTAGAAGTGGGTGAGGTGTAAGAGAATGAACATGATGAAGAAACTGTAAAATTAAAATTCAGTTCATTGTATATTGATATTCAGTATTTCCAGAAACCTGACTACTATGGAAATCCACATGAATCTCTCCACTTTCGTAATGAACACTGTGCATTGATGACAACTCTTATATTTATTTCCAACTTACACAGTGTTGTAACACTATAACAGTAAAACAGATCTCAAGGACAAATACAGAAATTGTCTGAAATTATGTTAATGAACCTTCTTAAGCCAGCTTTCAAAAAGGAGGCCATAGATGGGAACACTGTCCTTCTCTTTTCTGATATTTCTGTTTCCTTACAAGTTAAGGAAAAAAGCATCTTATTTACTTGCCAGTTAGTAAATCAAGATGTTCAACCACAGTTATTAGCCTATTAATCCTAAAGATCCTTTAGCCACTGCACTAGTCACTAGAGACATTTTAAATTTTTAGCAACTTCCTCTTCCATATATTGTGAGGAAATTTTATATTTTTAACTGCATAAAATTTCTAAATTGCTCAAACACTTATCAGCTTTACTCAGGCAGAAACTTACATCTATCTCACAAAATCTTACTAGTGCAGGAAGGAACTTAAAATTTTGTTTGATATGGAAACATAGTGAAGAATTCATTAACAGTAACCTGGAGAAAGGAAGACTGGAAGAGATCTACAATAAATTAGTTATTAGACATAGAGGTATTTCTAATTGATGGAGATTTAAGACATGATCCATACATTAGTAAAGTTATTCAGGCATCCAGTTGGAAGAAACAAGGCATAAGAGAGAAAAAATAACTTGTACAATAACTGACAGAAGACACAGCAATTGAAATCCCAATTGCCATGTTAGGGCTCAACTTCTAAATAATGCAGCATTCTCAGAGATGACTTTTCCCTTTCTTAGGCTGTAGGATTTTTGGAGGGTAATGGCAAAAGTCTTGGGAGAAATCTCTGCAGTTATAAAACTGCCTATTTGCACTACCAGAAAACCTCAAACCTGTTCAAAAAAACCCACAAAAATAGAAGCATATTTTTAGCATTTCAACATAGCAAAAAATAATGGCAAAAACTACAGAATCTTCCCACATTGACTGGATGTCTCCAAAATAGAAAACAACACTGTCATTCCACAGTATTTTTTTAATCTGTTTTTGAAACAGTTACACATACTCTTGTGGTTACATATATTTTTTAAATAGTCAAAAATTTTTTTGCAAGCCAGTGGAGCAAATCTCGAGGACAGTATCAAGGTTTAATAAGAGTTTCTTTTTTCCTATAAAGATCAATGATCCAATTTCAATAAATAAAAATATTTTTAAATCTATTTTTCACATTAATTTCAGTTAATTAAAGAAGGTTGATATTTTTATATCAGACTGGTAATATAGCTCTTTGTGGATTTTTTTCTTACCAAGTGTATGCCATCTATAAAGTTACTATTTTTAGGGTACACTTGCTTATTTCTGCCCAGAGTTACAACTTCAAAGAGACAGCTCCCCCAAAAGAGACTATAAAGCACAACATCTGGAAATCTTATCAAAACATTTTTGGAAGTACTATGACAGGAAGACAGTTAACAGCAAAAGGACAGTCTGGAGTTTTACAACTGAAAGCAGAGTCTGGTATGAGCAATATTTTACTGTAACTAGGCTAGATTTCTTTTTCCTACATCCACAAATGCTACATCCTGGCAACACCACAAGTACTCCTCTATTCATGTCCTGGCCCTCATGATGCATACCCGCACAGAGAAGTTATAAAACCTATCATGAACAAAACAAAATCACTCCTCTTCTAAACTCTTCTTATGTACTATACTATGATTTTTTTGTCAAAGCAATGGAAGGTTAATCTAACCATTTCACCCTACTGCAAAATTTTCCTCTATCCTATTTTGAATTTCAGTGTATTTCTGTGTTGCCCATAAATTTCTGTCTCATTCTCTCTATCAAAACTGTTAGTATGCCCCTCAGACACCTAGGAAAATCCTAAATATTTTATTCAAATGTGTTTCAGATGTTATTGTTTTATTGCAACTATCCAGTTTCAAACTACCACTCATGACTTTTCTGTTACTTTAGAAATATTTAAATAAAGATGTGAAAAGCCTTAATAATAAAAGAGTCTTTCAAAACTATGTCATTTCAGTTTCTATGAAAATTCTTTACATTTAGATATGGTGATGAAGAAACTAAACCTATTTCATTTCAGAAGTTAAAAATCTCTCTCTGTCAAGTCCAAAACTGGGACAATGAAACTGAAATTACAATGGTATATTTTAGTATCAACGCTATTCCTGATGTTGTCTCTCTTAGAAATGTTAAAATTGCATTTGCATGGTAGAGAAGCTATTTACCCATAAACATGATATCCAGAGACATATTTCTTTGTGAATACTGTGAAATGATTTGCATTTTTGGTGCTGAGGACCTGTGGATATTGCCTGAAGAAGCAATCTGATGTGGCCACATGGTCATTCCTTCTTGACACTGGATAAACACAAATGGGATCCCAAAAGTCTTATTTCTTTTTCATTTATCTTAACCTCATATAGCACATAGACTTACATAGATAAAAGGAAAATAACACAAGTGAGATCTCTGGCATAGAAACCACCTCCAAAATTTACTTATACTATCTTTGTATTTGCAGGCATATGGAAGCAGAAAATAGATTTTCATAAATACAATATCATGATACAACATCTGTGTCTGAAAGGAGCTTTTACACAGACAGATATAAGTAATTGAATCATCCTTGAATATCCAGAGCTGGAAAGGACCAACAAAGGATCACCATAGCCCTACTCCTGGCTCAGCACAGGGCAGCCCTGAGAACCATTTGTGTGTGAGCACTGTCCAAATGCTTCTTGAACTCTGTCATATTGGAGCTATGTCCACTTCCCTGAGGAGCCTGTTCCAACCACCCTTCGTGTGAAGAGCCTTTTTCTAATATTTAACCTAATCCATCACTCCTTTGTGTCATACCACTGGTCACCAGAGAGATTAAATCAGTGCCATGAAGATTATATCAAGCATCTAACAAACTAGCAGCAGAACAAATATGCCAGGAGCTGCCCCACACTCCTTCCCACTGAGCCTGGGCACCAAGGGTAGGGATTGCTTATCAGTTACTACTTATGGTGTTTCTGCAGCAGCAAATAATCTCAGAAAGTGATCACAGGCAAACATAACTTTTTAGGGGCAAAAGGCTTCTATTTCGCCCAGTACAATCTTTTTTGCACTGGACAGTGCTGTATCTGTGCCTCTGGAATGGAAGAACATCTTAAGGATGGAAAAAAGCAAGTCCATAATAGTGACTTAAAGGCTATCTCTCTGACAGGAATCTGGTAAAATTTCACTAAGCCCATTAGTGCTGGAGGACAGGACATTCAGGGAGGGATGCAAACTCCAGAAAGCAAAACACTCTGATTTAAGTCTATCTTTTATCCTCCTCATATTAAAGTTCCCTGTTTTATGGAACATATTAAAATCTATTTTGCTCCAGAAGTCTAGCTACCTAATGACACAGAAATTAAATTGTAAATATACTCAAGCAATTTAAATCAAAATATTGTTCACTACTGTTAACTGTAACGTGAAGTTCATACAAACATAAACAAATCCAGTGTTCATGGAAAATAATTCTTTGCAAGCAGAATGATTCAAAACCGAAAATGCAGTTGAGATACTTGAGAACTATAAAGATCACTATAAAGAGATACTTGAGAAAGGCTCTGTCAGCCATACTTGCACTCAGGAGTCTATTTGGCAGAGCACTTCCCAGAAGCCCCTACAGCTCACTCAGCAGGACAAAACTACATTTCACAAATGAGGATACATGTCTTCCCTACAACTATTAAAAATAATTTATCTAGAAAATAAAAAAAATATTTGAGGTCTTTCATGAAGAACTTTAATGAAGTTTCATGGCAAAACAAGTAGCATTCACCGAGAAAAATATTTTGCATAAGGAGGAAGATTCTGGATGGCAGATCTGCTATTTATACTGGTCTAAAATTAGATTATTCAAAACCACAGGCAAGCTTCTTTTTAAAAAATACAAAAGTGAATGCTTCAAACAGTCAAAAATAAGTATCAGAGGCTCCCTAAGAAATGACGTACAAAAGAAATTATGAAGAAAAAACTAGTTAATACTGAGTGAGAAGAACAACCTAATGGTAAGAACACAGATAAAAAGGTTGGCGAAAGCAGATTAAAATGAGACCCACTATAACAGAAATGTGAAAGTTTGGCAACTAAAATAAATACCAGTCAGATGTTTCCTTGCACATGAAGATGAAATAGGAAACTTAGCAGGGGGAAAAAAGAGTTGGGGTTTTTTTGGTTGGTCTTTTGTTGTTGTTGTTGTTGTCAGGGTCTTTTTATTTTGGTGTTTTCTTTTTGTTTTGGTTTTGGTTTTGTTTTTTTTGTTGTTGTTTTTTTAAGAAGCCTTAAAACAATATAAAAATGAGGTAAGACCAAAGGGTCACTCAGTTGCGGAAGAACTGCAATGATCAGCAGTCGATGTGAAAACTAAGGAAAAATATTGAAAGATTCACAAAGGAAGGAACTGCATGTTTTTTTAACATTTAACTTAACTTTTTAACATTTAACATTTAACTATTTAACATTTAACAATTAACTATTTCCCTTTTACATACTATGCTTTACATGTCACAGTCCCTCCAGACAGCTGCAGTACCTCAGCCACAGGATCCATTAACCAACATTGTTCAAATATATGAGTTTAAACACATTCTCACATAACAAAGGGGAGGGAAAAGACTGCACAGGCACCTAGGTTTATAAAATATCAAGATAACATGAGAGAGAGTTATGACAATAGATTTCACTCTTTTGACTCTTGATTAATTTCACTCTTTTTCTCCACAGTAAGCATGTTTGTTGCTTTGCATAACCCAGAACATGCCACTACTTACCAATCCCCTCAGACAGAGACCCACAGAGCTACATGTGGGCTCTTCAGAAAGAGCCTATTGGATCTAATCTGAGTCACATAGTAGAGACTAAATGTCCATGCCATGGTAATAACGAAATGGTGTAATCTTATGTTTTAGTAATCATATTAAGGAGATCTTTCGATTTCTGAAAGCACTGGACTCCAAATTCTACTGGGATGATCACGGTACAGACAATTTCAAGTACCTCATTTGTCACATGTCTTTTCAAACAATAATGCTATCACCAGATAGAATAGATGTTGTTGTTGTTATTATTATTATGTTGTTGTTGTTCTTGTTGATGTTGTTGTATAAATAATAATAATGTTGTTTACGGTGGTTGTTTATACAATATCCTGTTGGTTTTATATACATTTACAAAACCAGCAAATACATACTTCACACAGAATAAAGATTCTTCTAAAAAGCCATCATTTTATTGCAGCAATGAAATGGCTATATTTGAGCATAATTCAAGGTAAAATGCTACTGACCTTGATCTCTTTCATGCCATGTCCTACTTCCTGCAGCTGGTGAATTTGGAGAAGGATAGAAGTCTCCTGTGGGGCTTGGTTCCATATTTTCATCTATGGAGATAGTTTTGGGTCTTTTGCTGTTGAAGAATTGTGAGATTTGTCAGTGAATGTAATATTCATCTAGTAGTGGTATATAAACTACCAAAGCCAAAAAAGCCCCCAAAAAACCTGGATATTACAACCTGCATTACCTTGCACAGGCAATGCTAATAATACATGACACAGGTATGCACTTGTGTTATTCACACGACTAAATATTTCAAAGATGGCGTGAATGGGTAACATAACAGTCCACAGCATTTCATGGAACAATAAGCCAGTTTCCTGTAGCCTACCAAAGACAGATTGTGTAATGAAGGTACTAAACTCTATGCAAGAACCATGAAGTGAAGTAAGTCACTGGAAAGTGAAGCCAAGGTAGAACAGGAACTTTTGTGAATGTGGTAATAAGGAAAAAATATACTTTACTGCATTTCATCAGGTCAAACTCCCAAACTTTTCAAAGAGGGCTAGTTTGAAACAAACACTTTTCATTTTTGACTAGTTTAATTAAAAACAACAAAAGGCCCATATTTCAAGTCACACCATATAAAATGAGGCAGAACTTCAAAACAGTGAAGGAAAGTGAAGTTTCTTCATAGCAATATATACTGAACCTGTGTTTACTGACTGCCAAAGAAAACAAGAATAAGGTTTTAATGGTGTGGTGTGGTGGTATTATTATTATTATTATTATTATTATTATTATTATTATTATTACTGCTGCTACTACTACTGCTACCACTGCTACTACTACTATAACTGCTATTGCTACAGTATGATAAATAATTGATCTATTCTAATTAATCCATCAATTTCTAAAATGTATTTGGCATACTGCCAAGCTGAAAATATGAAAGAATGAATTATGGGAACAGGAGTAAAATAACTCCAAAGAATCAAGTGCTGGTGGAAGAATACCTCAGCACCCTGATAGTCCTATTAAGTCCTGTCCCATTGTGCAGACACTTCCTGACTGACTGGGGTGCAGAAATGTGGAGCAATGACAGCTCTTATAGCGCTTGTGATTTCATGGTACAGCCAGCAGTTTCAGAAAACCAAGGGGCCCTAGGGGTCTGATAGACACTACATGATCTGGTAGTCAGGAGGAGGGCACAGCAGGGCACAGCCCTACTTTCATGAGCCCACCAGCTCTTCTAAGGGAGGAAATGAGACCTTTCTCTCAGAGATGAGAGAAGGGAGCATGTTGAACAAGGGGGAAGTCAGTCCCTCAGATTAAATTGCCGGTAGCAGGCAAAGGGAGACTCTCGAGAAAAATTAACCTGTAACTATCTCACATGCTCCTCTTTTTTTCCATCCTGTTCAGAAATGCTGCCTGAAGAATTGAGGCATGAAACAGTTGCATGAGCTGGGCTGTTATGGATGAAAATGTCTTTATATACCTGTCCTAAGACCTTTTCTAAAGGAAACAGTATCTGTCCAAACATATCTTGCAAGACGGAGGTCCAAGAGGGAGCCCTGAAAGACAGCCCTTCTGCCCACAACCACTCTGAGCCCTGCCAGCGTGCTCCCAAGTGCTAGACCTTCCTGCGGCTCAGCAGCACTTTGGGGATGTGTAGCTGTCCTTCTGGCAAAACGATTTAGTGGGCACTTCAAACCCTGAAAAAAGCTTCCACCATCTTCAATGTCATGCAAGATGGCAGGCAACAACGACAACATTTCAAATGACAAAATTTATAATTTACAAGTCTGTACAAAGATTATGATGACATACATAAGTAGCTAGCCTCACAAAATCAGAGGAAATTAACAAAGCAGTTGACTGTTGACAGGATTTGTGAATTGCTTGTCCTACACTATTAAACATGGCTCACATTAGCACTTATTTCAAGTTTTTACCTGCTTGGTGGAGAGGATAAGGACCTCTGCAGGTTTACACCCGAATTCATATCATGGTAATATGGCTGGCTCGGAAGCTCTCCAATTGGGAAGTTTACTCCACTTCCTTGGGTTATGGGTGCTGAAAAACACATCATCATAAGTCAGAAATAATCTTCTATCTTTTTAGCTATCTTTTCTTTTTTAACACTTGTAAAAATATCAGGATGTTACTACAAGTACCTAATTTTCTGCCTTTTGTGGAAACCAAGTACAGACAAGTTGCATCAATGATTATGTATCTAAAAAGTGAATTGTCTTCTGTAGTATTAACTTAGCAGTTGTGCAGACAGAATACATTTATTTTATAAGAGATAACATGGAATCACCAATATGGAAAAGATAATACAAACCTCAAGCACTATAATGAATGACGCTGGGTTTATGAGGGCAGCTAGTATTATTTATTAAAGAACTGAAAGAATGGAAATAAGAAACCTGGATAAACACTAATTCCTTTTCCTTAATATTAACTCTGCTGTATTAAAAAGAGCCTGCTGTGTTGACAGCCCAGTTTTCTGCCTTCTTTTTCTTTTGCCCAGTGCCACGTATTCTGCTTTGCACATGTACACCTACACACAAATACACACAGTCAGTCTTACCTTCACCTCCTTATAGGGTCTGTGTATCACACAGACTCTGGCAATTCAAGAATAAATTATGTATTACATATTGTGGTGTATTTACCTTTGTTCACTTTCTGTGCATTGTGCATTTTAACTGCCTTTGGCACGTAAAAGAATAATTGCACGTTGTGTAATGTATTTGAAGGTTTGTATTTTTCCTGACAGTTTAAGTACAACTCTGTTGTGGCTTGAGGTTAAACAAATGCATGGTAAGAAATCCCACAGAAACCACATCCTTTAATGCTTATTATTAGAAGTATATCATGTATAACAGCTCCATAATGCACAGTTTCATAGCACAATTACAATATTGTTTCTTTTTTAACCTGAATGGCCTTATACTTTAAAATGTACTTAATCACCTGACAACAAAAAGAAAGCTATAATTCACACATCCTTAGCCTTCTAAAACAGCAAAATCATATCTTCAGCAGGCACAAGAAAGGATATTCCTTAGCACTCCAGGATTGCAATGCTCACTGTTTTGCTGAAGGATTTAACAAAATTTCAGTTGTTGAATATTCATTTCTGACCACAGAAAATGAAATAACCCATGCCTCTGAAGCCTCAGAAAGTTAATTAAATTCTTCAAGGACCCTGACCCTGCTTGAGTTAACACCTGTGCAAAATATGGACAGACATTTTAGAAATTTTGGAAGCCTCTTTTACTTTTTCCTCACCTCACCAGAAAAGTGATTTTTCTAGACCATTCAGTCTTTATGATGTTGTATCATCACTGTGGACACTTCTACACTTCTACAACTTTCAACTATTCTTCTTTACTTCCTAATGAAGTCTTGAGAGAAATACTTTAATAGTGTTAATAGTAAAGGGAGAAAAGAAAGGGTCAGGAAGCAATGCAAAATGAAAATGTGGACATGTTTTATGCTATATAACAACTGTCAGATGTCAACAAAAGAGATCTTCTATTCTTTTTGGTTTTTCATTCTGCTGTCAAAGGTTGACCTGTACTTTTATATTTAATATTTATGAAGATTTTCACATGTTCATGTGTGTAATATTTCTGATGGCAAAACAAGAAAATGTAATTAGAAATTCAGTTACAGCCAATGCTAAGACTAAAAGAAACACAAATATTTCATACATTGTTGATCATTCTTTATATCCATACTGTGATTTTTAACAGTTGCAAATTAAAAAAAAAAAAAACCTAAAGGAATAATCTGATCTTTTAGCAATACCCAAGGATGTGTAGGGCTTCCTTTAAAAACTGTTAAGTCTAACAATGGAAGGTTTTGCTACATATGGTAATTTTATTGAAACATCAGACCACTAGGTGTGCAGAGGGAGATATAACAAATTGATTCCATCTTTAAATATCAAAGAGATAGAAGACCTATTTGTTTTATTACAAACATGTGCAAGATGAACTGTAATACTGTGGTAAAATATATCAAAATTGTGCATGGTTATAGGCATTTCCTATGCATCTTATGTCTTGTGGAGAAAAAAGTTCCAGGAAGAAACCTTCACTTGATTATAGGAGGCTTTGGAAACAATTAAACACAAATGTTAACTTACTTCTTGACACCCTCACAAGTTCTGACACGTTGAATACTCCAGATTTCACAAAACTGTCCTCAAGGTACACTGAAAAAGACCACAGAACCATAGTCAGTATAATGAAAAGATTAATAAATAACTCCAGATAGATTCATACACCAGCTAACAATGGTATTAACAGAATCACAGAGCAATAATACAAGGTCAAAGTGCATCCACAGCTGATCACAGGATCTACTGT
Organism: Setophaga petechia; assembly: GCA_024362935.1. Classification (NCBI taxonomy): domain Eukaryota; kingdom Metazoa; phylum Chordata; class Aves; order Passeriformes; family Parulidae; genus Setophaga; species Setophaga petechia. The sequence goes on from JANCRA010000004.1 coordinate 18,547,072, forward strand.
GAATTGAAACTGAGGGTAAAAAAAGTGAAAAAAAGTCTTAAGGATCTGTGATAGAGCAATTTTTTAAAAGAATATGGAAATTAACAAGCAATATACTTAGTCCCTAGCTATCCATCTGAAAAGTGTCTGAAAGCTTGTTTCTTTTACTGGTATCTAGAAATTTAAGCTATTATTGAACTACAACCAGTATCAGCTGGATAAGCAATATCCTCACAGAGCAGTCCTGTCCTTGCATATGTTTCTGCTAAAGAGATTTTTACTTAATTCTCACCTCGCTGATTGTGACTTTGCAGTACAGCCTGCATTAACAAATCATCATCTCTGAGGCAGATGAGGGGTTTGCTACTATTTCCAGGAAAAACAGGAACTGAACAAAGCAGCTGAGCTATTCAGTGGGGTATGTTTTATACACATGCTGAATTGAATATCTAGAAACCTATGTTTAAGAAAGTACATATTATTATTTTGGCCTGTATTCACTTATTCTAAGATAAATGTATTTGACATACTTTCTCTTATGTGAAATTCAGGCATGTGACTGTGGTCACAAGGGTTCTTGGATGAGGGAAGAGATGAGAATGTTGACTCTATGTTTAGATGGTTGATTTATTATTTTATGATATATTACATTATATATATATATATTACATTATATTTATATATATATTACATTAAAACTATACTAAAAAGAATAGAAGGAAAAGGTTTCTCCAGAAGCTAGATAAGCTAAGAATAGAAAAGAATACAAAAAAAGAACAAAAAACAGCTCTCTCGGACTCTGTCCGAGATAGCTCGGTCTTTGATTGGCCATTAATTATAAACATCCAAGATGGGCCAATCACAGGTGAACCTTTGCATTTTACAGCAGCAGATAATCATTGTTTACATTTTGTTGCTGAAACTGCAGCTTCTCAGAAGGAAAAATCCTAAGAAAGGATTTTTTATAAAAGATGTTTGCGACACAGGCATAAGTTGAAGTATTGCTGTGAAACAGCAGCTGATAAGACTCATCTCAGCAGTGTAACTAGTAACCTTATGCAAAGAGAGCCAAAAAACCCATTTTTCTGTGGAAGCCTCACATGCAAAAGCTGCATTAGTGAATTTGAGATTACATAGCATCATGGCCTTTTATAGGTAATAATAACAAGCATTTACAAACAAAAGTATTTAGGTCTATATTGCTGCTTCAACAGTGTTACTTTTTAATTTCTTTTCATGTAAGACGGTGCACTAAGAATTTCTTACTGTGGTTACTCTAGTCTCTTTTCCAAATAAACATCATTTTTTTCTTTTGGAAATAAACTGCTAACTTCCTCTTGCCAATGTTTGAAGGAGCAAAAGTATTCTAGATATCTTAACTAACAAAACAAATAAACAAAAATACAGGATTACCTACTGATTTAGAAAACAGTGGTTTGGTACTATTCTCTTTGGATTTCTTTTGGAAATTGCTGCTTTTATCTTCAAGTGTTTTAGCAAAAACATGGCCACTATAATCAGAAAAGTAACTATAAAAGCACTACACACCACCTGAGAGGTCTGTTCTTGGTATATCTGGAGAAACTCTACTCATTTTCCAAGGTCAAAAAGAGGGTAGAGATAAAAAGAGTGTTTCTCCCTGCTTACTAGTCTAACAGAGCTTCCTCATCCAGCGCCCCTGGTATTATTTACTAGTGCAGGTATAAAGAGTGCATCAGAGAGCATTAGCTGAAAGAATAGGAACCCATCTGACCAAGCACATTTTCCAACATCCCTGTTATGCTCTGTCAGTCTTTCCCAGCTGAGAACCATCCCATGACTAAGCACCACGGGTGTACAGAGCACTGTAGGCCTGTGGGATCATCCTGAACAGTGTTCTGCCAATGCAGTCATCTTCTCATCTCCCAGTCAATGTCACTTCATATACCATTCCTGCATGTCTTTATTCCCTCTAGTAGCTCTTCAGGTCTCCCTCCCTTTTTAATTCTCTTCCTTTCATATTTCTCTGTCTCTAATTTTAAACAGATTTTCTCCATATCCATTACTTTTTCCTCTCTTACCATCCTTCACCTGGATATTGCCATCTGCAGTGTTCAAGAACTGAAAGATTTCCCCTTAATTTTATGCATTCTCTTGCACTGTTTCTCCATGTTTTTTGTGTGGATGAAAACATTACATAGCTTCTGAAATACGTACTTCTTTATTAGACAGAACTTAGTATATCCATATAATAAAAAAATGCAAACAGTAAATTTTTGCTTTTCCCTTCCTCCTCAGTTATTGTTTTTTAATCTAAGATCAGGCAAGCTGGATGAATCCTAGTAATTCCTCAAGCAGTGGCAATCTTTCCCTTCTCTGCTTATTTCCTCCAGCAGGAACAATCTAAAGTACTACATGGGAGGGAGATTTCCAAAGAGAAATTGTTTCTTGATTTTAGTTGGCTCATAAGTGAAGTGTGGCATAATGCCAGTGTACGACCATGCAGCCAGCTCTGAAGCTGGTAATGAGACATGACTGAACTTCTCTGCTGTTTATCCAAGCACAACTACTTTGAAGCACAACGTCCCTCATTCAAGCCAGACTAACTTGAGAGAAGCTCTAGCCAAATGTAAACTAATCAAACTATCATTACAGTAAGAACAAGATGCAAGGCTCATATTAAAAGAAGAAAAAGCCTATGTTTGATTTTATATGTAAGAACACAGATGTGTACATGTGTTCATGCATACACACCCAGACATACATGTTTAATCTTCAGTCTACTCTCATGGATTTTTAGTTTTTCTAAAAACTAAAAATATTGAGAATACATACATAATATAAAGAGCAATACAGTGTTTCTCTCCTTGTGATAGTGAAATGGGAGCAGGAAAAATATTTTATCATCAAGTGGTACCACCATCTCTCATCCCCTCACAAAAAGATGTATTGTTGACTGTGGGACATGTCTTTTTCACTCCTGCCTTGGAATGGCCAAAAATAATGATACTCACAGATATATGCAAATGATTTGGCTGGCATAAGGAAAGAAAGGGAAATTGAAGCTATTTTCAATCTCAATCAACATGAAAAACAACCTGAATTTTTTGTCTATGTATTGTGACAAATTACTATCAAAGAATTAATGCAAAAATAAACAATCAGTGTCATAGCACTGAGAAACTTCATCCTGAGCTTTATGTTCTGACAGAGAAGGTGGACTCCAACACTGACTCAGGGTGCATGTTAAGGTCCAATATCAGTGAACTTCAAAAGTTTCACCTAATTATGAAGATCACCTGCAATGAGTGTGCTACGCAATTGTTACTTGGCTCCCAACTGTACAAGAGAAAAATATTCCGTGCCATTAAATTGCTGTAATTTGTTGTGGAAACACATTCTATGTAACACAGAGGTTAAAGAGCAAAACTTTTACAGAAAGCTAGCAAAAGCTAAGCAGCATAGGACATTTTCTGTTTGTGTTGTGAGATACTGCCTTTTACCTAATGAAGCTGATCACACCACTGAGTAAGAGTTAACATTTGTATTCACATTATTACACTTCATGCAAGACAAAAATATGTAGTTTATATCAATATACTTCATACAATATAGGCCTTACTGGGTTTTTTTATTGCCCCTTCCTAATGCACTGTTTACATTAATATGAAAAGCCTTAAATTAGCACTCTTGGTGTGTGTTTCTGATCTGTTCACTACAGACATTAATGCACTTGATATGTCTATTGTATACCTCACAAACAATTTACTGTATCATTTGATGGTCATTGTAACACTGCTGTCTTTATCACTCAAACCTAACAAAAGCATTGAATATTGTTTTTTAATAAAACTCATCCTGCCTGAGAGATGGCACTCTGAAATACATGTTACTAATTGTCATTGTTCTTAAAAATCTGATTTCTACAAAAAGAGAGTGTCTGGCAAAACCGCCATAGTGAGATCTTGTACAAAGAGTCAGTAACTTCCAAAACCCATACATAAGAGTGGATTTTTTACATTTTCTCCTAGTTTTTGTACATGGAGACTATAAAATCTTTCTCTCCTTATCTTTTTTAAAGAAAATTCACTCACGAAAAATACACTTTCCATACAATTACACAATGGCCAAGCCAGTAGCATCAACAATGAAAGAACAGGTTAAGCCAAGCAGCAGTTCTGATCAAGCTCCCACATACAGTCAGTAAAGGGAGAAGCCTGCAGCAATGCCTCCAGCTGCTGTAGAAGTTGCTGCCCTACTCCTTGCACCTCTCCCACTCTATTTGTGCACTATGCCTTGTACTCTGCCTCGAAGAGATGAGTTACACGTGCAGCTTTTAACTGCTCTAACCACGAAAGAAGTTAAAGGGTTGGGAAGGAGGAGGAAATATAGTTTTAACTGACTGAAAAATTTCAGTTTGCTGAAACAATTCCTTAACAAGCTTGTTCTCACATTACTTAAAAGCTTACTAGTGACGTTTAGCTTTGAAAATTTTTAACTGATCTTTTTATGTCTTCTGATTTAATTGTGCTTTTATGAATAGAATGTCTGTTTATGTTCTGCTGCATATTGGCTATCACCTAACCATAAAACTGTTTCCTGGTATGATTATAAATATAGTTTTCTCATTGATACTGCCTTGGTTTTGAGCAACTTGTAAAAGGGTGAGGACCCAACCAGTACCAGAAACAATTTTTTATTAATATAGTTTTATTTCTGGATCTTTAAAAAGAGGAATTATAGAATAGCTAATAGACTTACTAGCAATAAGAAAAATATACAAACATCAAGAGCTACCGTGAGAACAAAGGCTGAAAACTCTGATTTAAAGCAGACAGCTGTACATAAACTTTAAGTTGTGCATGGTAATGCTGCTAGCTACAGCTTTGTACAGATATTATTAACAGTCAGAAGTGGTAGTGAAAAATTAGTCTCACATTGTTCATAAGTCAAAATGCAGTCAGCAAACATACAGTTTGTTTTCTAGTTACCGCATGCATTTTGAAACCAGTTCCTGAAAAACAATACCAGAAACAGGTTGCTACCAAAACAGAGTATCTTAAAGACTGATATAGGTGGATAATATTTGCCAAGTAGTGATAAAGATTTCAGTGATGATATCATTGACACAGTTGAACTAAGGTTTGCCTGAGAATGAGGCTATTTTTTCTATCACACAACTTTCTGCAGGCACGCAGCGTACTCACAGCTTGGTTTGGGCTCTTTTTCCCTGAAAGTTGCAATAATGTTGTAACTGGGACAGGAAACAAACTTGCAAAAAGACCCCCAGACTCCATTGAACTTTTAACACAATTAGGAACTAAAAAGCCAAATGTGCCATTTTCAGAAACAAATGAGATATTTGACATCCTCAAAATTATAGACAGAACAATAGTCATCTGTGTTGCATTAATTTGAAGAAGTAAAAACCAGGTTTAATGGATTCTGAAATCCATGGCTAGAATTCAAGAAGTGAGTTGCCCTGAAACCCAGCAAGAAACAGAAAGGGTAAGTAACACATATACATATTGCTTTCTGTTCCACAGGGTCTCAGGATATACCAAAACTACGGCCAAGACTTAAGAAAAAGCTGAGGCAATTGCTTTCCAACAGCTATAGGACTAGTAGGTACCAAAAGGGATTTTTTTCTCATGCCAAAGGATGTTTCTGGAATTCTAGCTGATAACATAATAGTTTTTAGTAAATTCTTTCTCTGTGCATGCTTTGAAGTAAAACCATCACATCCACCATTGAACACAACAGCATCTGAATCAGCATGAGAGTTGATCACAGCACCACTTATTCACACAGCAGTTTCATAAAGGACAGCCAACGCAAACAAGAATGTAAAAGTAATCCTAAACCAGCAAACAGTAGTAATTACCTACACCAAATTCCAAACCATCCTGAAAGGCCAAAAACACTTTCTTTTGGAAAGCAGGGCTGGCTGTACAACCTGTGCAGCTGGGCACTGACCCCAGATTGCCCCACTCAACCCCTCCAGCTCACTGCTGGGAAGCTGATACAGAAAAGTATCATCTCTTAACTTCTGACATTGCTAGTTCATAGAACATTTGGGAAAGGGAGAACTTCACAGAAAATCAAGATCTGACCAAACCCAACCCTGTTTCATTTGAAGATCACTATCTGAGATGGCACAGCTACAAGCGTACGAGAAACAGCAATCATTTCAGGTTATCTACTTCCACGCTGAAAAAGAGTTGAATATTTGTTTATTTAAATACAATTCTGTTGGAATTTCCTATACTGCTACTATGCCATCATCATTTCCACAAGAAAAGCTGCTTACAATGATGAGGCCAGGGAATATCTCTTCTATTCCAATTAATTATGGGGTTAATTCTCCACCCACAAGAGGATAGCTTGCAATAGAATAAAATAATGAAAGTATCTGTGGTCTGAGATATTCAAAACTCAAAGACATTTGTTTATTGCATTTCCAAAGGGTGGAAAGGTTCAGACCATATTCCTCTTCAGAAGTTATTTCTGAAACTACAAATTCTAAAATTTAATACTGAAATACTTCTATCCGAAATAGAAATATGTAGAAAAATTTATTGCACATTTCTAAGGGCTTGATCCAAAAAATGTTCACGCAATGGCTGCTAGGCCCTATGAAAGTGCAAGGAAAGCCTTTGGGGCTCTACAGCTGCAAGACAGATTTGCATACTGAGAGATAGGTGAGGCTCGTTGCAAGGTTTTTGGCAACACCTTCTTGAACTAAAAAACAAATAAAACAAAACAAAACGAACTTCAGAGTTAGAGATTTCATTCAGGTCTTCTCTGGAAGTGGTTCCTAAAATAAAATTTCTAGGGAAAATAGAAGAGGAAAAACAATTTCAGTACAGTGAGGATGGGGCTTCAACTACCTATGCCTCATTCAGATTAAGGATTTTATCTCTAGGCAAAATCCCTGACAACATATCCTGGGTTATTGTGAAAGAAAGAAGGAAACCAATGGGGTGTAATGAAGGGCAAAGAGACAGAGACAGTTTGTCCATTTCTTCATCTAGAAGTGTTATTCCATATAAATAATTTAATATTTATTAGCAAAACGCTCAAAAAGTTGCACAAAAGCTGCATCCCGACTGATTGTACAGTAATAAAAATTTATGAAAATATTTTTTAAACCAGCTAAAATTAAGTAAATTGTATCAAGAAACAAGTCAAAAAAAATAAAAAAACCTAGTGTTTGCTACTTGCTAGGTAACATAGCTCTAGTAACCCAAACTCATCTGCTTGGATAAAAGGAAAAATCTGAACACACTCATCTTCCCTCACCAAAAAGGTTCATACCTGTCTGTGTCAGGATAGCTAGGTTTTCTTTGCACTTTCTGAGAAGGTATCTTTTTTATTCCCCATTGCTGGACAAAAATGGCTCCAAAATATAGAAGGCACCCATTAAAAATTGATTTTAAATTATCTTCACATCTAATTGAGTCTCTTCCCTGTCCTATCCACATGGTGTTTAACTCTATCTATCTATCAATATTGCTACTTTTTACTCATATTTTAGTTGCTTATAAAGGCTGTCTTCAAAGATTTGAGCAACACAGCAACAACTGGACACAGTCGTGTTAATTTTGATGTATAAATGAAATCTGCCAAGCAGCAACCTCAAACCAAGGGCAAATGGCAAGAAGTCTTATTAATATCAAGTCATTGTGGCCAGCAGGCAGAAAGGGAAAGAATAATAAAGCAAAACAAAATCTAGAAAATCCTTATCTAGAAGAACTGGCTAGTAAGAACTGTATCTCTGAAGACCATATTGTTATTGTTGGGGTCAATATCATTAGCTTAATTACAGTTCTAGATATTTTTCTGTTTTTAGTCACCCTCATGCTTAAGAGATTAATTTACTAAAAGACGACATCTTCTGTCTTCAGTATATATCCTCCAACACCACTGCACATATTTCCAGATACACTTGTGAAGATTTATTTTTTGGATTTTCTTAAACTGTATAAAAGACCTATGGAACTTGGAGGGAGTAAGTAATGATGCAGCGTTAGACTGAAACTGCCACACTAGGTTACCTTTAACAGACTGCTTCAGCTGTATCTCAGAACATTCTGAGCACAAAGAAGCAAGATAGGCCTAAAGTACTTTGATTATGTTTGGATTTTGGTGGCTTGCTGATGTTTGTTTTTTGTGTGCAAAAATATGGGCATTTTCAAATTTCTAGTCAGGTGTGCCTCTATCTCTTCAGACACCCTCACTGGGGCCTTTGTCATGTCCATTCTCTCTTTTTAATAGTGTAAACTTTTAATAGTTAGGACTGTGCTAGCGCAGCACAAACTTTTAGATACCAGGAACTTGAAGGCTGATGCAGACAATAGTAGTGATCAGATTTTTCTCCTCTCTCAGTTCAATTCTGCTCACCTATCTGTCTGGAACTTATTTAATAGTACCTGCATAGAAGCAAAACCCAATCCTCTGAAAAACAAGATTAAACCTTTATAAAAATATGCAAATAAAAATATATATTTAATAATATACTTTATTTAAAAAATAATTCAAAGTTATCAAAAAATAAAACTTAGAGGAGGATACCCCTGGATGTAGCTACAAAAGCTACATACCACTATCACCACAAGCTATACCACAGGTCTTATCACTGCATTGAGCTATCAAAATATTAGGAACATATTGTAAAGAATTCCAACAAATGCTCTTCATGTTCTTTTGTTTGGCAAGTGACACTACCCTGTCTCCAACTTGTTGTTAGGACAGCAAATTACCAGACACCCTAAAGAATGCAACAGTCTCGCCAAACCTAGGAGAAAACCACTCTTAACACCAACAGCTTTGCCAACTACCACTCAATTTCCAGCAACCTCTTCTTTGGCAGTATCCTTGTGAAAGTGGTGGCATCCAAAAGCTAGCAGCACACATCCCTTGCCAGCAACCTGGTTCCTTGACATACAGGCACTAGAACCAAACATGCTAGAAGAACAACCCTCCTGGCACTACCAATCCACATACTCCTGGCTGGGGACTGAAAGCAAACCTCAGAGTGGATATCCCCCAGGGTTCTGACAGAAGTGGCTGTCTGACTCTAATAATAAGAATCGTGTGAAGTTTAGTAAGAAAGAATAGGACAGTAGTGCTTTTCCCAGAGAAGCTGAATGGCATGCAATTCCTTCTCATTCTCCTGCACAGCCCCAGAAGTCCTGTATTCTGCTATCCCACAAACCACAGCACTTTCACCTTGCCAGTTTAACTCCAAAACAGTATTACATAGGGAAGCTGAACAAAGCTAGAAGGTCATCCTCCAACAGATGACATTCAATTATCCTTCTGTCTCTGCCTAAATGAAGGGTTTCAGGGGGACTAAGGCACAGCTTCTATTTTCTGTCCCCCCTTGGCAGCAGACAAAGGGATAATACTGGCTGCAGTGACTCCAAATCATGAGAAAGTTCTATGCTCATATTTTAAGGAGAAAGTTTCATGATATTTCAGATTTATCTGCTTTCTACGTCCCTTCACCTTCTGAGACAGTGGAGTTTGTCACACATTACATCTTGACCCATAAGTCTGCCCACAAGAAAGCCTCTGCAGTTTGTCTGCTGCCTCTCCAAGGCTCTGTTACTGGCAACAAGATTACTCCTTACTGGAGTTAAGGCTGGAGGGACTGGACTCACTATAGGTGTGATCCTCACTAGTAAAATACATACTGCTACTTTCCTACTCCAAATGCTAAGTGGCACTTCAAAACCAGAATGTTAAAACATGTTGAAGGAGAGTTGACTCTGCCTTCAGCTTCCCAAATCCAGAAGCTACAAAAAAGTCCTTCAAAATCACAAGGGATAAGGTAACGTGGTTGGCTTTTCTTGCACTTACAGGGATGTTCTAAAAGCAAATAAATTTTCTATGGTTAAATGGTCCAAGTTTCAAAAACAGTAATTATCCATAGAGAAATTTTTCACATTTATTTTATGAGTCAATTTGCTTCTTTGGGTTTTTAAACCACTATTCTACATAATGTGGGCATGTATTTAGTAGGAAAAATAAAATTTCCCTCTCAAAATCCCACACAGTTTGGAAAGAAATAGCATCAAAACCTCCAATTGAAACTGATAACAAGCCTGCATGATCCCTTAAAGAAAAAAATATCGCTTGCATTAGAGCTTAGAATGATGTTATTTGACTTGTTCTGTCTTCTTACCTCTTAAATATATCTGCTATCTTCAAGTATATATATCTGGAGTTTATGTTACAGGAATATGACTTTATGTATAACAATCTTTGACGGTTCTCCCACTTTCGGATATGCACAGGCAATACACATCACATATTTCACAAATAGAGAATTCTTTGATGATATACATATTACAAAATGGTACAACAACAAAGCAGACTGTTTATCCTAATGTTGTAACAGATCCAGAAAATATCCATGTATATGTTAGCTGCCCAGCAACACAAAATTATGTCCTGGTCAGAATATGGTTCATTTCTTATTTGGAAGATCCAACTGAGTCAGTTGCAGCTTGTACACACATCTTCTGAGAGCTAAAATGATAAGATATGATGTGGTGATGATGGGTAGAGTCACTCCTTGGTCATTAAGAAGTGATAGTGTGTCTGTCACAATTGTTTGTCTTAGTCTGACAAAATTCATAACATGGTAAAGGTTTACAAGATTTACTAGCACAGCCCAATTGATTAGAAGGATAGGCTCATAAAAATTCAATGAACCTTTTGTCTAAACAGACTGGAATGGGAAAACTTGGGTTTGATTTTCTCCTGTGTTTTTATTTTAAAAGAATCCTTGAAAGGACCATTTACACTAGCATCTCTCTCAAAGGAATATCAAGTGTCACTGGCCATGATGCATTAACATGTTCAAAGACTGCTCTGAGCTGATGCCAAAAAATAATTTTAAATTAACACATTTTTATTTTATAAAGCACATATGAAAAGTAAAAAAGCTGGTAGTGTAGTCACAGAGTTTAAATATAGGTCAATTTTCTTTTGCCTGAGATGAAAGAAAACTAGTAGCATGGGAAGACTTCTATAAAAACAAAGTTATTTGGGATCTTATTTCTTTACTCCCACTTCCTTGCCCATCGCCACTGAGAAAATTCTAAAAAGCATGAGATGAAAGAAAAACTCCTTAGATAAAATGATTGTTGATGAAATAGCAATTAAGGCGCTGCCAGTTTAGAGGAACTAAAGTATCACAATTTATCCTGATTATTCTAACCAGTGCAAGATAGGTTGCTGACTAATTAAACTCTCTTTAGCCATTATCAGTAGCATCACTGTTCTCAAACAATGTTAGATGCACATGTTCTGGAACTTATATTTACCTGGTGGATTCTTGGCAGGATCATTGTGGCTTGGACTTCCTGGTTGTCCAGAATCTATAAAGAAATGAAAGAAATGTTTTAATAATTTGTTTTGCAAGTATCTCACAATCTTTTAAAACCCTCTATTAACTATTAAACTAATGCTTTACTTTATTCTTTAAAGGTCATTTCCCTGACTTTCTATGTGACGCATTATTGAACAAACACTCTACCTCTAAGCTATTTTATGCAGAGGTAGAAACATTGTGAAAGATGCAATGATCCTCATAAGAGGAACTTGTAGATCACTGAATAAGGACAAGAGAGTCATTCAGTTGTATATTAAACTTGTAAGCACATTTGCAAGGGTACTTTTCATTACCTTTCCCACCATCCCCCAAATATAATATTGCATAATGAGCAAAGCAGAGGTAACTTCTTCTCAGGCAATGACCAGAGAGACACACTGGATCAGGTAATTGGTGGTGCTTGCAGTGATGAGGACTTTTGCCTTAGCTTTTCCTTAAAGCACAAAGGCCTACATTGCTTCCACAGACTCATGACTGCAATGAGGATATGACAGTCTGTTTAAATACAATATGGTCTTTGTGCTCCTAGCCCGTGAGAGCTGCTGTTGTGAAATTAAGGTTATGCAACGTAAAAACTAACAAAACTCAAATACATAGACTTCAAACTGTGTTCTTTTGCACCTACATGCACCTACACACACCATACATGCACCTATTGAATCAAGAGGAGAATGTAATTTCATGTAAATACACTAAATAATAAATTATATCCTTATTCATAAAAACAGTTTCTTTTAAAAACATCTACTTTTCACTGTATTCCCACATCAAAAATACAACAAAAAACCCTGCTCCACTGCAAGAAATTAACAAAGATATAAAAAAAAAAAAATGCAGAGAACAAAATAAATTAGGCACCACCATTTTTTCCAGATACACACTGGTTTTGGAGCTGTTTTAGAGTCTGAATAAAAAATACCAATTTTCTTAAATGTAGTAGTGCTATTAATAGTGTAAGATCACCAAAAGATTGCATCATAGCACCATAGAAACTGCTACCACCAAATGAATTCCAGATGGATGTAGAGTTGTTGAATGCATTGCTGCTTACAGTGCCCAAATTAAAGAATAAAGACTATAGAAAAGAAGAAAAGTGCATATCAACAAATATTTTTCCTTCAATTACCATTACCTCTTCTTATAGCTGATGTACTCCACATCTTAGAATGAGAGATTCCCTCTACCTGCTACAAGAAGTTCATTGAATTCTGTTGCTACCCTTTATGCGTCTTCATAAACATGGCTTGACTCACATGTCTCTCAAACTCTTTAAGTTAGCACAAGCTTGATTCTACAGAAGATTTTAACTGAGATGGAAATCCTTTTCACAGCTCAGGTTCTACTAAGTTGATCTGAATGGCAGTTATCCCAAAATTTATACATCCGTATAAATTATACCTGAGTAATGGAATTCCAAGGCACATGAAAAACGCAGTTCAAATGGTGTTAGAAAAAACAACTAACTTTTACAATACTGAATTAAATCACTCTTGTGCACAACAAAATGCACATTGAATAGGGAATTTCCCATGAAATTTCTTTTATCTTCTTCAGCCTTGGGCAGAAAACATGAAGGGCAAGACTATGAGTTGCATTCTGCCCTTACCGTGGCTTGGCACCTGGGTACTCTTAGGTGTCCCATTGTGCAGCACAGTATGCAGCCATTCAGTCTGTTTCTTTGCATGATGTGATACTTCCCTTAAAATAATTAAATCAAGTTAATTTGAAAACTTAATCAGCTACAAGAAATGCTGAGTCTAATGTTTCTCCACATATGGACCAATTTGTGGAGAATCATCCTTTTTTCCATGTGAATTAGAATGTTCTTCTAATAGACATTCTTTGACTCTGCAAACCATACATACCAATATTTAAATTCAAATTATAAGAGAGGATTAATTTTACACAGCAATGGTCTCAGTGTAAAACTACAGCAGATATGTGGCTAAATGAACTGTCATTTTCATAGTAGATAAAACCAATAAAGCTTGAACAACATAGCTTCAGGATCACAGAGATTTGAAACTGAATTAATGAGACCTACCAGAAAATAACTTTTGATGTTTTCTCCTGTTAAAATTCATTTTAAAAAAGGACAAAGTGAAATAATTTTTCAGGTCTTGCACAGAAATTTGCCTTTACTTCTAGTATCTGTATTCAGGATTTGAAGATTAATGGTAGTTTGAACACTTGATATTATAGTAAGAAATTTAGCAAAGAATTTTCTAATTGTAGGGATAAGAAGATGGCTATTTATTATCATTTTCCTGTCAGCCTTAGCTTTGGGTTTTTTTAACTACTCAGTAATCATGGCTTTTACATATTGATTCTCAATCTGTGTTTTTTGAGATCTCAACGAGATTTTGACAATACTGAGGAAAAATATGAGAAGAAACTTATCTAAGCCTTCACTAAATGCAGTTGAAAAATCAAAGACTTTTATTTGTTATGAGAGCATCAAACTATGGAACTCTGCACTTAAAACACAGAGAAGCATCTGATCCTCAAGATGAAAGACACGGACTTGAGATGGCCTGTGATGATCCAATTCTCTTTACCAATGTCAGTAATTACAAAGCACTCTTCTGTTTTGATTGGATGCAAATAGCTTTGCAAAGTACAAAAGAATCATGGTCATTATAGGATTAAATTATATAACTTCATATAAACAGAACACTGAATGAACAGCTACATTGGAGCAATGTTCTTCTAAAAGAGGGAGTAAGAGGCATTTTTGGGAAGCCACAGAAGCTACAGAAGTAAAAGACTTGTTAAGACACTTTAAATCTTTCTTTGTCCTCATCTGTACAAGACCACTAATTAACAACATGAGCCCTTTCTTCCAGGAAGGGGAGATGGAGAAAGACATAAAACAAATTCACTATCCGTCTAGCTGGATTTGCATTCAATTGTCCCAGCAAATGACTCTTACACATTAAAAAAATTTTAAAAATAAAAAAAAAACTACCCAGCAACCAAAAACAAAAGAAATCAAACCACCAAAAGAAAACCCAAGCAACTTCATAAACTAGAAGCTGGATGAAAAGATAGACAACAAGAAGAAAATCAAATCCCATCATGTTTATGCAATGACACTGAAATTTTCATAATTTTCATTTAGGTAGCACCCAACTGTAAGTTCTCTTAGTTTTTTTGTTGTTGCTGTTGTTGTTGTAGTGGTTGATAGGGAGCAAAATGCCTCCTACACATACCATTTCCCCAAAATGGCTTTCATGTGCACCTCACAGCTACAGTAGCACATCTTCTACTCTGCTCTTCTTGGTGCTGACTGATAAAACTTATCTTTGATAACTTATTACCCCATGGATGAACATCTCATATGAAACAGGTTCAAGCCAGACTTTACTTTTAACAGGTCATGTAACCCTGATGCCCTTTGTGCGTAGCTTATCATGATTTAGCACGGCTATCTCCAAGACATTCAAACTCTATATCAAATTACTCTTGCTTCTAGGAGACTGTACGAAAGGGTGAGACAAGAAGTTGACATATATTTAATACTTAATTTTTTTCCTATGTTTTCATTTCCAGAGGTTGATCACAATGAGCATCTGTAAGTGGAGATAACTCCCAGTGCAACCAGAGTTACAACTAACTGACTGCTGAGGCCTGCTTCAAGTGAAAAAATAAGCTTCCATTTTCCCTGTGGTACACTAGGAAAAGTCTTGGCTTCATAAGACAGAGGAAAATTTCAAAAAACTGTGCCCAAAAAGTTCATTTAGCAAAGGATGAGATGCTCTCTCCCTTTGAACCACATTGTCTTTGACAAGCAGGAAGGACACCCATGCCAGCAAAGCCAAGCAAGTCACATTGTTGCTCACCAGCTTCCTGAAGGATTTTTAGTACTGCTCACCTCAGTAACCTAACCTTTCACTTTTCAGCTGATATGATACTCTCTTTAAAAAGTAAGCTGCTATACCTTCCATATGCCCCATCCTGTACAAGAAATTTTGGTTTTAAGGCTCTCTATTAGAGCATAATACCAAAGGCACTGAAAACAAGTAGCAGCAGAATCTGTTAAAATCTAAAAATATTTTCTTAAGCCATGTCTTGGAGAAATAAGTAGATTGCCCACTGGCATCACACTAATGAAATGAACTTGCTCAGTGGTTTCAGTGAACACATTTGTATTTGCCACAGGCTATGAGGACAGCCTTTAATCAGCCTCAGCTGATCTCAGCTGATAGGCACTAATTTAATCATTCACCACCAGGTAAACACATCCTTGCTCTTTGATAGTCTCTGATTTTAGTGTGAGGGAAAAGGAACCACAGAGATGTGACCATCACCAAACCACGTATGTCATTGTCCAAAATTTCGCATTCATATACAGCACTTGACAGCTGACAGAGTCACTATCATGAACAAGAATCACAACAACCTTCCAGAATGTCAGGATTACTTTGCCATCTGACATCACTTGACACAAATGTTGTACCCCTGAAAATCACAAGATCACAGGTTACCATAGTGTGGTAGAGACCTCGGAATGTCTTCCATCTCAGCCCCTGTCTAATCAGTTCTTGATCTCTCAAAGACTCTCAGAACATCCACAGCAAAGAAAAGTAAGAATCTTCCTCTTCGCCAATGCAAATAACATGAAGCCACAAAAATCCATAAAACAAAGAGATAACTAATTTATCCCTGTACTTTAAATCATTACCTTGACTTATTATTACTCTAATTTTACTACATATTATTACTCTAATTTTACTACCTTTTACTGCCTACACTAATTTGCCTTGACAAAGCAACTGATTGCTTTGACAAACTTCCCAAACAATTGTTACAATTTCATTTTAAAAAGCAGTGTCTTTCTTAGTGTAGTCTTTCTCTATCAGACAACAGAGAACATCTGTGCTGTTTTAATAGCATTATTCACACCAATTCTTGTGATAGAACAGGTAGAAGTGGTTTAATGCGTTATCCACTGAAAGGCTGCTACAAACATGGAAACATGCTAGTGTCACCCTTGTTTTCATAAGTGCGTACTTGAGGGGGAATTTATTTTTCACATCTTCAGAGATCATTACACTTAATTCAAATACTTCTTCAGAAAATTTTGGCTCTTTGAGGTCTTCTGATAAAATGTTCACCACCACCAATTTGTTTTGTAGAACACAAGTCCTGTTAGGAGTTCTGAGCGAACTGACATTGTTTAGCCTGGAGAAAAGGAGGCTGAACATTATTGCCCTCTGCAGGAGGTTGATGGGAGGTTGTAACCAGGTGGGGACAGTATCTTCTCCTATGTACCAAGCGATAAAACAAGAGGAAATAGCCTAAAATTGCACCTAGGGAGGTTTAGTTTTGACACTAGGACAAAAGTGGCCAGCCATTGGAATCAGCCACCCAGGGAAGTCAGAAAGTCAACTTCCATGGAATTTCACAGACCTAGAGATGTGACAATTAGGAGCACAGTTTAAGGGTGGACTTGGGAAAGTTAGATTACAGTTGGACTTCCAGATTTTAAAGGTCTTTTTCAACCTAAAGCATTCCATGATTATATGTCCCTGAAGAGATATGGTATGCAGCACAGTTCACAGAAGGAGGAAGCAGCACCTTAAAAAACAAGTAGGGCTTCACTGTGAGAAAGGCATGTTTGCCCTTGCACCTTTCCCCAACAGTGTATGCTTGTTAGCAATATGTGTTCATGACACCCAGACTGGAAACATCCACAACACTGAAACAGTGACTTCTTTTAAAAACATTGTTCTACTACCTTTATTCTGCAAGGACTTCCTCTGTGTTAACAAGACAGCTCTGCTATTGCACTGGGTAACTACACAAAGAGCTAGTCCTATATATTTTTATTGTGCTTCATATTCGTACAGCTGGTGGTAGGTGAGCAGCATAGAAAAGGGACCCAGGAGGCATGGTTGGGATCTCTCAAGAGACCAGTGAAACAGCAGGAGCTACCCTGAAGGCTGGATGTGTTAATCCTTGCAGCCAGGCACCATCAGTACCCATGTGTCACACCAGGAGCTGTAAGAGTGACTTAGGTTCTTTACGTCAGAAGAGTGCTGCTGTCTAACCTTCACCTACCCAAAAAAGGCAGCAAAGAACAGAGCTGACTACTCACCCCAGAAAGCTGAGCTGTCTGTTGGTGTTCGTACCTAGGTTTTAGTCCAAGCAGGGAAGTCACTCCACAAAGCCTTCAGGGCTCAGCCCATGAAGGCACTTCTGCTGGGAGCTGGTCAGGGTAGCCAGCAGAAGCTGGGCTCCGTTTCCAATTCCGTTTAAAATTGTTTGCTTTGGACACAGCAAGAGCTATTAAGCCATCAGATGACCCATTTCACCACATGACCCTGTGCCCTCCTAGCCCAGAGAAGCTCACCTGTGGCTGTGTGAAACTCCACGTCTCTGCCACTGGAGGAACATCCCCACGCCTGGGCTTGTCGGGGCAATGCCCGTGCCACGTGGGCTGGCACTGAGATGGTGTGTGATGGGCTGAGGCATCAGAGCTCAACGGGTCATGGCAAGCTCCCTGCTTCACCTGCTCTTTTATCAGCAGATCTGCCTCTGCCAAGTCACCCAACTGGCCATTGTCAAGACAGTTAACTTTCCTTCAGAGTATTTTAATTAGGTAAATAAATAATGGTAAATAAATCAACATTACGTAATGTGTTTCTGATTTGTAATCTCATTTAAATTAATTAACTGACTCAATCCTTGTTTAGTTTTTAAACTGCCCTAGTTAAGAAGTGGAGCTCTGGGAGTAAATTCAGATTTTATATAGTTGAAAGAAATCCAAGGACCTAGAAAAACTTATAAGAACAAAAATAGCAATATGCATAGTAGGATTTTCAGCATAATATCCCTTGCAAAGATTTATCTTTTTAATTTAAATTCCTTTATTTGTTTATGTGGCATAAGTCACAACAATGATTTATTCAAAATATTTCTTATACAATTTATAAAGACCATATGTTGCTCATATTGAAAATTGAACAAATTTCCCCAGCTGTGTTACAAGTTGTTCATGGAATATACACATATGTACGCACACACACGCACACATACACATTTTTAAGTTAAGAAAAGGGTTACATTTTTTCATGGCCTGAAACAAATATTTCCCATACCTCATAATATTAGTTGAGCTCTTTCTTGACATTTACATTAAGAAGAGATTTACATAGGTATCAAGCCATATGTGGATGAATGTGAAAGAATGACTTTTCTTTCCAAAAGTTGTTGGATTCAGTTGGAAAAGATGAGATATGAATGCTTAATCTTCTCCATCTGGAGGATACTGTGGATACTACTATAGTCAGAAATATTCAGAAGTCGGTTTTGGAAACCAAGAAGACCTTTTACGTTAAGGTATGTCTCATAAAGAGCTTTTTTTTACTGATTCTTCAGAAAATCAAAAGCAAAATGTAGAACACAGTGACGATTTATTGTGATGTTTAGAAAAGGAAGAAATTATATGACAGACTATATTAATTTAAAAGTTCATATTTGCAAGAAAATAATAGGAATTTCCTTGCATATACCTTCATCTAGATAATAAACCATCCACTTTATTCTGTTCAGTAAGACAGACTTGACCCTGATGTATATGCAATGCAAATTGCTGAGATCTTTACAGAATCACAGAATCAATTAGGTTGGAATAGACCGCTGAGCTTATTGAGCCCAACCTATGATAGAATTCCACCCTGTTAGCTAGAGACAGCACACGTCAGACATGGCAGTAAGAGACAGATCCAGGCTTTTCTTAAACACCTCCTGGGATGGTGACTCCATCACTTCCCTGGGCAGCCCATTACAGTTTCTAGACACCCTTTCTGTGAAGAAATTCTTCTTGACATCCAACCTGAACCTGCTGCATGGATTCTGGTTTCAGGGAAGCTAATGTAAATTCTACCACTGAGTCCCATGCAATCAGGATTTTATTTTCTGTTGAACTTTTGAGCAGTAAAACAAAAAGAGTTCAAGGAGATAAAATTCACATTTCCACAACATTCTTAGGCCAGAGATAGGGATGACAGGAGTAAGAAAAAATCAGTTTTGTTAACATGAATCACAGACAAAGGTTGTTAAAATCCATGAAAAGTTGCTCCATCAAGTTTTGGATGAGGCACTTTATGGTAAATTACAGCTTAAAAGAACAAAAAAAAAACATAGTTCAGCAAATACTGTAGGACAGATCTGCATCTTTTTTCTTCCAAGTGCATTGCACTCTCCACTAAATCATACAGTAATAAAAGACAGATTCCTCAGCAGTTCAGACATTTACAATCGTATGCTACTTAACTTACTTCTAAGAGACATGGGGCATAAGGAACGCCATAGTTCTGTGGATCTTCAAGTAACACATTTTTTTATCAGAGATCTTTGTGAAAAAAAGTCTCAAATAGAAGTATATACACATGTTCTTTATAAAGTGGGTTTAATTTCATCTGCTGTAATCTAAAAGGTCATAGAAAAAATATGCACCACTGTGCCTAACCATATTCACCCACACTCACACACACACACTCACACACACACACACAATTAAAACAAACTAACCATGACAAAAGAAGGATTAAATCTATTAATGGGCACTAAGTATATAATATACAAGAACTGGCTGAGAAAAATCACCCCAGCTTTTCATGCCAGTGGTTCAAAGCTTGATTTTAATTTCATGTGTGCTCAGAGGCACCATGTTTACACACAGGTTTGTAACAAATGATGAGAAAGTAGTGAAGCAAAGTGATAAATGATGACCTACGAATTAGTTTTCTCTCTACTTTGACTTTTTACAGTAGATAAAAATTAGAAGTAGCTAGTCAAATTATGTGCCCCAGCAGAATTTAAAATGTAAAACTGACTAAAGCATACAAATGTACTACCAACTCAGTTTTGAGTTTGTGCAGCAATGTTCTGCAAATAAATGCAAGGAATTATTTTTAAAGCATGTAACTTACAAAGAAAAAAAGCTATCTTGGTTTAAAGCATGTAAACCATGACTTTCAAGTTTAAAACAAAGCAATTTTAAAGAACATTTTTCCCACAGGTTCTGCATCTCCCTACTAGCAAAAGTACAGCTATTGCGGTCGTACTGGTCAAAAGCTATTAAAAATTATTAGAAGTATTTAAAAAGTATTAATGTATTACATATTTGATCATATTCATTTCTGCCTGCCCAACATAGCTCTGCAGTTTTGTGGCTAATATCATGCGCAGCATCTGTTTGAAATTCTACAGTTTTCACTGTATATTACACATCACATCTTTAAAGTTCCCTAATTTCTAATTTCCCTAACTTTCTAGTCATCTATGTAGGTGAAGTTCCCTGGCAGGGACTATTGTTCCTGACAGGTACAATACTGGCTGCAGTTTTGCAAGATACTAAAATATGCTTGTCCATTCAATATACAGCAGAGACTGCTTTTGCTCTTTCAATTTTGTTTTATTTACAAAAGTTGGCACATGTTATAGCAGTACCTAAGGGTATTATATACTTGAAAAAAGGATACTACTTCTTATCTAAAAAAAAACCCAGATGGCTCAAATTCCAAGTCTTTCATTTTTATTGCTTACTAGTTGTTGGGGGCTTTTTGCATGAGTAAAAATTGAGTGCTAATTAAAGGGGGGGTCAGAGGGGAGAATGAAGGAGAACAAAAACCCTGACTCAAAATTCTTGCTGCACCTGGTAATTTGCCAATGCCTTGAATACTATTTAACCATCCACTGTTTATAAGGCTTATTTTCTTACCATCACTCTATCACAGCAGGACCTTGAGAAAGTTATCAAGACTGGTTTGGTCTGCCGCTATAAAAAAGAAAGTCTTTGGAGTTAAAAAACCTTGTACAAAATATATCAGAAACTCAAGTTTCAGTCTGTGTACAAAGCAAAAGAAGTTGTACCACCCAACAGCTCCAAGACATGAAGCCAGAATGAGTAACCTTAAATATTCAACATCTCCTATAACTGCAGATTTAAGTTCTTATTAAAGCTCCTCTAACACAAAAAACCCAGCCTTTCTGCTAGCTAAATATATAAAATAAAATTCAATCCAAACAGATCTTTCCATTTTAACAACCCTTTATATTAATGTATCTGTGAATATATGTGCGTGTGTGTGCAGAAATTATAAATTCATATAGATTCCAGCTTATTTTACTTATAGCCAATGTTTTGGGCTTTGAGAAGAGGGAAGTCAAATGGGTTGACTCTCTTGTGCACTAGTAAGTATGTTGACTCTCTTGTGCACTACTGGAAGAACAGAAATAAATGTGAACAACAGCACTTTCACAACAGCATTCCTCAGAGAAATTTTTTGAGATTTTTCAAAAAACGTTAGAGCGAAAAACAGCAACTTCATACCTGCACTTCCCTTCTTCTGTGAACAATACTAATCATTTTCCCTAATCTGCACCAACACAGCAGGTTCAAGATTCAGTTTAATATCTTATGTGTATTCAAGCCCCTTGGTAGCTCTGTTTTCCTGAAAAAATGGGTTAAAAGCACATGACCTGAAGGAGTTAGATGACACTCAATGTACTGCACAATAGTTCAGCTGTATGCACTGAAATTATGGCAGACCTTTTTACAACTGATTTCAAGCATGTGACAATACTCTAATGGAAACCTGCAAACTCATTTTGCTTTACCTTCCTCCCTTCTGCCTGTCTCTTCCTGCGCCACAAAAAATACACAACACACCTTGTGTGATTCTGAAATGATTACAGCTCCCTTTTCAGTCCAACCTTCTTTTGGTGTGTTTTTTACTAACACTCCAGAGCAAAGTCAATCTGTCTGTGCTGCTTGAGCAACTTAAAGTGAATTCGGAAAAGTGCACAATGCCAAGTCTAAACTTCATTCACATCTGCCTAATTTTAAGCAGTTCAGGTTTCCAGGTTTCTAGTTGCTAGAATTTGTATTGATATGCAGATGAGACCAATTGGCTAGTTTGATATTAAATTTTACACTTATGAACAGCTGTATTAAGCAGATCTCCAAAACCCCAAAATGCTTTTATTCTTTCAAGTAGTTTTCCAGGAGGCGTTGTACCTCTAAATAAGAATTGTATCCCTTTAATGCAATCTTAAAAGTGAAGCGTGAGCAACAATGGAGCCTTTTCAGGACAGCAGTATGATATCAGTAATGGCAAGAATATGAGAAAATACAATTCTCACGTGAAATTCACCTTGGCCTAGGGCAGTGTTTCTCCACCCAGTGGGTGCGACTGACAGGCAAGCATTGAAGAGGGCCCACTAGTAAATCACACATCACACTTGTATAAACAAACCAAGAACAAAACAAACCAAAAGGAGAAAAAAAAGGGCACTGATCCCAGGACACAGCACAGTTAAGTCTGCTGGTCAGAATTCCTCCCAGATTACTTCCCCCTGCCCCTACCTCCACAAAAGTGTGAAACTGCCCCATAGCAATAAACACTTCTCATATGATACTCTTCTGTTCAATGGCCCACATTCATTTGCATATGTGGAAGGACTGCTATGGTGTGTGACCTGCCTGCAGTAGAGCAAACCGACATCAAGATTGGTATCAGAAGCACTCCACCAGCAGCAACGCAATCTCCAGAAACTAAGCATAGACCAGCACATTGTTTGGCCAATTTTTCTAAAGTGATTCTGGCATTACTCTTCCTACATACACAATTGCTAAAATTAAAGCTGTGTAACAACATTAAAGGACATTCCATATCAAGTCAGTTTGACTGCTTTAAGTCTAAAGCCCTGTGTCCCCCCAGGAAACACTAGGAATATTGCACAGATCCTTTCTTCTGTTTTAATCAAATGACCACTGAAATCACTTCCATACGGAAAGCTAATGATAACAGTATGATGTAAGTGTTCAGAAGATGGAAACAGTACATGAAGACAGATAGCCATGACAATAAGAATAAAACTAAAGTTTTATACCAAGTTTAGTCTAGAGATTACCACAGTTTGTTAGACAGTACGTGAATGTATATAGGAGACAGCACAGAAAACATCACTAGGAAGATTGTTAAGCTTGCAAACTTACAGTGTTTTCATATACCACTTGGCTCAGCCACTGCAAGTGCAGGGATCTTTGCACGGTTCTCACCTACACCATTTCAAACAACACACCACAGCCTAACATTAAGTTCATGTAGAATACAGGCAATCACACGAGGATCTCTCTGCAAAGGCATATGTCAACACCAAAAGGATAGCTGCCTTCCCAAATGTATTAGCATAAGTCTACTTTAATAAGCAGCAGATGGAAAAAAATGTAATCAGTGTGTTGCAGTGTTACAAAAAAAAAAAATACTAGACTAAACACAGATAAAAACATTCACACGTCAAAAAATGACAGTTATTAAGTTATAAGGCATGAAAAAAGAAGTGCACTGATTTTAGGGCAGAACAAGGTAAATTCTCTGAACTGTATTTTTTCATGAGATTATTAGGGAAGAGTGACAGAAAACTGACATATTTTTGTACACATGCAATTGTCCACAACCAATATTCGACCCTAGAAAAGGCACAGTAACTCCATTAAAGACTTTGGCAGCTCCATTTACCCAGGATCTAGGTCTATAATTAACTTTAGGCATATTGTATTGTTAAAGATTTACTGTATTGTTAAATTGTTAAAGATTTACTCTAAGATAACTTGCAACTACCCATATTCTTTTCCCTATCTCCTATTTGCACTGTCTCTCTGACTTCCTTGTGACACTGCTACGCGCCTTGGAATATTCTTCAACCCTGTAATTTTTGCAGTGCCCAGGAAAACATTTTTAGTTAAACAATGTAAAACCACTAAGAGTTGTACAGGTTTCTTGCTCATCTGAATAAGAGGCAATTCAATGCTGCTTATTATGAAATTATTATTATCGTGCCTATTGCTGAAGGCATCCTTGTGGGTTTTTTTATTTTGCTTCTCGCCATTACTTTAAAGAAACACCTTCTCTTTGAGGATGTAAAGGTAGGGGAGAAGCTGAGACAATGATGAGTTTCCTTTGAAGACTGACTGAAATAGTAAGCTGTGCTTTTCAACATGGGCTTTGATGAATCATCAGAACAGAAGGCTTACCCTACAAGTATGGGACTTTAAAACTCATGGTCAACAGTCATTCTGCATTTAAGGCTACTATTATCAATCTAAGTGTTTAGGTTAAAACTTGGAGGTTAAAATAATAAGTGAATATCATTATCATGATAAGAAACATTACAGGAATAGAAGTGGTAGATATGTTTTTCTGCTTTTATCTCAAAAGGTGAGGAGAGGCTGAACCACAATCAGAAAAATTAATTTTATTCTAGAGAAAATATATAAAACCATGCAGTTCAGGAGTTTTCAGATTTATGTTGATTAAGTTTCTTAAAGCTGCATACTTATTATTAGAGTCTTCCAATTATAGATATTACAGAAAGACAAATTTTCTTAGTGGTTACAACAGGGTCACAGATATTAATGCAGCTGTAGATCCAACTGCTGAGATCTGTACTACTGACTTCCAAAGGAACTTGACTCCTCAATATAGTAAAACAGCAAGAGTAAGAAAAATCAGGTTGGGTGAGGAAGGGGAAAGACATAAATTCACAAAATCAAAAGGTTATTATATGTCTTAAGCACTTAGAATTCCATAAGAGGAATTTTAAGAAAGCTTCAGTGCTCTCTGCCACCATGAGGACTTTTTAGAACTATGATCGGTACACTCTCCTGCAAAAACTTCTCTGTATGCCTGTCTCAGCTATGTGGTGTGTACTTTCCATTTAGCCAAATACAGAAGAATAGAAGGGAAATACAAATGTTGGCATAGGTGATTTCAAGCCTTAGTTGTTTGACCTTTTTGTATAAGCTTTTGGCATCTGTGACTTGGCAGGCACAATGCAGGCCAAGCCAGAACAAAGAGGAAGACAGGAAGCAGAAAGCTGGCCATGTCTCCTTGGCAGACAGCATTGCAACAGGGTAAAAAACCATGTTGTTGCCAAACCAGAAACAGTGGGGGAAGCCCAGATAGTTGGCAAGTCACATACGGCTGTATTGTACATCCTAAACACTAAATGCTTGATAAACTGAAGTGCTATACCAGAGCCTAATCTATTTAAACTCTTCTGCTCTACAGGGGAATACTTCATTTGCCCTTGTTTATGTGTTTCCTAAGGAACTGAACCAGCATCGCTATGATCATCTATGGGCTGGCAGGGTAAAATCCTGCTGCCACTGTATGAGTGCTTTGAGCATCCTTCTAAAGAATCCACTAAGACACTGCTAGAGCATGGAATCCCCTCCACACATATCCCTGTCTTGCCCCCAACCCCTGCTCCTGAGGACCCAAGCTTTAAAGTACCTTCAGGATGCATTGGCAGCAAATCGCTAGTTGTGGCAACCTGCATTTACCACTTTGAAAACAGTGTTTTAATTCTTGCCATATCATCTGAACAGTATTATTTCACGTCCAGCATTTGCCCAAACATTATGCCAACATTCAGCTTCAAACCCAGGATGAGAAAATAGCTTTGGTTTTGCGTACTCTCAAATACCTAAACAAAGGGAGGTTGTTTTGGAGTCTTCTGTGGGCACTCTGGGCACAGAATTGGGGATATCACTTCCAGCCCAGTGCTCCGCAGATTGCTGCAGGCTGTGCAGCCTGGGCCAGTGCAGCAGTAGTGCTCATTGCCTCAAAGGAAGAGGTGGGAGCTTTGCCAACATGTGCAGAAGGAATACTATAGATGTTTCCTCCATTGGTTAGTCAAGGTTTCTTGCACTCACAGTGGACCACAAATTTCAAAGGGGACATGGGAGAGCGTGGCACATGTTGCTGAGCTCCCCAGGAAGGTCTGGCTCCCCGCTAGACATGGAGATTTTCTTCCACATAGGGACCCTCAGCAGCCAGTGACCGTCAGTGTAGAGGGCCTCTGCTCTTCCAGACTGGTACAAAATCACAAAACCACCTCTTGCAAACCCCAGCTGTTTAGGAGGCTTATTCATAGAAAAAAAAAAAAATACAAGGGCTATTTTGTCCCCAAATATCACCCATGGTTCAATAAAGGCTTGGGAAGGGAGACAACAGGGGGATGGCATTCTATAAAGATTATTTACCAATAATCCATTAAAGTACTAGTTTCAAATATGACTGATAATCTCTCTGTAGGTGTGGAATGCATTTCTCACTGCTTTTCACATCTTTCATTCCTGTGGGCAGGCTTTTACTATCTTGATTACATGTTATTTTAACACCAGTGAATTGCAACGCATAATTTTTAAAATGTTGATTCTGCCTTTGGGCCATGACCAGTATTCTCACAGGCTCCCATGGCCAAATAAAGGAGAAAATAAAGATCCCACTCATCACAGTCCTTTAACCTTATCCAAACTGAATTTTTATTATTAACAGAGAGGCCAAAATCTATTAAAAAGTTTCATACCACTCCCAAAAGCATTCTGTTCTGTACTGTAATTATACTCTAATCACAGCAACAATGCTGAACAACTATGTTCCTAATAAAGGAGAGAGCACTTGAGATAAACAGATAATTCCAATTTATCAGCAAAATTAATTGATTGATTGATTGATTGATTGATAGAAAGTAAGACAACTATAAATTTTAAGCAATGATCACTTCGTACAGTAGGAGTGCAAGAAAATGTCATGTGATCATGCAGGACAAGAAGCTATTCTGGATTCCTGCAGTAGTCAATTGTATGGGATCCATAAATAAACTATATTCCCTTCCTCACAGCTAATCTTTATAGTTCAACAGGTTGCAGAGATAGAATTAACCCTACAACTAGGTCCTAACTTATATCATTAGTGTTTAGCATCTGCTTTTGCTGACCTTCTTCAATCAGTTTTTTAATATATCTATGCTGTAATGCTTTAGTACTGAGTAACTTAATCACATTTCTATGATGTCTGCTATAAACAAGTAAATTCACTTTTTTAAAAAATGCATTTAAGATTAACTCACTTCAATGAAAGTTGGGAAAAGGCAAATCAATTGGAAGAAGACCTTGTTTTTCTGATTGCCTTTCACTCATATTAAGAACCTAAATTTCTGGAATCCATTAAAAAATTATGTAGTTAATTTCACTAAGCTGGTTTTGGGCCATAACACACCCATTTAAAAACTTTCTGGTAAACTATGCCCTCAGTCTTTTCACTTTTGTATCTACTTGCATACCTTCCCTCATTTGAAGTTTAAAGCAAAAATACTACAACAGTCTCCAACAAGTTTCTGCACGTCAACTGTAAAGGCACTTTGCTGTCCTTAGCCAGTCATCCCACTGCCTCACACCACCACATCCTGGCCCCACACACAGGGAAACCAAAGCTGAATGCTCTGTGGGGCAGAGACCATTATCTAGACTGCAGTGGGACTAGCAAAAGCCTTCATTCTGCTGCTGCCATGGCATATTTATCAGCAATAAGTGGCTTGGCCTGAAAATATAAACGTCAAAATTAAAGTAGACAAGACAGCTTCTTTTGGCTGCTCATCCAAGTTTCATAACTAAAATCTCAACATACTTTCAAAAAAAAAAAAACCAACCAACAAACAATCAGTCCTACCCCTCAATTTGTCCAAACTGAAGTGATCTTTTAAATCCTGAAGTCTGGCACCCCTAGAGAACACGCTAATGTGATTTTGTGACTGTGCTTACTCTGTGTTGCCTAGCTCCTGAATACAGAGCCCTCCAGACCAGGGACAGCCCCTCTGACATGGTCTGATCCCCCTCAAAACTGAGGAGGGACTGTGAGGAAGGACTCCACCTTTTGGCCTTTCAAAGTCACACTTTTCATTCCCACAAAATGCAGAAGCTATTACAGAGAGTTACTTTAATTTATTTGATAGTCAGTGAAATTTTTTTTTCTAATATGCCTTTTTATATTATAAAACATTAACCACTTTCACAACACAAATTAACTCATGTCATTATAAAATACTGCAACCTCCAGCATTTTGGAGTTTTCAGGAAAGGCTCTTCGGCTGCTTTTGCCATCTAAGGCTGAATAATGCTTGTGATAGGAAATTATTTTTCTTTTACTCTATGAGAACAATTACTGCAGCTATCACACAATTATTGCAATTATAGTTGTAAAGACTGCTGTTCGGAGCTATTCTCTGTAACACCGTTTTGCACAACCAGGAACATTTGTCTTTTCTAATGATCACCACCAGCACAAATGTCCTTTTGTAGCTCTTTAAGTGATTTCATTTCTTTCTATTAATATCCTGTTACTTGCTTTGGGAAAAACAAAGGAGACAGGCCCCAATTAATATATACTTTTAAAGCAAAGGCTTTTAGTGAAGCCAGAGCTAAGGCATTTTAAAACAGGAATTGACACTTCCCTTTACAACAGCCTAACATTTTCAATGTGCCTTGCTAAATGGATAGAAAGCCCCCAAAATATTTCAAATCTGTGTTTCATAAACTGTACTCTAAGAGAAGTAGCAATAAAGTTTATTGCAGACCTAAAGTATCTGCATAAACCCGGTTAATTGAAAAGTGGGTGGAGAGGGCTGCCAAATTAAATGTTTACATTAGCACAGCTGTATTGTAAAAACATTCTGCCCCCTGTGCTTTGTAATTATAAGATATTTCTGGACTGTGTATCTCTGCAAAGTTTATCTCTACTGCCAAGAGTGTTTTGGCACAGAGTGCTTGCAATTTTTGGCAGCCAGAGAGCTCTCAGCACAGGCAGTATCTAAAATGGCTGCCAAACAGTTATCCTGAAATGTCGTCGATCTAGTGTCGTCCTGCATGAAGGGCAAAAGTCAAAACTGGTTCTAAAACCATCAGATTGTTTTAAGTGAGGCAAGGAGCTGGTTTTCCAGACAAGAGTGGGACCTGGCACTGCCGATCAGTCACACCAGGCTCACCAGTACACTGTGCACAGCAGTGGGCTAAAAGATATGCTGACTGCTCCACACATACCATCACTGGGGAGAAAGGGGGGAGGAGGGGTTTCCTGAAGGGAAGCTTACTTTATTGTTTTAAATTATGCACAAATCGTCATATGCTTCCCCTGTGCCAGGAGGAGACACGTTGGGACATTGCAAAACACGGCTACTCTGTGCTTAGGCACAAGGCACCAGCAAAACCCCAGACACTTTATACCTCCTTCACACTGATTGCATTTGCCAGCTTTTAAAGAAAATCCCTGTCTTTTCTAAGCTACCAGCAAAATTTAAAAAACTCTTCCAAACATCTCAAGCCTTTGCTGTGACTGTCTCTATTTTATTTGATGTGGACTGCTTCATCAAGATATGCCAGCCATGGGCAGAATTAGAAAACCTTAACTATTCTGTCCCAGGTCTATATAAAAGACAGAAGAGTGTTCTTTCATTGTATCCAGTGTCATGACAAATGTAGATTGAGAGATTCCTTAGGCCTTGTACTCTGCTCTAACCATAACTGTGCACAACCAAAGCAAAAGCATTTCGCTGCTTTCTTACGTCTTTCTGGGCAGTTTCACAAGATTCTGGTGGTTTGGATAAAGATAGCTGACACTTGAATGCATCATGATGTTTTCACTGAATTCTCCTTACAAGATAAAACTCTACAGGCAATTTAGCATTACTTGGAATTACAAAATAAAATAGGAAGTGTCCACACAAGAAAAAAATATTCCATTAGTAGAAGAATCACAACCTTACAGACACTAAGTGAATACAAAGCTTGTCTTGTGGGTGCTGCCCCTGTCTATTTACTGTCCTAAGCCTCCCTATCAACTATCATTAAATAATAACATCTGAACATGAGCTTTTTGTGAAAATGCTAGTCAACAGATCCATTAAATGTTTATTGCCCATGGCCACATTGCATCAGAAGACTTCAGATCAACCCCAGTCAATTATTTATATAACTATATTTCATTTCTAATCCTTACTACTCTATTGAGAAATTTTTGTACCACTAAATAGAGAGGACATTCACTTTGATGGTTATGTCCACTCAATATGCTTCTGAATTAAGTGACTTTCACCATTGTTTAATTAGTAATCAGGGTCGAAGTCACACGGCTGTGTAATACTGATGTCCTTGTAAGGTCCCAGTGAGCTGAGGTTAAGGTTCCAAAGAGCATCTCTTCCATTAATATTTAATAAGTGTATCTCAAAACTGCTATCTACCAAAAAATGCTCTCTACCAAAAAAAAAAAAAAAAAAAAAAAGGGACAAAACTAGCAAGGGACTATGTTTATCAGTCTCTCATGCAAAGGGACATCTTCAAAAAATCACACCACTTTCCATCTTATCTGCTGCTTACAGCCTCTACAGGTGAAGCTTCATTCTGTAAATATCGTGCCACTCTTCTTCCTTTCAAAGACCTATATGCATTTTAAAGATAAATATCTACCTGTTCCCCATTTCTCAACTTCACTGAGCTAACAATGCACTTTTACTTGAAACACAAAAAAAACACAGGCTATTTTCCTCTATGGATGCACTGAGTACTTCACTTACTGAGAATCCCAAAACTTCCCCTGGACTGAAAGAAATATTGAAAGTGCTCAAGAATACAATTCTGCTCATTTATGAGAGACAAAACCCAGATGTACAACAACAGCTTTGTCCAGTTCAGATTCCAGGGTCTTACTTTATCTGACCATCCTGATACAGGCCAGTGACTTGGGATAAAGATGACTATATACTTGCAGGTAACTCAGCCCCTTCATGCTATAAGCAGTAAGAAAATGAGATTGCATCCCCAGTCCCTAGGTTCTGCATACTACTGGCAAACTGGTTTACTAAATCCAAAGTGAACAAATTTTACCTATTCCAGCTTTAAAATGACTGTGAAATTCCATTTACAGTATTAAAAAAATATTCCATTATACTCATGTTATACTTTTAATGCTGTAGGTAACATCCTTGTATCTTATCAGTATCAGAGTATTTTAGTATCTTAGCAGTTCCACTTGTGTATTTAGAAATGTTCTACCAATTGGATCACATTTTCACTGGTATATGGCTTGCTGAAGTAGTCAAAGGAAAAAAGGATCAAGATATATTTTATTATTTACACTTACTCCTACATGATCTTCCTTTAGTAGAAATTTTCAAGTCAGGAAAACTCAGAGTATTTCCTCTTTCAGGAGAACTGCTAAAGATGTTTCAGATTTACATAAGTGTTATGAATAATACTGCCACTTTCCTTGTATTTCTTAGCTAATGGCTAGAATTTATGGCTAAATCTCATAAAAATCTCCTGGAAGAGAACACTGGATAGACCCTTGAAATTCAAGGTGTCACAATCAGTGTTGGCAAATGTGGTTTTTTTTTCTCTCTGAGCCATATGTATTTTAGAATTTGTAGTACTTTCTTAAAGTCCTGCATAAAGTAAACCTAATGTCGTAAATATTCGTGTTGTCCTGATAGTCATGCAGCACCTGTGCTCATACGTATGTGCAAAATTAAACCAAAAGTCTTTATTTTGCTAACAGAATTTCTATTAGTACAAGAGTTCCTCCCTTTTATACAGAAAATATATTCCTAAATCCAAATCTCCAACTGGAGATGATCTACAAACTGCAGCATCTCCTTGAGAGCATTGTTAACTGATTGCATATGCTCGTGGCCAGCTTCAGTTGCGTCAGGCACACAGTTACTGTATTAGAGGTTAAATGGAGGAGGAATGTAGGCTGAACTACACCTGTGATTCTGAAGCACTATTCCTGCAAAAATACTGTGTGCATCACCCACAAATCTAAAATAATCACTGCAGCACTCTTCAGTAAGCGTCCTCAGCATACAGTTTTTCTATCTCCACATATTTGCCACAGGAAAATAGTGTAAGCATCTTGTGACAAAAGTCACAAGATCATTCTCTTTTGATACCAAGGACTGTCCTTCATGAGTCTCCTTATACATGCAAACCATTGTCATCTTCTTCGCTTAAATTACATGCAAAGCATGACTGCTTTCTAAGGGACCAAGCTTTAAAATTTTCAAGTCCAAATGAGAGGCCTGACAAAAGAATGGAAACTTTTATGAGAACTCAACAGTTGTCAGCATGTGCTAATATAACAAACTATTTAAACAAACGGAGGCATTTTTATTTAAAGTTTCTGCTTTGCTACTAACTTTATTCCATTCCCTACTAAATTTCAGTTCCACATTCCTTTCTGTATTTCCTATTGTTATTTTCATTAACTCTATGATGATTTTTTTCTCTGATAGTATTGGTACATTTTAGAAAATAGCATCCAGGGACTGGAAATGGGGATACTTTTTAGTGAGTAAGGACTCTAAGTTATCACTTTTATTTTTTAATGATGGAAGGAAAAGTAATGAATCAGCCTTCTTTTAAAGAAGTGTTCACATATCTTTATACAACGAACCATCTCTGTCCTTGTGCCCAGGCATTAGAATCTGTTGAGAGTATTACCTAGTCTTACCTACGTCACTGTTTGAGTGAACTCTAAATTTTAAAGATAGGTCAGAGGAACCATCACCTGTTGAGAAGGAATGTTTGCAGAATAAAAATTAAATTGCACCAGACAACCAGCCTACCAGTAACTGACGTCTGCAATAATTTTGAAGCTATTTACATTATGTTAGCTCTTAATATAGTGTGCACAGATTGACAAAGTCTCCACAGCCATGTAGCCTTCACTGTCTTATATGGTAAAGTCCATCCAGAAGCTTTCAATACTTTTTCTGCATGAGAAAGAAGTACTCTCAGGGCAAAAGGGGTGCTAGCATGGAAAGGAGCATTCACAACACAAATTTAATGTCCTTGCAGGGCAAAGTTTTGCATTATGAGAAGAAATATGCAAAACTGTCATTAGCAAACATTAGGAATATCATCGTCAAAGACTTAACGTTTACTAGAAGCAATTGCTTGAAAACCTGGTTTTAATTGTGCTTACATATTTTTATTCATTAAAATGAGCAACCAATAAAATCCCGCACTATGGTGTCCCAGCCTCATAACACATTAATAAAGTTTCTTAAAGGTTTTGGCAGGGGGCCAGCACAGTCCATTAACTCCTTGCAAGTTGTAAAAGAAGTAAAGTCATTTTGGGCTGCCTTGTGGTTATGAATGAAACAGCAGGCAGTCTGTATGGAAACGTCACTTTGGATATGGCATTGGTAATGGATGCTTTGCTGTTCAATCAAAGCAGCATGGGGATAAGTTAATGCACTGAATCACAATCTAAATCCTGAGGAACTGCAAAACTAATTTAGTTAAAAGTGGAAGGAAAATACCAAAAGGTTCCAAGTTATGAAGCTCTGTGTATTTTACTAGTAGGCTATCACATTGTAACAGGGTAAACTTGCCCCCTGTGAAACCAAAATTATATGATAACTTATTATACAATTAGTTTTCAATTATTCTAATGATTCTGTAAGGTTTCTTAGTAAGATCCATCACATTTTGGGCATTACTTTTAGCAAACAGCATAATCAAATAAACTACCATTTTGCCTTATCTTAGCCTTTTCTCTCTGAATGTACAAAACATTTCAATTTCCTTGTTTTCTTCTTTTACACAAAGGAGCATAAATAACTTAAGCAATTGGTAACTAAGTGGCTGTCTTTAGCTCTGTCAAACAATTTGAATTAAAGTGCTATACTTTCCCCTTAAGCTTTATGCTACCATCTGTTCTCCCTTTTCATAACATTACAAGCATTTGGTTTTGGAGAAGGGATTTAGTGTTTTGCATCCTTTTGAGAGCAAAAGGCAAATTTGAATGGTGTTGAATATTTTGAGAGCCAACAAGATTTTCCAAGAAAGGGAACGAGTAACTGTAGAATTAGAGCATTTTCCTTAAGGTGTGGCCAATCTTTCCTCCTGCCTTATCGTAAAACATCAACATGCACTTTTTGATTAGAAACA
Source organism: Setophaga petechia (assembly GCA_024362935.1). NCBI lineage: Eukaryota > Metazoa > Chordata > Aves > Passeriformes > Parulidae > Setophaga > Setophaga petechia. Next base: position 18,581,238 of record JANCRA010000004.1, read on the forward strand.
TATTCTGAAAAAACACCATGTTGAAGAGGTTTTTGTAAGGAACAGTAAACGGAAAACAACTTTGGGAACAAAAGACTGTGCACTCCTTAGCAAAACAGCTAAAATGCCACAGACTGTTCATTGATGCTGTAATAATAGTTTTGGGTATTTTGCTGATTATTTCAAACTAAAAACTTGAAGGTTACATGAAATTTCCAGTGTGCAAACCTCCCTGAAGGATTTGGGAGGGACAACCAACTAATGAGTTGGAATGATGTATTAATCCTTTACCTCTGACAGCCCAGTGCAAATGTGGCTTAAATCACAAAAACAGAAGTTGTTTGTCTAGCACCTAGTGGGACTTTGCCACACTACAAAACCACAAAACATGTGAAAATTAGCAGTATCTTTAGAGGATGCCAAGTAGTGAAATAGATGGGTTCTTGAGGCCAAGGGGGAAACCCAACAGATCTTACTACAAAAGCTTACAAGAGTTTACAAAATAACTTTGACAAAATTATGTCAAATTCTCTTTGATTTAGCTGCAACTGGGCACCAAGCATTTTATCCATAAGAAACAAAGACATATATCTGCACCAAAGACAGCTTCTATTTCAATATATAAGGTAGTTTTCAAAAGCTCATTTGGTCACCTGGAAATACAACTAATTCATTTTTATTGTATGAAATATATTCACACCCTTTAGAATCAAAGTACATCTAGCAACCTGATTATCTAAAGATTTTCCACTGCCTGGGGATGGAAAATAAGAGAAGACACTGTCATCTTAAAATGGCTAATAAAGTCTGTGGCTCCAAAAATTTTTAGAACTTAATATTTGTTCATGTACTTCGTCTCTGAAGTGAATGGCATCTCTCAGAAACTCCAAGGTAAACCAGAAATAGTTCTACAGACTATTCTTTGAATTAAAGCAAATTTATACAGACTAATCCTTTGAATTAAAGCAAATTTATTTAGACAAATGAAAAGTTTTGCCCACAAATTGCATTTCACACAGAGCTGAATGTCAGCCATCTCTGAGATATGCTTTTTAAGCCACACACAACTGACAGATGCCACAGTTTATAAAGCTAACTAATTAATCTGTATTGTTGAATACACATCTAACTTGTGAGTAGTTATTTTGGAGCCCAATGGACTAATTTAGGCTGAAAGAAAGATATTCCACCTGAGCCTTTCAAAAAATTAACTTTCATGCAGAAAACAATCTGAAAATTGTAAGAAAATATCTGTCAACCTTGCCACTGAAAAAATGTGCTGTATATTAGAGAAATTGAATTGGAATTTAAGTTGGGTATGATACACGTATCTAGGTTGAAGTGCTTCTATTGTTTGGGCTCTTAGGAAAAAACAGTCAAATTGCTTTATTTTTTCCTACTAGCATCCACCTTGACATGGAGCAGAAGATTGTCTGTGAAAGGTGTTTTTGAAAATTTCCCCCAGTTGGCTTCTGGAAAATTTTATGTGATACCACAGGACATGTTCATCTTCCCAAAAAATACCATATTCAATTATAATACCCAGTCCCACAATGTGCAGGAATAGAAAGCTGTAAGAGACGATAGAGATCTCAAAAAAATTATTACCCTGGGTATTTTTTCATACTCTAAATAAACAATTTGTTTTCTGTGCACAGAGCACAGAGTTTCTCCATTCTGAGTACTCTCTCCTTCGTAATGATATAAAGGACACATATGAACAATCATGTCTCCCAGCATGACATAGTTCCAAGTGACCATTGCTCTGTAGATGTAGATCAGTCTGGCTGAGCTTTTTGCTATTTGATTTTTATTTGCCTGTATTTCTTTTTAGTGTTATGCAAAAAAGAGTGAAGGCACTTGATCTGCACTGAAAATAAAGGAGATCTTTCTAAATTTTTAATTTTTTTATTTTACAAGATTTTTTTTTAAGTTGTTACTATATATTTAGTGATTGCAGTCAGAAGTCTGGAATCCTGGAATAGTTGCAAAAGAAAATTATTATCTTAACGTGGACAACAACAAGCAGTCTATGAAAAATAGTAGCAGAAAAAATCCTGTATTAAATAGTATAAATTTGTTTCCCTAACAAAGGAAAAATGCATATTTTGTTTCTATAATGCTGTTTGTGTTATAGAAAGATGGTGTCAGCTCTTTTTTTACCATTCTCAGATGAGCCCCATGGAAAGAAATTCTCAAATTCTCAGACCTGACAACAATTCTCACTAGTTAAATATAGGATCTTTTACAGATGAGACTTCTTGAGGTACATCCTGGGCACAAGCCACAGTAAGTAGCTTTGCTAAAATTTAATCTACTTAGTCTCTGCCAGTTTTGCTAGCCATTCCTGGGATGTACATGGTAACACTGCATGCCCAAAACATATCTGATGTCAGTCAGGAGGGGAACCAGAGTCTTCAATGTTGGCTGACAGCCTCATGTTCCATTTACCTGAAATGGAAGAGGCCTTCCAGAAGAATAGCTTATCTACGGATGCTCTCTAGAATCACAAGATAGAGCAATGTGCAGAGCAGCTACGACTGCCATTAGACTTTTAAACTACAGCTCATCAGAGAAGCAAAATGGGGCAGGGTTGTACTTTTCCTAGACTACCAGCCCTGCAAACACAACTTTGCACCATCTCACGTAAAAACCACAACAAACTAAGATGTATGTGAACACCTGTGAAAACCAGTCCTTCTCTGACCACCTGAATTACTCAAACTTTTCTCTGACTTTCCTATTTTTTTATGCCTCTTATCACCTCCAGTTGGTGGTGAAGGAAACAGAGGGCAGAAACTGGTGGAAGCTATTTTCCTGTCATACCTCTCTCATCTTGGATCTACTTAGTGTTCTCTTTCTTGTTTCTGGGAGAAGAGAACTTAAAAAATGTAAATGACATTTTGTTGATTAGCACAGGAAGAAGATGCAATGAGACCCATCCACTCTAGTGGTCAGACAATAAAGCTGGAGTCTCCACAAGGGGAAAAATGTCATGAGACTGAGGTTCCCAATGAAAAACAGAGGTTAAGCAAGAGTGAGAAGGCATGACAGGGATACAGAGCAGACAGCACACAGCACAGAAGATAATCTGCTCCCTCCATCTATGCAGTTCACCAAGAAATGCAGAATCTTAGCATCCTTCCCCTAAACATGGATGAGTGCATCTTTTGGAAATGTGGGTAAGTGTTCACTGCAAAACAATAACAAGGGTATTTATGCAGTGCCACAGATAGGTCCATTCTTTTCCAAAGAGAAATGCAATTTGTTTTTGCTGAGTAAGCTGTGCTTTTGGCTTGAGAGCTCTAATCATGCACATTGATAGGGGATTCATTTCTCTACAAATACCATTGTAGATGGAGTGACATCATCTCATTAATTAAATCAAAAACATACTACATAATGCTAATCCCTCAACACTATACTCTTAACTGGGTTTGCATAACTTATACCCAGATATTACAGCACTCCATTGACTTTTCCATTTCACCACACTTCAGGAATGTCTAATGAGTCACAGTTTGTCTAGATGCTTCTGAGAGTCACAATCTTCCCCACAGCAACTCATTGTATCCAGGTGTAAAACAAAATAAAAAATAAACTCATTCACTTTTCTACAATATGGTAGCAGAGTGGGGCAAGAGATGGAAACTTTAACAGATGTTTTCAAATTCTTTTGAGAGAGAAAACTGTAGAATTATGTTTTTCCTCTCTTTTTTTAGCAGATCAGTAGAATTATATCTTTTTACTACACATGGCTAAACTCAATCTTCTTTAAATGTGCATTTGTTAGACATGAATACACAGTAAAATAAAAAAATTAAGAGAGAAAGAGCTAAGTCCTCAAAGTGACAAAATATTAGCAAGAATTGTATGCATGCTACTTTTAATGTTTTTACCATATGGAGAAATCTTTTTTAAAATAGTAGTATATATGACTGTTTAAGGGATCACTCCAGTGAACTGGCTGTATGTTATTTACAGATATCTATGAGTGATATTTACAATCATTATCAAACATTTCTCCCTAAAATGCTAACCTATAAATTATTTTTTCAGCATGAATTGAATATTTATTACACATAAAGACAAGGATATTCCCAATAAAGTTATAGGTAATTTTTATTAAGAATAATTTGAGAATTCAGATTGTGGTATTCATGGTATGGAGTCTTCCCATCTAGAGATGGAGTTGATGTCTATGTCAAAACATTTATACCTCATGGAAAAAATTAGGCATCTTACAATAATCTAACTTTCCTTTACAGTTCCTCTGCCTTTGTCTTTTTTCTTTTTCATACAAAAAATTTTCTCTTTCACAAAAGTCTTCTTCATCCCATATCTCTCTCACCTCATATTTTTCCTGTCTTTTCTAAATTGCCACACGTTGTGCCTTTCAGAATCCAGCATTTTTGATTAGGGTGCTCAGCCTAACTAAAAGCAGTTTGAATGCTGGTTGTTTGCAGGACTTCTCCCTTCTAGTGAAAAAAAGTACAGGGGGGGAAAACCCCCAGTTACATCACATAACTGCACAGATACCTAGAATTCAACATGTACACAAGATAGAAAAGAAATGCATGTGAAAAGATGTCAATAAATGTGTTTTCAAAAGAAAAACAAACTTAATAAATTCCTTTACGCAGTCTTTCACTAGGGAACACTGCAGAATGCACTGCAGATACAGCTGCCTACCCCACTAGGTCACACCTCCCAATCTTGACTCATGATCATATTTCAAAGAGTGATCAGGACTATGTAATTGTGATGATAATTTATAATCTCCCCATTGCAAAAGTATGAAATATTAGACCTAGGTAGAAAACTTCCTTTCTTCCTTTTTCTCAAAGACAACATTAGTCTTAAAGCATAAGTGTTAATGGTCTTCCAATTATATATATATATATATATTTTTTTTTTTTAGTATTTCTGTCACAGCTGCCAAAGCTGTAGTGTTTGCAGGCATTATTTCTAGTAGAGTTTGAGGTCATTTAGCAGTCACTGGAAAATTATCCAGTCTGCCTCCTTGGCCCTCAAAGCTGCCATAAGAAAAAATGCAAAAACACATTAATCTTAGATTGGTCTAGACAACTTTGCACATACCAGCTGGCAGCGTCTTATCATTATTCATAAATATGGTGTAAGAAATAACTGCTACCCAGATTTTTATGAATCCCAAATATAAGTGCCCACATTTAGAAGGCAAGTTGATGCTGGCTTATGTAGCAGTTGGGGATTTAAATTTCCTGAAAAATCAGTGAACCTCTTAACTGGAGACCAAGCAATTTGACTATGTGATTTCTGCGCTAGTTGTAGGCTAATTGGGCCTGAGGTAACCCATTGCACTGAAATGATATTTGCACTTGCTACTGGTTACAGTAATTAAGCCCACAGAGCCTGGAGAAACATCATTAGTGCAATGTAGTTGGTTTTATTTGATATTTCTCTCTGTAAAGTACTTTGTAACTCTAGGATATAAACCACACACACCTGAAAGAGCCAACTTCAAGTGCATTCTTATTCACCAAGAGTTCTAGTAGAATTAGCAAGTCACACTACTTGGAAGAGTAAAATTAAGGAGCTTCAGAGAACATTCCTACTCTGCAACTGCAAAAGGACCCTGCAATGGCAAGTGTATTTTACATATGAACTGAATTTTAGTTTAGGAACATTTCCCCTCCTATTGTTTTCTCTCAATAGGAAAGGGAAAGCTCCCAAAGTAATTTTGAATTTTACTTATTTTGGTTAACAAAATTATTTTTCTTATTTTTCTTCTTTTCCCCTCAAGCGCATCCCTGTTTTGGAAAGCATTCCGTCTAAATGTTTCAAAGAGGCAAAAAAGTGCCTGTGGTTTGGCTCCCACTGAAGTTTCTCATGGATGGCTTCTGGAAGAACTAATTTATTTAGAATCTTTCATCGTTACTATAATTACTAATATACAATTTCAGTTTTTTTCGATTTTTTTTTTTCTGTAGTTCAATCCTATTTGATACTGTGTGGAAAAAAAATCGTGTTCAATAGATTTTTCACCTGTTTTTTGGGGGAGGCAGGGGAGGAATTTGGAATGGCTAACTTTCATATGCTACTTTAACAAGAGATGTTATTTGTCCTCTAATTTTGATTTTGAAATTCAGAGGTTTTAAATGCAACAAGATATCTCTGGTGCTAGAAGGTTTTGAAAAACTACCTGAAAATTGTTTGGTTATTTGCTTCTATTGCAAGTCATGTAGGAAAATTCTGCAAAGCATCTGTGCAACATTGGGTCGTCATACACAGGAAACCCATTTCCTGAATTTTCAGGTGTATTTAGCCTACCCATCTTCTGGTACAAGAACAGGGCTCTGAAAAGTATTCTCTACTGACCTGGCTGCATTACCATAGCTTTGCTTTTGAAATCAATAGTCAATTTTGAAAATCTTGCCTGAACATATTTCTATTGTATTCCTCATTTTCTTTTCCTGGTGACACTACCATGCCAGGACACCAAGACACTTAGATGACCTTCCTTCACTTTGCGTACACAAATTTTGGGTGAGTTCCAAAGGCAAGATAAAATACTTCTGGACATTTATCTTGTGCAGTGATCCCATAAGCAGAATATGGATGTTATACACTTTATGATATGTGATGGTGCACTACTTTTGGACACGGTTCAGTCCTCGTATCATTCTGCAGTGTAATGGATCTGCAACCTTTTTCTGCCTCCTTCCCAGCTTCCTCTACCCCTTTTGTGCCTTCTTCTCTCGTGTCCCTTTCAAAAGTGGAAATTTATTAATGGTTATAGCAGCCCACTGCATGCTGGTACCAAACACAGGTGCCAGTGATCCCGCAGTAGGCCTTCTACTTTTCTACAGGAAAATGCCATTTTAAACATTGACATGACATGGAGGATGTCTTAAATTAAATTCCCACTGGAACATGGAACACTGCATTTTTTAATGCTTTCTTCCTAACTCTGGAAAGCTTTGGCAACAAGAAAAAACATCTAGTTTCCTAGTTCTTCATCTTTTGGCTTTATGGAACTGGATTGGAAGAGAATATGGCTTTACATAGGAGGCAATAACCTAGAAGGCACTCCAAGTCTCTGCCTGGCACAAAATAATGTCATGCTTGCCAACAACCATTCTCAGTGCCAATATCAGCTTCCATGCTCTAGTTACAGTTCAGGACAAAAGTTCTTAGAGGAAATGTGGTCTGACATGGGGCTTTTCCTTGTCCAGAAAACATACTTTATCCTGGCAGAGGCTGTAAAGAGGTGGTGTGCAGCCCCCTGTAATACATCCTCTATATGGAGAAGCTCTCCACTCTCCATAATACAAGCATCAAAATCTGGTCTATTGCTGTGATTAAAAAACTACCTTATTTGAATGCAGTGTAGAAGGAAGATCAACTCCATCTGCAAAACACTCTGTGTTCATGAAGCCTTTGGCAGCAGATATGTTATCACAAACAATTTTGATTGCATGTGAAAAGAAGCCCTAAGTGAAAATTATTTTTTCTTCATCTATTGTGCAATGAAGAGATTAACTCCCTTAACAGTAGGTTCTCTTTTTGAAGGTGTACATCCTACTTTCATTGTCTTATTTTTTTACTAATGAGAGGTTTATAGCTGGTTTTAACTAAAGAATGATTGCTGGTGGTGAAATGCAGTAATTACGTGATGTATGACAAGAGACAAAGCTGCATACCAGGGAACTTGCATAAAATGCAAACTTAATCTTCCTTATATGAAAAGAAATACTTTACAAGCTGGCAGATCTTCAGCTTTGAGTAATGAGACCCTTTTCTTTTTCTGCATAGAAAGAAAATGCGTTAACAAAAGCAGGAACTAAAATATCTCTATTTTCTCCTCTCTCTTGTTCACAAATTATAGTATTACAGGAGTTCTGGAATTTGAAATGTCATGATTTGAGAAGTTACAGGAAGCAAAAGAAGTGTCCTCTGATAGTAAAAAACCAGTCAAATTTGAAAATGAGTTCATAATCAGTTCATACTGAAGGCCTTTGAGTTCATCATATCCACCGTACTAATTTAATTTAGAAGCAAAACAGAAATCTTAGGTAAAAAGGCCAAAAGGCATTATGGGCATGAAAGTTAAACTAACATTGCATTCTGTTTAAAAAAAAGGAAAAAAAAAGGAGGAGGAAGAGAAAGAAAAGGAGCAGAAGCAAGTAGTGGGCAAGTCAATAGTGTTTGTACGGTTTCTGCATGACTGCATTTTCTCATGCAAGAGGTACTTCTGAACTACAATGGGACTGTGGTAAACCATCTGTTTAGAGATTAAGGATCCATCAACACTGAATGTTCAGCTCAACATAAACTGGTAATTTGTTAAACTCTGCATTTGCCATTGTCGCCCAGAACCACTCAACAAATATTACCTCTTTAATTATGTGGACGAAGAGAAAATGTATTTTCTACATGATCTTGCAATAATAGTGAGGTAGCTATAAATTTTAATGAAAATTAAAATCAATCTGAAAATTTTGGTCCAGTAACTAGACTGCAGCTGTGAAATTCAAAGGCCAGTTGGTGATTGTCAACAGATATTTGAAGCATTCAAATAGTAAAAATACAAGGCATATAATGAAATAAGAGTGTAAACAAGCTGGGAGTCTAAAAATCAAGAAAAAAATTGCATTATTACTCTAAATTTTAGGAGAATCTTCATTTTCATTAGATATTTAGTCCTGTTTATGTTTTCCCAAAGGAGTGACATAACATACTTTGCCAAACTATACTAGGTTTGTAGAAGTAGGTGTGTTTGAAACGCATATTTCAGTGAGATATCTGATGAGGAAGGGTTAGGTATGGAAGGCGTTGGTCTCATTTACTGATTAGTACCACAAGGACTAGAATGTCTACATCATAAACTAGACTAAAATCCCTACATCATTAATAAGCAGTACATTTTGGCCTAACTGGTAAAAAGGCAGTCCAAAAAAAAAAAATAGTAATTCATACAGATTTTACTGTTTATGTCACATCAGGGTTACAAAGTTTCCCATAGTCATGTGAAAGCTCCTATTCAGCTAGCTGAACTGCTTTCTCACTAAAGACAAAGTATGCAAACTCCTGCTAAAAGGCAAAAGAAAACCACTAATTGCCTGAGCTGGGAAAGCAACTTTCCCCCATGGGCAAGTTATTCTCTAACTGTCAATTAACGTGTTCCTTGCACACTGCTATCAAACATGGAGTGATGCACCAAGAGCTAAGTACATGGACCTGGACCACTGAATCCTGTCTGATATGGTAACATTCCTGTGGTCACAGCACAGTTCTGTTGTAGCATCTTATGCACTTCCACACAGAATTTGTGACCTTTCCTCAAGGGGTCCTCTTATAACAAGCCACTCCTGCCTGCCCAGGGTAATAAAGTTCAGTTTCTATAAGCTCTGAGAATGTACCTCAGGGTGCCCTGTAGAGAGAATGCCTTCCTGAGCTGGCTCATGATCTGTCAGCAGTCTGCCTTCTTCCCCATATGAGGCAAAGAAAATGGGAGCTAGTGAAAACAACTAAAGAATGCAGCATCCTGTACCCTGAAAATTGGTGTAATTGTTTCAGATATACTGTATGCTTGCTTATTAGTTGACTCCCACTGACTGATATGTTCACATCTTATCAGAATTTTAAGAGAAGAAGAAAACCCTCAATCATTATATTTTATGAATATATTCTTCTTTTGGAAATAAAAGTTCTAAAGATGCATGTCAGCACGGCTCCTCTGTAGGAGTAGGTATATCAAAAACCAGACCATAAACAAGGAGTTAGTAAGCTGAGGCCCAAAACCAAAAGTGACTATAATAAAATCTGAGGAATAGAACTGACGGTGGCTCTTTCTCATAAATTCACCAGGCCTGTAACAAGACAGATGACTAGCCATGATTACCAAATGCACCAGTGTTTTTATTTGCTTCTTAACCTCACTGAATGATGCTGACACTGAGTAGAGCGTTTATCTATCAAGACAGGATAGTCACAAGTTCCTAGAACTACTACCTCTTCCTTGTTCTCACTACTTGCTACACCCTCTCCTGGCATCAAGCCCTGAAATAGTCCATAAACTCCTTAGGGCAGATATTATGTCTGTGTTGGTTTTGCATAGTGCCCAATGTGATTAAATTTTGATCCCAGCCATCATTTCTAGAGATTTTTCAAATACACTTTTTCAATGTGGCTAAGCAGGAGCTTTGAGTATTGTTTTTATCAAGCGTCATCAAGATTTTGTTCACATTTTTTTTGCCCCCATTTTACTTCATGTAATAGAAAACTGTGATTCAAAGTATGAATAAAAATATTTTAAATCTTTATTAAATATTCAAGAGTAATCACAGGTGCACTCCATGCTTTTGCTGCCCTTACGGCCTCGCCGACATTTTCTATCCATACAGCTTTTTCAGCAGAGGTGCAAATAATCACATTCCTAATTCCTCTACTAATGTAAGTGTTCCTTGATGTGGGAAAAACAAACAAACAACAAAAAAATCCTAACCTTTTCTAATAACTTATTTTTTTACAAGCAATGAAAGATCCTTGACCATGTTACAAAGCTTAGTGCTTTTCAGATAACAGTACTACTTTTACCTTATTTTCTAAATTATCTAAGCAATCTAAACAACATTCAGAAAGTTTTATTATTATTCAATCTTAGTCCCCCAGAATCCACTTTCCGAGGAATGTATCAGCTAGATGAAGGAAAAGAGGCCCTAAGCTTGCCTTGGGCAAGCATTTCTGCTGCCCTTTGTGATTAACAGTGAACTACCTGACTACTAGGCATCCCAGGGATAATTGTAACAATTATTCCTGTAACAAAACACTCAGCTTTAAAGCCAGAGTGTCCTAGTCACAAAGTATTGTAAGAAAATTCATATCTCTTGCTGGTTTTATTTCAGGTTTAATGGTTGCAGATTAACAGAACAGTTGTGCCTCACAGTAACAGGACAGTTGTGCTCCCAACTGCAACAGAAACATTTTTTCTTAGTGTTCAAGTTCATAAACACCACCAAAAAAATTTAGAACAAAGGAAACACCAACAGAACTAGTAATTGAAGCTGCACTTCAAAAGAAAATCCACAGATTAAGTATGGGAATTATGTAATGCAACATCAGAGAGTTCTAGGTTGTCACCTTCATGAAAAGTCATAAGATTTAAGCATGAACTCTTAAATGTATCATGGATTGGATGGGGTTCAAAAATCAGATCTACAGAGAACAAGTTGATGGTGTGCTGGTGGAAAGAGGCAGTTGTTTAACTTGTTGCCAAGGACAACCATGGAGTGTCTCCAGGGCAGAATGCCTTTTCAGGACTGCATCTCAAGAACAGGTGTCCTTCAAAGTACAGGTCCCCATTGAATTTTACGCACACTGGGATGAACTCCTGAAATCCTCTTCCTTTGCATGAGATCTAAAATGTTTCCGTATGCCCTTGAGGAGTTAGGTTTGATAAACTTCGTATCATGGTCTTCTTCCATGCATTTTACATAGTTCTTTATTTTCTACCCAATGTGTGTAACACAGAATAAGGTATTAAAAAAGGTCATCTCCCTTTCTCCAGCTCAGTGATTGACAAAACTGATGGCTAAAAGCTACCTTTGACTCGTTTGTGAACTATCTGCTGACATTATTATAAATTTTGGCACAGACTAAATATGTTGTGAATCAATTGAATTTGGCTGGTGGGAAAAGATGGACAGCTGTATGGTCCAACTTCTCTTCTGCCACCCACAGAAGACTGTTTCATCCAACATTGTCTGGTCATACAAGCTAAAAACATTACCTAAGGACTCAAAGGCATACTAAGTTACTTTGTCAATTACACTAAATTGGACAAGGTGTTGACTGCCTTGAGGGTAGAAGAGTCCTGCAGAGGGACCTTGACAAATTAGAGGGCTGTGCAACCACCAGCTCTATGAAGCTTAAAGAAAATAAGAGTTGCAGCTGGGATGAGGCAACTACGGTTGTTTGTAGAGACTGGAGAAAGAGCGGCTGGAAAGCACTGCTGTGGGAAGGGCCCTGGGGGTAGTGACTGACAGCCGCTGAACATGAGCCAGCAGTGCCCAGGTGGTCAAGAAGGCCAATGGCATCCTGGCCTGTGCCAGCAATAGTGTGGCCAGCAGGGCCAGGGCAGGGATTGTCCCCATGCTTTCAGCACTGGTGAGGTCACACCTTGAGTGCTGTGCTCAGCCCTGGGGCCCTCAGCTCAGGAAGGACTTTGAGACGCTGAAGCATATCTGGAAAGGGCAACAGTGGTGGAGAAGGGTCTGGAGCACAAGTGCTACAAGGAGCACTTCTTGATGGAGTTGATGTATTTTAGCCTGGAGAGGAGGAGGCTCAGGGGTGAGTTTATCACTCTCTATGACTGCCTGAAAGAAGGCTGTAGCCAGGTGGGGGTCAATCTCTTCTTGCAGGCAACCAGCAACTGGACAAGAGGACAGAGTCTAAAGCTGTACCAGGGGAGGTTTAGGCTGTACATTAGAAAATAAATCTTCACAGAAAGAGTGATTGGACATTGGAATGGGCTTCCCAGGGAGGTGGTGGAGTCACTGTTCCCTACAGTGTTTAAGAAAAGATTGGATGTGGCACTTAGTACCATTGCTTAGCTGATGCAGCAGTATTCAGTCATAGGATGGATTCAATGATCTGAAAGGTCTTTTCCAACATATTGATTTTGAGATTCTCTGATTCTATCCTGGTCAGTGGCAAGTTGAACATGGGTCAGCAGTGCCCTGGCAGCCAGGAGGGCCAACCCTGTCCTGGGGGGCATCAGGCACAGCATCACAGCTGGGCAAGGGAGGGGGGGATTGTCCTGCTCTGCTTTGAGCTGGGACAGCCTCACCTCAAGTGCTGGGGGCTGGTTTGGGTGCCACAATATAAGAAATTAAACTAATAGAGGGCATCCAAAGAATGGCCACAAAGACAATGAAGGGTCTGGAGGGGAAGTCATGTGAGGTCACTTGGTTTTTCAGACTGGAGAACACGAAACTGAGGGGACACCTCATTGCGGCAGATAGCTTCCTTCTGCAGGGAAGAAGAGAGGCACTGAGATCTTTTCTCTTGTGAATAGTGACAGAACTTAAGGAAAAAGCATGAAACTGTGTGAAGAGAGGTTTAGGCTGGATATTAAAAAAAGCTTCTCATCCAAAGAGTGATTGGGCCCTGTAAAAGTCTCCCCGAGGAAGTGGTCACAGCCTGAGAGAGTTCAAGAAGTGTTTGGACAACACTCTCAGGCACATGGTGTGACTCTGGGGTGATTCTGTGTACAGACAGAACTCAAAGATTGCTGTGGGTCCCTGCCAACTCAGGATATTCCATGATGATTCTATGGTTCTGATTTTGCAATGTTTCTGCTGTTGCCTCTGTGATCTGTGACAGAAGTCCTTTTAAAATTCACTTTGAAGGACATGTTTAATGATTGAGACAGTAGTCAGAATTGATCATTTGCTCTCTGAAGGACACTTACCTTCCTCATTAACATAAAACCAAAGGAAACACAAAATGTGCAAGACCAGAGGGATTACAGAGAGAGCATGAAATAAAACAATCGATGTTCATCTCTGTAAATTATAGGATGCTTTTCTTGAGAACTTAATTCATGTTATGTTATCATTTTTTCATGTGCTGGAGAGCCCATATAATGCACATTCCTCTGTTCCTGCTAAACTTCACAAAAATTTTTGGATTCTGTGTAGAGAATGAGGACATATTTTCATATAGTTATTGTTTTACTACTTCCCATGTTTATTTGGACAGATTCATAGCACTGGGTAGAAAATGTATTGGTTGGCAACTTCAGTTTTGGAAGAGAAAGTAAACACATGGTGATTAGCAAACACTGAACTCTACTGTGTTTAATTTTGGCTTAACAAAAACTAGAAACTCATACAGACAAATGCATGAACCAGAGACCCTTTTCTATTTTGTTCCAAGCAGGAGCATTTGTCTGTACGCTGCTTCCTAACCCTTCTTTGGAGAATTTCCAAGATTATACTTTTTTGCTTTTTCTTTAAATATGTTTACTAACACCAACTTCACATGCCAATAAGGCACTAGTTAACAAAAGAAATTTGCCTCTGAGATGCAATTGAAGTCATTAAACTAACAAATTAAACACAGTTTAAAAACAAAACAAAACAAAATTGAAAAATTATGCCTACTGTTGTTAAATGAAAGGTCACAAGAGTCATTTGTAAAAGACCCCAGAAAAAATATTGGAAAGATTCTCAATGAATTCCAAGGCTAAAGATAAATACACAACAACAACCTAACCTTCCAGTTGTCATTGTTCTTTTTAGTCCTTGATTTACCTACCCTGAAAGTTGGGGGGTTTAAGGCATTGCCTCTTACTACCTGCAAATGCGTTGTCTTTTCAGAGATTATGACAGACCCCTTTAAGAAGAGTTAAGTGCTCAGAGCAGAAAAATAGGAGCATGAAATCATGCAGCCTATTTTCACAGCAACCATTGAATCTTCAGAAAAGAATTTTTTTTTTCTGTGCTTAGTTTCATTTTATTGTTTCCATGTTTCTCAGATTCAAAGAAGGGTTGGTTGTTTTACTCACACCTGTAAAACAGCCTCAGAAAGAGTGCAAGTCTTAGAATTCATTATCTCATCCCCCTTGCCACATTTTTCTAACTACTTGGCAAATATTTTTCCTGAAGACAAAATAATCTCAGAGCCACAGGTGACTATGTGGTATATAGCAACACACAGCAAAGCCTTTTACATGTTTGCCATGTGTGATGCACAAAGTAATCACTGAGCAACTTTCCATACTCCATAAAGATGAAAAGCATTTCCTTCCACCGAGCCCTGCAGCAGAGGGCCGCATCCGCCAGACCCATTCGGTTGATTTCAAACAAAGGTAGGAAGTGGCTGTATCCTAATGCTTCATTGTGGTCTCATGAGTCAGTGCTTTGGAACTCAGTACCTATTCTTCACTCTTTTACCAGAAGGAAAAAAACAAAAAAAAAGCCCACCCAGAAAAGAAGCAGATAAACAGAAACAGCAAGGGTGTTCAGATAAACGCTTTGCTCAAGAGAGAGCTCCTGGTCCTTAACTTTTCTTTTCAATTCCTAATCTCTAGCTCTGCAATAACATTTACTCACCAGCAGGAAATCACTTGTGGTGAAGAGTTTTCCTACTGCTGCGATGGCCCAGCACTGAACTGATCTGTCAAAGCCATGTTGTTGGGGAGAAAGACAGAAGTTCTACAGGCTGAGAAGGTGACTCAGTAACCCTTCTGAGTGGAAAACCACTCTTGAAAACACAAACATAGGAAGGTTATTCACAATAGTAACTAAGGTAGCCAAGCCACAAGAAGTAAATTTTCACTTACTGGTTAGCATATTTTTATCAGGGTTAAGAGATACCTTTTACTGAAACCATAAGCATGAAGGAACAACGGAAGTGTTGCCAAAACCACATCACACAGCATTGACCATGCTATTCTTCCTAGCTGACAAAACTGCTTATGATGTGGATGACCAGATTAACATGACAAGAGCTGTGGTACTGCATGCTGATATGGTATGCTACTGGGCAAACACCACAGCATTTTAAAAATTCCTACAAAAAGAAAAGGTATTGAAAACTTCACTATTGTTTTATACCACTAGAAATCATGTTATCCACCACAGATATGCAGCTGCCTCTTAAGCTGTACAGTGACAAATACTTAACAGTGAAATTAAAAATACTCAGTACTTCCAGAGCTCAGTATGTCAGAAATACCTCAAGCTGAGTATAACAAACCTCTGCCGTTACAAACATTCACAGTTAATATAATTTTGTCTTCTCAAAGGTACCTATGGTGACTGCAAGATCCTGCACCATCATTACTACTACATAAGATTACATGGATAGGATACAGGACAGTGACCTCATTCAGGGAGGGGACACTTTACTGTTCAAATGGAGACACCAGTTACATGATCAGTTAGAGAACAGCATTAAAAAGCAAAAAAAATAAAAGACTAAAAGATGAAAAAATAGTTCAGCTAGAATGCATTATGCCTTTTTTAACATCACTGAAAGACATTATTGTATATTTTATAATTTGCGAAGTTGTAGCATAGACTCAATGGTGTTTTATATGACCATTTCCAAATGTAAAAATAATGTAATTGTTCTTCTGTTGAAGAGATAAAATTTCAACGTATAAATATATGGGTAGTTTGGAGATTGAAATACTTTTTGAGATTCCCATAACATTCACTAAATTTTAGAGGCTTTGAATTTTATGAAAAAAGTACTCCAGTTCTCCCTATACAAAGCAGAAGACTATACTCTTGTTTTTAGAAAATCTTGATCTACCTGTTGTTAAGGTACATCATGACATATCCTCTGACTCTCATACTGATAATTGTCTTTTTGCTAATTTAAAAGATATAAGTAATGCCCCTTTGTTTTGTTTTGTTGTTGGTTTTTGGGGTTTTTTTGGTTGTTTGTTTTTTGCTAACATCTAACAAAAAAATTCTATTCATGTCTTTTGGATATTTTAGGGACTCAGGCTGACCATATTACCAAAACTGATGGAGTGCATAACATCATACAACAATGAGTAATCTGCATGAAATTCCCTTATACTTTGCCAACATATCAGATAGTCAGAACTGTTTACAGAGGTACAAAAACCATGGAGAGCACAGTTTATAAAACAAAAAAGGAAATGTACTCTATGCAACAGGAAAATTAAAACGCAGTAACAGCACTATCCTTCTTGAAACACTTGGCACCATATCTAAAGCATCACGGTCAAAGGCATGATGCAGTATGTGCTGTGTTCCAGTCAGAAGCATTCCCAAACTCCAAACCTCTCTAGCCATCATCACCACCTCATTTGGCAGTGGCTCCAAAAACTCAGTTAATCTAGTCTAAATTTACTCCACATGAAATAGACACAAACTTACTAGAGCTATGTTACATTCACCAAAAAAAAAAAAAGGATCATTGGCAACAGCAATACAGCACAAATCGGGGCAGCTACAGAGACAGTTGCTCTGTATCATGAAAGCCCTCTTCTACATCATGTGCACATCCTGTTTTATTTTAAATTTTCAGTGACACTTCTCTTTATTTGTCTTCATTTCTAAGTTCTTCCAGTTTCTCAGCTCCACGCTTTTTTTTCCACGTTGCTGCTGCTGCTGCACTGGACAGAGAACCAATGTGTTCAGAATAGATAACAAGCAGTGTTTTGAGTGGATAAAAAGGCGAAAGGACACTAAAAAAAGAACTGACATCTCTTTGATTAGAAGCTGAGCTACAAAAGCTCTGAAGACTTTATTCCGCTTTTCTAAAAGTTATTAACTATTTTTTTTTTCTCAGATTCTCTAAAAAAGCCCAGCAAAGGAAATTATTATATTCAGCCACATTGAATTCATATTACTGTGAATTCCATATTTCTGCTGTGTTTCTTAAAACAAACATGCATAAACTGAAAGGGGTCTTTTAAAGCAGCTTTGAGGATTGAGAGATTTGCTTTTCAGTACACTTTGTCATTAGTGTGTCATTACTCAGAAGAGTGAGGACAAGAAACAATCTCAAAGACAGATTGGTGCATACCAGAGACTGTGTAGAAGACACAAGCTAAACTACCTGAAAGCAGAGGTGTTAAGGTAAACAAAAATATTTCTTTTTGCGTTTCTATTTTTCAAACTTGCTTGAAGACAACAAACAGGCAAATTTTTCTATTATCTATTAAAAACCCTTTGAGCATTCTGAGTAGATGGTTCCTTTTCAGTTCTTTCCTATGAGTTTTCAGACAGAAAAAACAAGAATGTAGGGCTGTATTTCCAAAACCTGTTACTGAAAGGCTTCAATCATGAAATTACAAAACAAGTTCCCAGCCACAATCCAGGACAAATCATGATGTAGCTCTATAAAAATGAGGAAAGTGGAAGAAACACTGTTTTGTCTTCTTATTAGAGAAGAATTGAGAAAAAAACCTTACTTGAAATTTATAGACTAAATCCTAGACTTCTTCAAAAAGAAGTAAAAAAGTGTTTTAATTGTCATGTGTAAGTTCCTTCATAGGGAGAAAATAACAGATCACAAAGAGGTTGTCATTTTTTGTGAATGGCACAGCAAGAACTTTACAGTAAAGCTCAACAACCTCAATCTACCACCAGCAAGAATAACAAAGCATTGGAACAAACTAGCAAATTACCAAATTTTAAGACATATTTTTTTGTGTCAGAGGAGTAATTTATTTCATGTATCCAAACTTTGAAAATAAAATTTGTTTATATAAGTGTCTATTCTTTATTAAAGTAATTAGAGATATTGTTTGAGCCAAGGGCTAGAGCACTCCTGTAACCTATATTCTTCCTCTTTAAAGAGATGTGACCCTGACTAACTGATTTTGCACTTCCACTTTAATTTCTTCATCTGTAAAATGGAGATAACATTACTTATTTACATATCTCAGTGCATAATGTGAATTAACTAATGTTTTAAACTGACAAAAAGATGAAAGCAAACTTTAGGCATAGTTTGATTAAAAGAAACATTCATAACATCTGCAAATTATTTTTAAAAATTCCTTTACAGATTTCTTGCAAAGATCAATAATAATTATACCAACCAGGTAGTCTAGATATTAATCACTTAAAGGTTGTTCTGTCATATTCATGAATGTCACAGAAATATCACTGTAGCTTCTAAAAAGTGACTGAGAGTGGCCCCTCTGAAAACAAAGTGTTCAAGAGTTTAGGACTGAAGTCCTCCCACCTTCAAATAAATTCTGTGGCTGTCATGAGCCTTTCTCCTGTTCTATACATCAGATATGTCTGCTTGTAGAAAAAAAAAAAGACTATGAAGAAAGCAAAGTTTTAATTTAGAATTTAATAAAAATTGATTAAGCATCACAGAGCACAAACAAAGCTGCTCCATAAATCTCTCAGCTCTTTTTATGCAGGAATGAAAGAAAACACTGTCTGCTGAAGCAGATGACAGATGCTGGCTTAAAGATAAGTATTATTTATACTTCTGTACCAGATTTCTTCTTATGCATATCTTATCATGCATGGATATACAATCAACAAAGCAATTATTCTGTATCAGTGAAAGACCTTACAACATAATTTTTCTCCATGGGAATTGATTTTATACAATTCATTGTTCAATAAAAATTGAGAAAAAAAAATTAAGCATTTCAAGAAAATGTTTAAATTATATCTGAAATACTCTTTCCTGCTGAAATGCTTAAATGAGGCAGTTGGAAAGTCAATAAACTGTCATGTTCAGAAGTGCACTGAGGCTTTGCAAATCACTGAGGAATACCGCTAATATCTGCAAATATCTGAAAGCAGGGATTTTTTAATAAAATTAGCTAATGCAAGTCACTTTTCCTCAGACTAGTCCAACAGACTCTTCCCTCGCTGCAAAATGTAGAGTGCACAGCTATAATCCATGGTAGCTAGTTTTAGTATTATTATGGGTATGAACATATATTTTTTATTCATAAGTAAAATTAAATATAACTTCCACACTATATTTTCTTCCTTTTCTTATGTCTTTCCTTTCACTCATTTAGTAGTAGTTCACTGAAACACTGTATTTTTCTGGCTTAATAATCAAAAAGAAAAGAGAGAAAAGGATACAATAATCCTGAAGAAACCTCCCTGCAATGATCTACTCTAATTTGTCTAAGACCAGATTTTGAGTAATGGAGACATAAACAGCATATTTCTGCCATGATATACAGGCACCTCCATCATAATCACAAAAAAGTTGTTCTGAGAGAATTCAAGTGATAATTCCTCAGAATTAAACTGGCAAAGAAATTAGCTTCTAGGCACTTTCTTTAATTCAATACAATTGTGTCTTGAGATTTAGAAATTTATAACTAAAATACATTACATAAATCAGCACTTATGCTACAATACAGAATTAATTTTTCTTTTTGAATTACACAGAAATACCATAGGAGGATAGAGAGGAAAATAATCTATTCGAGGATAATAAGTCTTCATGAGTTTCTAGAATACCATTGTTCCCCATAAAGATACACCACACAAGAAAGTTTATCCGAGTAAGCAAGAAGCCCTCTTTTCAAATCTGGCTATAAATATCCATCAAAAATATCTTGACAGCCTGATAAAAGATTAAGATTGAAGTAAATTAAGAACTTGAGTGGAAACTAAAACTCATGTATATCTTACATCTATATGAACAGCATGCTTTTTCATTCATAGTGAATGACACTAAAAAGACTAGCTACTATATTTATGGGATTTAAACAGTTTTGCATTCTTCCTTTTAATTAAAAATGCTAAATTTTTTTGCCGTACCTGAACCCTTCAAAGTGATTTTGTGTTCATGCTAGAAGTTATTTACAATGACTGGCCAGTCCACTGATCAGCCATTGTCTGTCAGGCAGACATTTGAACTTATTATGACCTAAGCCAAAGAGGCTTAAGAATAAGGTTACTTAAAGTTTTAGAAAATAAGAGGAGAAAGGCTTCTGAAAGAAGCACCAAAATACATTCATTTGAAGTGGTCTAAAGTAGTTCCCAAATTGCCACCCACTGACTGGACTGTTGAGGGCAATGTCTTATAAATCAGCAGAGTCCAAATATTATTTTCACAGCAGAGGATAGGAAAGTGAAAGATAAATGGAGTTTTCCAAAATATTTAAATGGAAACCTTTCAAAGGTATCCTCAGAATGTATTTCTTTTTTAATTTCTCTGCCTGCCATTTTCTTAAGAAGTAGGAAAATAATTTTCAAATACAACCAATCTGAAGAACCAGCTAAATTGCACCATAAGAAATGCAAAATTATGCCAGTGCATGTGATATATACAGATTTGACACTGTGTCTACGCATGTAACAGATGAAATACAAAGACACAAAATAATAAGCTTTTATGTTTCTTGCAATTGTCAGAGATGGAAATGTCATAAAAATTTTCACCCACTTCAGAAGAATTTGAATTAACTTCTCTGAATCATAATAGTAAAATAGGAAACTCCTTTTTTGAAAATTTAGCAATTTATCTAAAAATGTAAGTGGCTTGGTTTATATTATTATTGACTTTAAGACAAATTTGTCTTGGAAAAAAGATGTATACTAAGCAAAATAGCCACTGAAAAAAATATCTATTCTACAGACATAATATTATCACTTCTTTCTCTTTTGTGGGACAGTAATGTAACTGTATTTCCACCAAGTCACCTGATAAACAGGCCTCTTGCTAATATAACCTTTCTTGTTTAAATTTATGAGTTATTCATTACACTTCTGATAATCAACAGTCTCCTGTTTATGACAATCACATTTTCAAAATTTTTCACAAATATAATTCTTCCTCTATGCTGAATATCCCACTTTTTGCTTATTTTTTCCTCATAGATGTGAGAACATATCAAAATTTTTATTGAAAGAAATACATCTGAGTTTGTCTATCACAATATATACTAAATGTTCTGGGCCTTTCCAAGGGTTGACTTTTCTTTTGCCTGTCTTTCCTTCAGGAATTTCTTCAGTGTAGGAACTTAGCAATGCTCAGTAACTAGTAGAATGTAACATTTCACTAAAAATGAAACAAACCTTAGAAACTTCAAAGAAAAACAAATCTACTGGGATTTCTCTGAAAATTGGCAAGAAAGGCATTAGGAAAGCAAAAAAAACCAAACAAGAAAAGGAGACTCCTGCTCCTTAAGACTAAAATATATAACAAGTGAGAAAAAGTGGCATCCCTAGTCAACAAAGTCCTCTCTGGCACCCATTCTTCAAAGGGAAGCACTGTCAGGGCTGAGCTGCTAAACAGTTAATCTTCAGTAACTCCACTAAAGAGCACTAGTGGCAGGCTGCCCATCATTCTCTTAGACAGAGCTTGTCAGAGAAAGTAGGGCAGCTTGTCCAGCCCAGCAGTCAACTGATTACTAGCGAGCTCAATGGGGCCGCTGGCCAACTCCTGAGACTGCTGCCAGCCCCTTGGGTATTCAAAGGCCAGGATCCAGTGTGGCTCACTTTGCCAGAATCACATGATGTCAGTGCTGTTTTCTCCAGACCAGAATAACCAGTCATTCAGGTTGCTGCAAATGGTATGCAAACAAATGTCATAAGCTCAGCAAGGCTTGCACCTGCATTAACTTCCAGGGGTTACAGGCACAGGTCGGATCCTCACCCCTGCACAGTGCTTCTGAGATCCAGATGGGCACAGAGTGGTGTCCGTTCAGGCCTCCTGCGACAGCTATAGTTTAAAAAACTGCTACAGCATTTTCCCTGACCAAATTCCCCTCTGGAAACTACACTTCTAAATATTTTTTAAAAAAGAGATTACACGAGAGAGTTTGGTCTGGTAGAGCTGAACAGAAACCAGCTAGGTATTTATAGTTAGATGTATGGAATAGAAATGAAACATCTAAAATGTCTAAGAAGAAAATGTGCATTCAATTAATATCTAAGGAAATCAAAAATAAAAAAAATTAAACTGATCTCTAGGTAGTATATTTTTCATAAAGATTTCTCTCCCTGCAAATTTTACCCAAACCAATACAGGGACTTGTTGACTTCTCATCTGATATACTCAATAGCATATATAATACTGTGAATGTGCAAATGATTTGCAAAGTGAAATGCAGTGATGGTAGAAAACAAAGAACAAAATTTCTACTTTGAAATTTGCAGATTTGTAAAGCTGACAAGCTGCATGGGTGCCATTAGAGTTCTGAAATCTGAGTCTGGCTAAGTGAAGAAAAAACAGGCAGCCCGTTCCCTGCAGGGCTTCTTGGGTTTGGGGGTTTCTATAGCAGGTTCTGTTGCCTGTATCCATGTATGAAGCCCAGATAAATATCCCAAAGGTATTAAGTGGTACTGCACCTGGGTCAACACAGACTGGGGGATGATCAGATTGAGAGCAGCCCTGGGGAGAAAGACTTTGGGGTGCTGGGGGAGGAGAGGCTGGGCATGACCCAGCCATGGGGCACTCACAGCCCAGAAAGCCAAACCTGTCCTGGGCTGCATCCAAAGCAGCGTGGGCAGCAGGGCCAGGGAGGGGATTCTGCCCCTCTGCTCTGCTCTGCTGAGACCCCACCTGGAACCCTGCATCCAGCTCTGGGGCCCCAGCACAGGAAGGACATGGACCTGTTGGAGAGGCCACCAAGTTGATCGGAGGAGGTAGCACCTCTTATATGTGGAAAGGCTGAGAGAATTTTCATTTTTCACTCTGGAGAAGAGAAGGCTTTAGGGTGGCCTAATAATGGTCATCTAGTACCTGGATAGGTACTAGGACAAGACAAGGGGTAATGGGTTCAAAGTTATATTATGTTTAATTTAAGTATTAGAAAATTCTTTGCTGCGAGGATGGTGAGACATTGATTGCCAGAGGAGGCTGTGGATGTCCTATCCCTGGTAGTGTTCAAGGCCCTGTTGGAAAGGGCTTGAAATAACCTGGTCTAGTTGAAGGTATTCCTGGTCACGGCAGAGGATTTGGAATGAAATTATCTTCAGAATCCCCTTCCAAACCAAACCATTCTGTGATTCTATTTTTAGGAAAGTCCTCTGGACTTCATGGAGAATAACCACTAAGAGTGAAAACTAAGCTGAAGAGTACCTCTGGCATCCTTACAACTTAAAAAAAAATGATGGAGTTAACAATAATTTTCACAAAGCCAAATTCTACTGATTTTGGCCACTTGTAGGTAGTATCTTTGTGTCTAAACCAAAAGAAGCAGTGATGCAAGATACAAACCAATGGGAGTGTTGTGGAAAAATTGGCTTTAAACACTGGGCTAGAGCCTCAGGCCCAACACAGCTGCCCAGAATACTTGAGGAAGCCAGGAATTCTCACAACACAGACAGACTTGGGAACAGAAAAAAATCTCTAGCTGACAAAGTAAGCATGTCAGGATGGCCGGGTGACAAAAGCAGATGGGGTTGAAATGCAGTCCCAAACCCCTTTGGCACAAATGTCTGTCTCTGGAGATGTGTGCCAGTATCTGCCTGCAAAAATGCAAGGACTCCTTTTAATTTGGAGGATCACTGCCAATTTCCAAAGTCAATCCAATAGTAAGTAACATCTCAGCTTTTGACTTGTCCTTTTTCACTCTAGTGTCTACCTGTTGCAGAATTATGAATTAGAGTTAAATCACACATAACTTTAAACCTCAGCCAATTATCAGCAGAAGCATGGCACTCTGAAATAACAACAGGTGTGTGTTTCTCAGATTTCCTCGGTATTAGCAACATCCCCTCCCCTCCAGGATCTGAGACTTTTGACAAGTGGCCCTTCTGTCTCTTCCCTAGTTTAACCAGAAAGGATATAAAATTGCACCTATGACAGCCATTTCTATCAACTTGAAGAAGCATCCATGACCATAAAAAGAAAAATAATGTCAAATTACAGAAGTTAGAAAAGCAGTGATCCAATAATAACCAAGAGATGTTAAAACTGTCACTCATTTAATTTTCAAGACAGAATAGCAAAGTAACACATGGTTTGTTTGATTTGGAGGAGAAACATATTTTTTGTCATTCAGACGCAGTACTCTTCCACCTGGTGGCAATTAGGCTTGTAGTGTATATTATTCTAAATCCTAGAATAAAGATACACCTACCACACAGTATCAGAGATCAAATTACAGTGCCTGTTTTTCAGAGTAATGTCACTTATTCTTGGGAAAAGGACAGTACAATATCTACACTATGTACAAACTAAGCAAAAATATGACTGACTCACAAATTAAATCCAAGTGCTTCATGTAAATCTTTTGGAATTGTGAATATCCAGGATGCAAAGCAAGGAGCTGGCATTAGTATTACAGCATTCTCTCAAAATCCATTTAAGCTAAGTGCTGTGCCATATGAGCCTCATCTCCTATGAGCCTGGTAAATATATAAGGCAAATTCATCTCTGAAAAATGTGTGTTTTTAATGAACTGTGATCTTCACTGCCACTAATAACTAGTTCTATCACTTCATTTGGTCTCCTTTGCTATGAAGTATCTCAATATATTATACAATCTGTCATTTTGACATCTCCTTCTTACTACTTTTATCACTGTTGTCAATCCCAAAGATAAAATTTATTTAATTAGAGGTACAATACTAGGAGTCAATTTCACATTTCAAGGAAACTCTAGTTTTGGTTCCTCTAGTTACTGATTTCTAACAGAATTGTATTAAAGATTTGCATTTCATACAAAAATGCATACTGTTTCTAAAACTCTGTTATTCTCAGATTTTAAGTGTTAGAGGCATGCCACATGATGACCCCTTTGATTCATTTTTTTTTCTTTATCAGCTGGTGCGGTTTTCTGCTCCCATATTCTAAGGTTTACTTCATTAAATTGAATTTAAGATTAAGGAAATGGTGAGGGAAAAAGGATTTCATATTTTGCTTAAAACACAGAGCTACGAAATGGTCTTACAATTTGCTGTAATGCATTTAATTGTCACTGAGACATAGGACATAAGCTGTAGTGAAGTATCAGTCAAATATCCCCTTTATATAAGCAGGCCAAAAAGCAGTTAATTATCATTTTCACCATGATAATGATTGTTTGCTCACTACCCAAAAATCCAAAAATAAGGATGGAAAAGCTCTCTGAAAAGTCTACTCAATGGTCACATATCACGGGAATGGAGTTAGCAGCAAGTTTTTGTGCTTTTACAGAGCAGGTCATTTCTTCAACTAGCCTGTCTCTAAGGTACAGTGAAACTGAAAGTTTAAAAATAAGGGAAAGAAGTCATCTTATCATACAATGAAGAGACAGCCAGACTGGACTGAAATAATCCTGTCTGGTGAACACCCTGGCCTTTGGTGTTTCAGTAAGTCAAGCAGCATCCTGGGTCCATGTCCTCACACACTCACAAGGCCACCACAAGCCCAGTCACCAGCTTGTCCTGTAATACAGGAACACAGAATCAAGCCTGGGGGACTTGGGCACAGTCCCTAAGCCACTGCAGTCAGGGGAGGTGGGAGACTCAGGAGTTCTCAGCAAGTTCTCAGCAGCCACTGAGGAACACAGCACGTTGTAGAAACAAAGCAGTTTTTTCTGCCCATGCCTTACAGAAATTCCCCAATCTTTTTCTAAGTTTTCCACGGCAGGCTTTTACACGATTGCATGAACACACCCAGAGGTGGCAGGCAGCTGAATTGCCTTAGAGCTCTGCATTTTTTTAACCCATTTTTCTTTTTAAGTCTACTGTGTGTTTCTGGAAAGCTGATGGAGAGCAGAGCTTTTGGGCACTCTCACTCTCACTTTGGAGAGAGGCATAATTTGACACTGCAAGCCTCATCTTACTGAATGGGAAAAAAAAAAAAAAAAACTGAAGAGCAGCCTGGTCTCTTGAAATTCTTCTTTGAAAGTAAATGGATTCCAAGCATATTAAATTACAGTCCTTAATGAGACAATTTAGTCAGAGCCTCTCAAGTTCATAATTTTTCATTTGTCTGTACACTTTGCTGAGATGAGGCACCTGCCTCTACAGGAGTTATGCTTCCTTCCCTTCCTCCCCCCCTTACACATACCACTGCAAATCTGAAGGAATATTTCAATCACCACTTTGATAAAGAAGATCATTTTGGCATATAGGTGATCTCCTAACAGATTAAGGATATTTACTTTCTTCCTGATGGATCATTCCCAGAGATATCAGCACAACACAACCTACGCAATTAGTTTTCACAGGTGGCTGTTTTGCCTCCAGTAAAACTGCTTTCTTTCTCCTCCTGCAAGTCATAGCAGAGCAAATGTATATAAAAACATTTCAGATATGAAATAAACACTTTCATAAAAGCAGCTGTGATGCAATGCATCATTTCTGTCTGACCTGAGCTATGGAATGAACTTTTGTTGCCAGAATCAAAGATGGTAAGGAGAGAGTGGAGGACAGAGGCCAGGACAGGGCTGGGGGAAGATCAGGGCTCAGAATAGCACAGTGTAAAATGACCTCAAACACTCAAAGGGTAAATGCCTGTTTGGTGCAAGCACACACTCTCTATGTACTCTGCTGCACAATCCGTGCAAACAGGCTCATGCTGCCACGCAAGAAAAACCAAGACAGTTAGCTACAACTGAGAGCCAGGAAAGGCAAGCCCCTCACATACTATGCGCCACAGGCAGCAGTGGATTTCCTCAAGCACAGTAAAAAACACACCTGAAGCTGTAATTTCCCCTTCATATCCTTTAACTGGTCACTGTCTAGGAAAATATAAAAGAAAAGCTTCCTTAAACTGCTGTCTGACATTTTCAAGATAGTGCAATGTCAATGGGGAAATCTCAGACAAAATGTCTATTAAAGATGTCTCTATGAAAAGAATCTCAAACTGTTACACAGCAGGGATTCAAGTGAAGTTTTTT